>CM055279.1:24664920-24858655 GCA_029237695.1 Conchocele bisecta | reverse complement strand
CCCTGGTCCAGATCCTCTACCATGGCCTTCTGGCTCGCATGGAATGCCTGCAGTGATTGGTTGATTGATAAGTTAGTTAATATTTCATTGGGCGATATATTGAAGGGGTCAGGGGTCATGGAGATCAATATTCCTTCGAATGGAGTTTCTGCAATGATTGGTTGCAATGTTTGTATACCACGGGTAAATGTTTTATCATTTCTGTTTCCTTGCACAAATCTGCTTGATATTTCACACATGCATTGCTCTAATGGTCCTCTGCCGCCCTAAGAAAAATTATTGATCGTCCTGCCCCCACAAAGCCCAGGTCAAGGTCATATACTTGGTGTGTTTCAAACTCGAGGTATGTGTCTTATAATGCCGGTTTCCTTGCATGGATCTGCTTGATATTTCACACACCCATTACTCTGATGGTCTGTTTTCATGCTTTGTATTTTCAAATGCGCCTCGTTTTCTTTGGCTGCCAGTGGGGGCATTCGTGTGCGGACAGGTCAAATTTCTAGTTGAAAGTAATATTCATATCTTTGAGAACAAAAAATATGCCCTTTTCATAAATGAACTAGTCTGAAAATCAATTGTGGCATTCGCAGTGGTTGCAAAATTAACATATCAAAATCCATTCGAGTGTTAATCTGGGTTAATGCAAGTCTTACGAATAGACGGACGGACAGAAAAACGGAAATACCAAAACAAAATACTAGTGTCTCATAATTCCAGCACACAAATATTTACACAATTCCCTAACATTTTATTGGCCCATAGCAAGTCTGTCCAAAATGTATATCCCAGTAAACTCCCACGCCGAACTACTTTCCGTAACCGTGAGGCGCAGTTAAAATAATTCTTAATAAAACGGAAAATAAACACATTTTCTTCATGAATTTATTTCAAATGCTGGAATTATAAGGAATGAATGGCCTTTTTGTGGAATTTATCGGGGGTATAAACTTGGAAAAGTCGCGGGAATAATGGACGAGGCCTTCCGGCCTTCGTCCAGTATTTCCTATATCAACATACTTTGTATGCCGGTGTAAAATTAAATACCTGGCTGTAGAGTTTAACCAGCTGTTTGTTGTTCAGGTTGTACACTCGTTTCACCGTCCCTGGCAACAGCAGTTTGATCAGCAGGTACAGGTCACCATGGTAACCATCTGTAATGGAAACAGGAGACAAAGTGAATTGGTTTGATGTCCCAGTAACAGCTAAGGTCAAATAAAGGTGTTACTTTCGTCTAAAGTCTCATCTGAAGGAATGGAAGTGCTAAGAAATTATTGTTCATGCCTAGAGCAGGGATTGAACCCACAACCAATGTTCTACCCCTAGACTAGAAACCCATCCACAGAGCTCCAGATAAGGTGTGTATTGGCGTATTTTACGCAATTATCTTAACTGAATACGCATTGATTATCAAAAGTGGATGTACAAAATACGCACAGCAATGTGAAAATATGCATTGAATTTCAAATTGAGTAGTGAAAATATTGTCATGAAGTTGAAAATTCACTTAGTTGAGCTGCAAAAAGCAAACAGTGTTTGCTTTTTGCAACTCAAATAAGTGAATGTTTAAATTTGTTATATTGTTTTCAACATTTGTTCCCTATTTAGTAATGAAGAAAATCAATAATTTGTGAAAGTAAAATACGCAATGATTTTGAAATCAGGGGGTATAGTACACTTTAGACACAAAGCTTATCTGGAGCTCTGCATCCACATTCCTAGAAGGAAAACAAGCATACTTTGCATGCATACCTAAGCAAACTGTAGAGAATATAAGGTTCGACCATGTCCAGACATGGTGGGTAAACGTTTGCCGTGGCATGAGGGAACGTTGTCAACTTGTCTGGTGACGTAATGGCGAATTCTAGTAATGTCATTAGACACATGCATTGCGTAGATGTTGGCTTGGCCCCGAAATGAGCTTCGTCTACAGCCATTGTCAAACAGCACATGCTGTATGATTAAACATGGCTGTGAGCGATGTCAAATAACGGAAGTCATGTAACAATATTTGACTGTGACGGGAAATGGCACGTACAAGTTATATTCTAGCAGGAAAACAACTGCCATATATATAAAGCCCCATTTCTCCAGTCATAGACACATATACGGATGTGACTGGGAAAATGGGGTTTAAAGGGTTTTGCAACCAGTGTAGATCCAGATCAGCCTGTGCATCCGCACAGTTTGATCAAGATCTGCACTGTTCGCCATTCCATAATGAAACAAGGTTTTGCAACCAGTGTAGATCCAGCGCAGTCTGATCAGGATCTGCACTGTTTGCCATTCCCATCATCCATCCATCATACACAAGTGATATGCATCATTATCAGGCTACAGGAGCAGGACTCCAGATAAGCTGCGTATTTGCGTAAATACCCAATTAAAATTGCCAAAAAACCCAATTGAAATCAGAAGTAGCGAGTATCAAAAAGCAATGAGAACAATTGTGGTACCTTATCATGCCGCAGAAAATAATAAACAGACCACCATTATGGTATATTTTTCTTATTTTTCCATGAAAAACATCTTGGTATTTCATTACAATTGTCTCAAAGGAGACAATTCTAATGAAATGCCAAGACATGTTTTCATTTCAAAACAAACTATTCAATAATTGCTGTCTGTTGATGTGTAAACAGTAGTGTGAATTTATTTTACCCAATTAAAATTTTGAAATACTCAATTGCTTCAAAAATGATGTAGTAACAATACTCAATTATTAATTCCTTACCTGGAGCCCTGAGTGTGCTATTTGATCAGGAGCTACACTGGCCACAAATCACATACGTCCCATTTCTCCAGTCACATACTCTCTACAATATGCTCTGACAGGGCAACAATTTACCTCCAGACGAGCCCTTCGTTATGAACTTGTGTACGATAGCAGTTTTTCCAGTGTAGCTGTTCTCTTCGGCAATTTCGGCACACAAGCGACGAAATTCTCTAAACGAGTCGTCTTTCTCACTACTTCCAGGGGCACTCACTGTTGATTCACTCGATGTGCTGGCTGAAAATAGAACACAGTATTCAGAATATAATTATAAGAATGTATCGTACATGTAATCAGTGGTGCGTCTCGGTGTCGGTTCAACTTCAGTATACTTTTAGACATTTTCCAACCGTAAAATGCTAATCATATAATTTGTCATAGAAAGAAGGCCCAGATACATCTGGGCCTTCTTTCTATGACAAATTATATGATTAGCATCTGGGCCTTCTTTCTATGACAAATTATATGATTAGCATTTTACGGTTCGAAAATGTCTCCCAAACTCACTTTAGGCACAAAATTGTGTATTTCATATTTTTACAATAGCCTCCAGAATTCAAGGGGCAAAATGGTCGATCAAGACTAAAGTGTAAAATACTAATTTACGGAGCTCGAGATAAGTTTTGTATCTAGAGTATTATACCCCCATATTTCAAATTCAATGCGTAGTTTACTTTTACAAATGTATTATTCATTATAGGAATGAATTTTGTGTAATTTATCGGGGTATAAACTTGGAAAAGTCGCGGAAATACTGGACGAAGCCCAGGTCTCGTCCAGTATTCCCGCGACTTTTCCAAGTTTATATCCCCGATAAATTCAACAAAAAGCCCATTCATTCCTTATAATTCCAGCATTTGAAATAAATTCATCAAGAAAATGTGTTTATTTTCCATTTTCTTAAGGATTATTTTAACTGCGCCTCACGGTTACGGAAAGTAATTCGGCATGTGAGTTTACTGGGATATAAATTTTGGACAGATACTTGCTACGGGCCAATCAAATGTTAGGGAATTGTGTAAATATTTTTGTGCTGGAATTATTTTCTTATTAAATAGGGAACAAAAAAGAAAAAAAAATTTCACTTATTTGAGCTGCAAAAAGCAAACACTGTTTGCTTTTTGTGGCTCAACTAAGTAAATTTTCAACTTTATTACAGTATTTTCACTACTCAATTTGAAATCAATGCGTA
Source organism: Conchocele bisecta (assembly GCA_029237695.1). Classification (NCBI taxonomy): domain Eukaryota; kingdom Metazoa; phylum Mollusca; class Bivalvia; order Lucinida; family Thyasiridae; genus Conchocele; species Conchocele bisecta. The sequence goes on along the minus strand of CM055279.1, from coordinate 24,854,693 downwards.
TTTTCACATTTCTGTGTGTACTTTGTACTCCTACTTTTGATATTCAATGCACATTCTGCTAAAATAAGTGTGTAAAATATGCCAATTACGGTAACACCGTATCTATCTGGAGCTCTGAATTTATTATCATGATTATGTTTCATATACATGTAGTCAATTTGACCCCTCTGCTGCAACTTCCAGTCCGGAGTAAAAAAATCAAATTGAAAACCCTGAGTTTCTCGAATTTAGCATCAAAAGTATGTCTACAAAACTTCAACAGTATTAAAATATTTACAACATGCATGCTAATTGCAAAATCAGTTTGCCAAATTTGAATGCAGGGATTCCGCTGGGGAAAATAAAAAAATCACCACTTCAAAAAAATTAAAACAATTGGCGATAAAAAATTACAATTTTCGAGAAAAAAAAGAAAAAAAAATTATTTGTTTGGGGGATTTTCCCCCCAAAAATTGTAATTTTTTATCGCCAATTGTTTTATTGTTTATTTTTATTGCCAATTGCGAAAGTGGCGATCGCCAGCGGAATCCCTGTGAATGTGGTTGCAGAAATTATATTTTCGCATAAGATTTTAGGCAACATTTATCTTACATGTGAACTGAGATTTGATCATGATAAATGAACATTACCTGGGGGCTCAATTTTAACAGGATCTGCAACCTTAACTGGTGTTGATTCTTTTGGTGGTTTCGCCTTGGCAGGAGTGGCTTTTTTCTTTGGTCCTCCAGCTTTTGCAAGAAAGTCTGTAAATAAAGCAGAAATCACTGTTGTGTTTTGTGGACTGGAGATGATAACGCAAGTGTTACAAATGAAACAGTTCATTATTGGGTAACCTGCCCTGTATTGACCAAATACGTTGTATCAGGCATTGACCGGATACAAACATTCGAGCTACAACGAAGTGAAAGCTGACGTTCCATTGGTCGGATGACGTCACGTGACGTTACCGAATGACGTCAGTGTAATGATGCAACGTAAACAAGTCCATGTTCTGCCCATAGATAACGACGTCATCTAACGTCATTTTCGAGCATAAAACGTTACCTGATAAATAGAATACCAGGCTACTGTCTGTTGATATCAAGTTTATCAGGCTTGGCTCAGAAACGGTAGGAATTACTTGGCAAGCCTCGGAATTCCTATGCGTTTTCTAGCCTTGCCTGATAAACTTCATATCAAACGACACTAGCCTAGTATTCTCTATATGTTGTGTCATCAGCATACGATATGAGGTCAAGTGATCAAATTGGCCTTGACTGGAGAAATGGCGCTCTTGGGATTTGTGACCAGTGTAGCTCCTGATCAAATATCACACAGACTCCTGTAACCTGATAATTGATCTATAATATTGCTTGTTAGAAGCATGATGGGCGTTTCATTTATGGAATGACAAACAATGTAGATCCTGATCAGACTATGTGGATGCACAGACTGATATGGAGCTACATGTACGGTGGTCGCAAAACTACCGAAAATTTATTATTGAAAATAAGTTTTTTATATTATTTGAACTTTTAATAAATATTAACTAATCTTATGTGTATGTGTTAATTATATAACCCACATATATATATATCACATGTTATGCAGTCATGTAAAGGCCACAATCTTATGGAAACACAGTGCTCCAGATAAGCTGCGTATTTGCTTAAATACCCAATTAAAATTGCCAAAAACCCAATGAAATCAGAAGTAGTGAATATCAAAAAGCAATAAAAAATTTATGGTACCTTTATCATGCTGCAGAAAACAATACACAGACCACAAATATAGCATATTTTTTCTTATATCTTAATATTTCATTAGAATTGTCTCCAAGGAGACAGTTCTAATGAAATGCCAAGATATGTTTTCATTTCGAAGCAAACTATTCAATAATTGCTGTCTGTTAATGTGTAAACAGTAGTGTCATTTTATTTTACCAAATTAAAATGTTGAAATACCCAATTGTTTCAGAAATGATAGTGACAATAATCAATTATTAATTCCTTATCCTGAGCCCTGGAAACGTACAGTCACCTAAGTAAGTCTTAAGTTTGCACACTGCTCCAGGGCTCAACACTAAGGCACGTCCGACCGACCGAGTCTAGTAAAAATTTGGTCCGGTCGTGTCAATTTTGCCGGAATACCATTGTCGGTCATTGTCGGTAGGCCGACTGGTCGTGTTCCAATTTGACCAAAGTCTCTGCCAAAAATAAAACAGTATTAGTTCACCTTTTATTTTTCTGGTAATAACAAACAAAACTTCCAAAAGATCGCTGATTGACAGTTCGAACATAGTTTATTTATAACTCCATTTTAATTAAACAGTGGGATCAATGCTACCATCGAATATGATAATTTAATGAGGGAATTTAAAATTTTGTGTGCACTGATGTACGTCTCTAGTTCGTTCAGTTTTTTTGGCTGGACAGTTTACATATATTATCAACAATGCAAAGCTCAATACCGCACAGTATTATTATATTCTGATGTAATTTTGACCGGATCCCGATAAAAGAACCAAAATAAATCATAACAAACAAGTCCGGAGTAAAGCTAATTTACATAAGAAGTAGAACAATCAACGATTGGTTGATGGTGCTTCATTCACCAAATAGCAATTTTTTATTGGAAGCCGTCAGAAATATATGCAAACAGAGCGTACCGTACGTATTGATCATACAATTCTCTTGAAAAAAAAAGTGAATTCTCATTGCGCCGATCTTGTAATCGGCCAGTGACTCAGAAATTACACACAGTGGATCAAATGTGCTGCTGAGCACTTGCTTTTACTAACATCCACATCGCTAATAAATCTTGTGCCCTGATATGAGCATATTGAAAATGAGTTCAACTGATATGGAATATTCTAAGTCACTTAAAGTTCTTGTTTTGTTGGGCTGGGAGGCAGAATCAGTGGACATTAGAATTTGCCATTTAATGAATCATTATTCATTGATCTGACACCTTGGATAAGGTGAATTTAATCGTCACCAATTGAAAAAAAATCCATGAAATGTTCAAACCGGAAGTGCCTGCTGCTGACGTTTTTAGGTTTGAGGCGGCTTTCAGCTGCGCCGAAAACCTATTGTTTTCGTTGTTTTTTTTTTTTTTTTTATTAAGCCGTTCAGTCTACAGCCCAAACCGTTGGTCGGATCGACTTCAAATTTTGCATGCCGATTCGGATCAAGTGTGAGTCGAGACTTAGAGATTTTCAGAAATCTCTTAATGCCACTTTCCACGAAACCGGAAGTGACGTCATACTTCCTTATTTTCCAACCGATTTCAAAAATTCTTTTTGCATTGGAATGCTGACAAAATTCTCTGTCTCGGACTCGATGACAGTTCTCGGCTATCTGGTCAAATAAGAGAGCTATAGGCATTTGAAGTTGAAAAATGTACATACTTTTCAACGATTTTGCCGAATTTTTGCCGAATTTCGGCTGATAACGGGTGGTCTTTACAAACGTTTTCCAATTTGTACAGTAATGTCAGCAACATAATTTCTTGCCAGTGTGATAGGGGAGTGTCAGGCGCATAATAAATGATAATTTTCAGAGCTCTATCTTGACTACTTCCGGTTCTATTGGATGTCAAAGATGAACATCTTTTTTTCAAGTTTTCAAAATAGAGCAAACGGATGTGACGTCAGCTTCGTTATTTATCAATAGATTTCAAAATTTCTTGCTGCGGTCGATATTTCAGTCCTTTAGCTAAAACTTTCCCGCTTTGTGCCCGGCCTATGGTGAAAAACAAACACACGAAAACTTCACTGGCGGAATATTGCACATATTTAATTTCCGTTTTATTAGGTATATTTACAAATGGCGTAAACTGCAATTTAAGGGCGATAACTATCGAAAAATAATCATCCGCTGACTTACGGGCTCCCTCCATCTACACCAAACCGCTGGTCGGATCGACTTCAAATTTTGCATGCCGATTCGGATCAAGTGTGAGCAGAGACTCAGAGATTTTCAGATATCTTTTAATGCTACTTTCCACGAAAACGGAAGTGACGTCATACTTCCTATAACTTCCTTATTTTCCAACCGATTTCAAGAATTATTTTTGCATTTGAAAGCTGACAAAATTCTCTATCTCAGAATCGCTGACAGTTTTCGGCTATCTGCTCAAATAAAAGAGCTATATGCATTTGAAGTTGAAAAATGTACATACTTTTCAACGATTTTGCCGAATTTCGGCTGATAACGGGTGGTCTTTACAAACGTTTTCCAATTTATACAGTACTGTCAGCAACATAATTTCTTGCCAGGGTGATAGGGGAGTGTCAACCGCATGAAAGATGATAATTTTCAGAGCTATATCTTGACTACTTACGGCTCTATTCGATGTCAAAGATGAACGTATTTTTTCAAGTTTTCAAACGGATGTGACGTCAGCTTCGTTATTTATCATTCAATTTCAATTGTTTTTGCTGTAGTTGATATTTCAGTCCTTTAGCTAAAACTTTGGCTGAGGATCGAACCCGGTATCCCTCGCTCCGAGTCCATCGCTCTACCTCTAAGCTAACCGGCCCCACATCGGTGTGATGATGCGAACACAATAATGTTGGACTGTTCATTCTAAAACTTCAGAAATTCTTTTGCAACCGATAGTTTACACCTTGGGCTAAAGCTTAGTTACACATGAAATCAATGTTTGAGGCTCAAACCATTGATGCAGCTCAAGCTGCTCTAGTTTGGCTTGTTTTCAGTAATGATGTGAATATTAGCTGCATTCCAGACACTTCCATGATTAATTTGTGTAGTTATAAGTTTATTATTACCAGGGTTGGCCGGGAAATACCAGGGGCGGGAATTCCCGGCGGGAAATACCGGTATTTCCCGTCCCGGGAAATACTCCCCAAAGTGGGAAATACCGGGAAATATGAATTTTCATGTTATTATTTGATAATTAAAGTTATTTAAATTAAGTTTTAAGCTCAGTAATAGTTAATTAAACAATCAACAACTTAATAATTAGATATAGGGGTTAATTACAATGTATAGATCTGTTTCATTCCCAACTAGAGGTACTCATCAGGTGGAATATTTGGCAACCATGACATTTATATTTTGGTTGTATTATTTTTTTGTAAATTACTTCTTCATTTTTTAGGAAGCATCTGAGTGTCTGCTAGATACAATTCACAAGGATAACATCATTATGATCAGACTATGTTTAGACAACAGGCTGTTACTCGTCAACCTTCTCCCACACTAATATTCGGTATCAAAAAATGAGAATAAATGATCTTAGCATGCATGATGTGCATACACATAGTCTCTTACAAGTCTTATATGACTGACAATGTACTGTTGTTTTATGCTTTGCATTTGTATTACTTATTTGCATTATTATTATGACATTTATTTAACGTGCAGACTATGGGCCAAGACTAGATGGTATGTATGAGATACAGTACCTAAAATCGTTAAAATTAGCCAAAAGCCTACTAATGTCTACTTATTTGCATGTACATTGATGAGACTTTAATATACTTTAATAAACCATCAGACTATGACAACAGGCTGTTAATTGTCAGCCTTCTCTCACACCTTTTGTGTCATACTGTATAATAAGAACACAGGTGGTCTGTATTATGGTCATGTCAAGTTTTAAACAATTACACTTACACTGTACATGGATTATCCCTGTTATCAACAGGGATTTTCTCAAAATTCCAAAAGCAGCTTTTATTAGTGGCAGGTTACTATAGTAATGAGGGGTGTTCTGATATACAATAAAATACACAGTTGGCAAATACTACATAGACTTTAATATAGGGAAGGAAATTATCTAGAAAATAATGATGTTTTTTTCCTCTAAATAAACTTATTATTTCTTATTTTTTATTGCAGAATGTTTTACCTGTAGGCTTATCAGTCTACACAGATATAAACCATAGTAGATATAGGGGAATATAGAGACTCATCTTGACATTTTGGAATTAAAAAGACCACCAAGATTCATATTTCCCGGTATTTCCCAGTATTTCCCGGTATTTCCCGCCGTCCTGGGAAATACTCTTATTTCCCGGGAAATTGCCAACCCTGATTATTACTCTTTCAGAAGTAAACAACTGGTTTCTTGAACGTTAAACCTTCCAATGATGCAACTAGTAAATTACATTGTTGCATAACCAGTAGTCGACATAACCAGTAGTTGGACACACTAATTACATTCAAACACATACATGTACCTGTATCATCATGATCACTATGTTAGCCGATTTGAACATGACTTAGACTCACTTAGTACTGTGTTTCGTGAAACTGTGATGGTTAGTTCCATTAATTATATTTTCTCTTGTCATTTACAATGGCCTATACGTTTTTCAAATGTCCCCAACTTTGTGTATGAGGTGGGTCAACTGGCCCCACTTTAAAAATTCCTGCAATACACACTGAATAGGTTTCAAAACTGTCCGCTTCAATATTTCATAATTGATTATCATTGATACATGTATCTGCTTTATATGCAAGTAGTACCAAACAATCAGTACAATCGAGTCCTAGTTCCTACAAGTACAATGGAACGTTAGTTGATAATAACTATACATCATTACATGTATAATTTAATAAAAACTTTGATAAATTAATGCAAGTTACGCTTCACTAGGTCAGGGCTAGTACAAACTAGGTCAGGGCTAGTAGTTTCTAAAAGTACTAGCCCGACTGGTCTAGTGGAAAAAAAAGTTAACGTTGAGCCCTGTGCTCTAATGTTAACTACTTTTCAAACAAGTTTTACAATGATCAAATATCGCAATTCGAGTAGAACATTTCTAAACCGGACACCAGGGCTACAGATAAAGAATTAGTAATTGAGTATTTTCAATCCATCATTTCTGAAGCAATTGGGTATTTCAAAAATTTAATTGGGTAAAATAAAATCACACTACTGTTTACACACCAACAGACAGCAATTATTGAATAGTTTGCTTCGAAATGAAAACATGTCTAGGCATTTCCTACCAAGATGTGTTTTCATGGAAAATAAGAAAAATATGCTATATTTGTGGTCTGTTTATTGTTTTCTGCAGCATGATAAATGTACCAGAAAATTGTAATTGCTTTTTGATACTCGCTACTTCAATTGCGTTCTTGGCAATTTTAATTGGGTATTTAAGCGAATACGCAGCTTATCTGGAGCTCTCCGGACACCCTGGGACATCACCCCAGGGGTGTCCCGTTTAGAGAGGTTCAGCTGTAGAATTATTATTAACAAGGAGTTAAAAGGCCAAATTCTAAGTGCAAAAAGGGGGAGGTGTTAGGAAAAATGTTAGCCTGGATCTCCATGTATGTGATAACTATTATACAGGAAACACACATTGATTTAATGACGCGTTAGCACGTACCTTTGATGAGATTATTAACAACATCTTTGTCTTCCTGTTTCAAGTCGGCAAATCCCTCCACATCATCGGGTTCCTCAATCTTCTTTGTTGTTGCCCGTGCTCGCACGAATGTCTCGAATATACACTGAGGATGAAACCACTGCTTCATGTCCCCTGAATCTTCCGAGAATGGATTTGACACGAGTTTCGCAATCCTTAATGCGCCTTTCTCAATCTTCACTTTACATTTCTTGCAACTAGATGTTCCCAGTTTTGCATTTCCGACCATGTATCGGTTCTCTGCCATTTCTGAGTCGGAGTCAGAGTCTGAAAGGCTGTGTTCTGTTGGGTAAAAGTCAGTATCACTGTCACTGAGGTCACTAGTAGTGTTGCTGGCTGTACAGAATGACCTGGCTATATGGACATATCTGTTGATCTTATCTTGATGAATTAAACAATTGTGTACCAGTCCACTTGTGAATAATGGCTGGTTGTCAGTTGGTGGCTGGTTGTCAGTTGGAAGTTTCACAGTTTTTTTCAATGTATTGTGTAATGTCAGCACCTTTGTATAATCTGCCTTGAGGGCAGAATGTAGTTCTGGTTTCAAATGTTGTTGTCTTGTTGTGTCTCCACTATAGCCAAACTTGGGGCTTCCAAGTTTAGGTTTCAGAACATGCAGGTAGCTTGAGGGATGGAAAACAATGCCAGCTTGTTTTGCTGCCGATGTTAGTCTGATCATATGTCAATGGGAGACAGATATCTGCAACAGAGAATCAGAGATTAAGCTATCATACATACATTTACATTCAGTGGCTGACTCATTCCCAAACACCTTCAGATATCCACTAGGATAATGCTACTTACAAATAAAATGAATGTTGTTCAAGACAGATAAAACATCACGACTATGCCTAGTTTTGATTTCATAACTGGCATAAACAGATAATTCTGGAAGTCGCACTTTGTCCATTTCGCGCACCTGCAGCATTTCGCGCACCTGCAGGTTATAATTATCTCCCCTGTCGAGGAGCGCAGGGGGAAATCTGACCCGCTTTACTGCGACAAATCCATGGTCGTCCTGTCCCTGCTAAGCCCAGGGTCGAGGTCATACTTGGTCATTTGAAACCTTAACGCTTGGGTAAATGTCTTATAATTTATGTTTTCTTGCACGGATCGGCTTGATATTTCACATACACATTGCTCTAATGGCCCTCTACCACCCTGTGACAAATCCATGATCCTTCCACCCCCTTAAGGGTAAACTTACGGAGAGCACCGTAACTCTGGTTACGGACGATACAGGAGTATCCTGCAGAGTTACTTCCCATAACTACACGGGCAGTTGATGTGGGAAAATCTCCCCTTGGGTCACACTCTAGTGCACAACATACATGTAACTGCACATTTTCCGCTTTATAGGCAACAGGTTGCACTATATCGCTACACCACGCTACACTGTAACAAGAGTTGTCAGAAGACAACGAAGCTTGCCTGTTGGCAGACTTCACTCAAACTTGGCACAGTTGCATAAAAAAACATGAATATTATATAACTTGACCTTGGGTTAAAGGGCGTGCGGTGGACCTTGTCACTGGGGTCAGTGGTGCAAGGTGGGTCGTGGGTTTGCTATAGCATAATATAACATATTAAGATGAATGCATGTATGAAATATCAATGCGCTCCCTGAAAACAGAAGTAAAACAAAATTTAACCCAACGTTAAGTTTATGAACGCACTAAGTTGGTGATTTTCTACAGCATGATAGCTATTCACATCAGGAATTCATGTATGAATGTGCTAAGTTTGTGACCTTGACCTTGGGAAAAGGGGTGGGGGTGGGTCATGGATTTGCTGTAGCACAATAAAGGATCATCAGATGAATGCATGTATGAAATATCAAAGCGTTCCCTGTAAAGAAACAGAATTACACAACATTTACCCCAACGTTAAGTTGATGAACATGCTAAGTTTGTGACCTAGACCTTGGGGTAAGGGTTGGGTGGTGGGTTATGGATTTGCTACATCATGATAGAGGGTCATCTGAGGAATGCATGTATGGAATATCAAGGCGTTCCATGAAAGGAAACAGATGTTATAAGACATTTACCCCAACGTTAAGTTTATGAATGTGCTCAGTTTGTGACCTTGACCCTGGGGTAAGGGGTGGGTCATGGATTTGCTATAGCACAATAGAGTATCATCAGAAGAATGCATGTATGAAATATCAAGGCGTTCCATGAAAGGAAACAGATGTTATAAGACATTTACCCCAAAGTGAAGTTTATGAATGTGCTAAGTTTGTGACATTGACCTTGGGGAAAGTGGTGAGAGGTGGGTCATGGATTTGCTATAGTACGATAGAGTATCATCAGATGAATGCATGTATGAAATATGAAGGTACATGTATCCCCTGTAAATAAACAGAAGTTACACAACATTTACCCAAGTTTATGAATGTGCTAGGTTTGTGACATTGACCTTGGGGTAAGAGTTGGGTGGCGAGTCGTGGATTTGCTACAGCATGATAGAGGGTCATCTGAGGAATGCATGCATGAAATATCAAGGCGTTCCATGAAAGAAAACAGATGTTATAAGACATTTACCCCAACATTAAGTTTATGAATGTGCTAAGTTTGTGACCTTGGTGTAAGGGATGGGCGGTGGGTCATGGATTTGCTATAGCACGAGTATCATCAGATGAATGCATGTATGAAATATCAAGGCGTTCCCTGTAAAGAAACAGAAGTTATAAAAAGACATTTACTCCAACGTTAAGTTTATGATGTTGATCATGGGGAAAGGTGTTGTTGGGGGGGGGGGGGGGGGGGGGGGTCATGGATTGGCTGTAGCGCAACGAAACAGAAGTTACACAACATTTACCCCAACGTTAAGTTTATGAATGTGCTAAGTTTGTGACCTTGACCTTTGGGTAAGGGTTGGGTGGTGGGTCATGGATTTGCTACGGCATGATAGAGGGTCATCTGAGGAATGCATGTATGAAATAACAAGGTGTTCCATGAAAGGAAACAGAAGTTATAAGACATTTACCTCAACGTTAAGTTTGTGGACGACGCCGACGACGCCGACGACGCCGGGGGTATGCCATAAGCTGTTCTGCACTTTGTGCAGGCGAGCTAAAAATGTGTGTATTAACATTTACACTTCGCACACTAAAATATAGAAATAACCTGCAGGGCGTTGACGTTCATACTGGTTATATTGTTATTGAGATTCTACAATATTATACGACACAAAAATATTGCCATAAACTTACTTAATAAAGTGTGTGTTAGCAAATTTTTTAGGTCACTCTCCACGAAGTAGAAAGAAAACAAAGAACACTTCAAACGCACATTTGGAAAGACTACTCCGTCATAACTCTTATGTAATGCAGTGTAATGAAATGTAATACATAGTTCCCACATCAGTAAAAGTTACGTCCCTTTGTTGGATACAGGTAAACTCCATCGGCCATTTTGGAGGCAATATTCCATTAGGTCCCATAGACAGTGGAAATAATTCCATTTTCGGAATTATTAAATTTTGCACGCAACACATTTAGCAATTGCCGTTCCATATAAATACGATTTGTTTGAACGAAATATATTTGTTTTAAGCACTAAAATTCATATCCGAGTATATATGGGCCGCGCCATACGAAAACCGGGCTTAATGACAACGTCATGAAAAGCGGTAAACGACGTCGGAAAAACGACGTTTGCAGCGTCGCTGTAAAAGTTCACATTTTGCCCTCCCATTTACGTTTACTGGTGTCAGTTAACATTAAGTGTGAACAGAAAACGGAAAATTATAACTTACTGAAACTTCACTAATATGAGACGCGATGCCTTGCACCTTAGTAAATAATTATGACGTCATGAACTTGACGGCACGTACTTGTGACAGTTACTGAACGTGAAAATTCATATTTGTACGTTTTTCTATGGTTATGGGTGTCGTGAACCCTAAAATATTAATAGCAAAGGATACTTGCAACGAGTTTCCTCGCAGCATCCAATGACTTAGAAATGCTTCAGGCCCAAATGTTGCATTATGTCGCCTAACTATCGTTACTTTTGACATTGTCAACTCTTTTTAATCGGTTATCTTTATGAATTCAAAATGGTGAAACGCATAATTTTAAACTGGCTACATATCAGCCGAAGTCCTCGCTTACACTGCACCTTTCAATCCTAAATTAATCTTAAATCTTTGAACTAATCCTAGTGTATGCCCAACGATATTAATCAACATCTTTATTATCTTGGTAAATTGGGAACCCACTTTTGAACAATTCAATCCAGTACTTATAGCGAATATGGATATGCCATTTAATGCACTCAATTTTATCTAAAATGGAAAGGTAGAGGTGACAACTAAACTTTATTGTAATGGGTCCTTGCAGTTCTGGTTTTTGTCAAGGATTGATTAATCCAAGGATATCGGGTTTGTAGCTGCGCAACCAACAACAAGGATGTACACCTATGCAATCTATATATTGGCTGAGAATAAAGGAATACGAGAGCGAATTTAGTCAATTCAACAAGTTTAAATTAAATAGTCATTAACTAACATGTAACAACAAATTAAAGTATTTCATTACCTGACATGAATATCTGGATTATGCGGTGCAGAAATATGTCATTTCCACATTGTGGCTGTAAATGAACAGATTTATCAAAACAGAGAACAATAATGGCAATCTCAAACCTCCAATGTAACCTCTGCAACTAATCAATACATGTGTCGGTAAATCTTGGTTAAATTATTCTAACATGTTCCTCATGTTATTAGTAACATTACAGTTTACAGTGGGTTTTAATTTAAAGATGGGTGGGGTGGTAACCTATGGGCTGGATTATCAGGGGGGCGGGACCCGGACCGGCTCGCGCGCCATCCTAAAAATTTCCGCCGTGTAAAGATTTTTTAAATAAGTTACAAGGCACGTTTTTTCTGTTTTTTGCTCCAAAATGCCCGCCAGAACGCCGGGAAAGGAAATGCGATTTGTCCAATTTCAAAAAATAATCCGGGTGGGAGGGGCGGGGGGGGGGGGGTGGGGGGGGGGGGGGTGGGGGGGGGATTGCCCCCGGACCACCCTAGCGCCTATCCTGAGCTACTTATCCTACTTTAAAATAATGTCGTCACATACGAAAATGTTAAATTAATGGTCGCTTTTATTAATCCCCCAAAAAATTTTTATTTTTTATTTCCACACAACCCAAGCAGCAAACAACAGGAAAACCGCCAACACTCTTCCTTATTTGAAAAATTTATGCCATACCGGAATTAACGTTACTTGAGCCCGCAATCCAAAAACATGTCGTTACGTTATTAGCTAATTTGCAATAAAAAATGTTCATACTTTGTCTTGGCCCATAAATGGGAAACACGTTGGAAAGGCCCTACGAGATATTCCAAATTAAATTTGGTTTTGATATGAGATAAAAAGATGACAAATATAGTCCCTTATTCCTCATGGATCCGTGCCCCCTAACAGCTCAATTTACATTTTCTAATTGTGTGTTATATTCTTGTTAATTAATTCCTGAAAATGTAATACATCAAACATAAAGTTTAAAACAAAACTTGACTATGAGTGGACCATAAGGAATTCTACCAAAATTATTGTTTATGCAAGTCTTAAGAGTCCTATAAAATAAGCCCACCCCCCATAACCCCCGAGGGGGGGGGGGGGGGGGGGGGGGGGGGGGGGGGGGGGGGGGGGGGGGATACCAAAGTCACCTAAAGTTGATCTTGAAACTTAACTTTCATCCAGGTTCGTGCCCTACAAACCTTTTTCAACAATTTGGAGTGAACATTCCTTGATTCACTCTCATTACAATAAAGAAGTGTTGCTGCCATAGATGAATTCCAAATTTTAAAATTTGGTGGGAAAGTCCAGATTCACCTAGAAAATCAACATTTATCAACAATTTTTATGCATCACTTTTGCAAAACAGACCCTCTTCAAAAGATTAAGAAATTAAGGAAATATGTAAAGGAAAAATCACTAAAATAGGGTGGTATAAGCCTTCCCTCACCTCCTTCAATTATCTCTAATGACAATTTATGGCCAACGTACCTGGGGTTGGGTCTGTTCGCTCGTTTGCTGAGGATTAGGGGGGGGATTACAATCTTGATTCTGTGTGCTTCCTCAGGCTCCCGGGCTGCTGTCCCGCCTCCACCTCCCCCTCGCTCTCCCCCCATAACGAGTGAGCACAAACAGCCTCCCCAGGTTTGTTTAACATCCGGTTCCATGTGGGACCTTTTAAAATATGCGTAAAGGGTTAAAAATGCGCAAAAGGCCCCCCCTTGTTTATAAAAAAGATATTAGCCTCCACCCACAAACACTCCTACCCACTTTATCTAAAAATATGAGTTTTACCCACCCGGGGACCGGAAATTTAATTTTTGGGTAGACTAGTCCAGACCCCACATCTAAAAAATAAGGACTTTCTACATACGCGGCAGAGCCTATATGTACTTATCACTATTCCGGCTAAATCGTAAAACGACCCCGCCTACACAAATTAAAAATAATGCCCCCCTCCTCCCAAAAAATGGAAATTCTAATACATCCTTCTCCTTCTGTCGTTAAAATAACGAACTGCCTAAAAAATAAATCCTCCCAAAAACAATGAATGTGTATACATTCCTTCAACTTCAGTCCGCCTGCCGAAAAATGCCCTCCGCCCCCCATCCCAACAATAATTACTAATCCAAATCCCATATTGCCAAACTACTGGCGTATGTAAAAACATACAGAACATGTAAACACTAAAAAAAAACTTCTACAAATGATACGAGTTAATTATGCACTCCTCCCTGAATACGTAAAAACGTAACCTCCTTCCCCCCAAACGACCCCCCTCAAATTATCAGCGACATACGTTAAAACGTTATGCCGCTAGTGGTTTTGTTGTTAATTCAGATTGCCCCCCTCCCCACCCCCTGCGAAGTTGGGGGCCTCATCTGCATTAGTTTTCATTTTCTAAGCCGTCAACCGGTCGGTTTCTAATTTCTGCATTTCAAAACAGCCATGGGGACTGATGGGTCTTCGGCGGCGACCGACTGGTGTTTTAACGAGTTGTTTCGTTTATACAGCCGCCTCAACCATTCCTTATGATGAGGGGTTTCGCCCTTTTCCTTTTTGTACCTAGATGGTCTTCGATCATGTATCATCTCATGGACGTTCTGAAATAATTTGTTGACATGGTCGAGTGCTTCTTTCCACATGCTTTTTGGGCGCTTGATGCAAAACATCTTGTCCCACGTTCTGTTATCATTTAAATGTCCCTGGCAGAATAAGTTAAGTTAAACTGCTTGGCCGGTTGACATGTTGTTTTGGGATGAATCCCACATTAGCCCCAATTAGCAGAGGGCTAAGACCGGCGTTACCCCCGCCCAGTCCATCCCAACTGCTCATTTGGTGCCCTTTGCATGGGCCTGGTCGGAATTTTACTTGGATCGGGTTTTCGTCCAACTACCCTTTGAAACCAAAACCCGTCTTTCAAGAACGATTGCATCAGTTGATTGTGAAACGTCATTTTCCGTGTCAGAGTCTGTTTATTGTCGAATAAAAGAAAGTTCTGACGCTTTTTCCCGACAGGCTCCAAAAAGGCAAATTTTTCATTTTTTTACAGTCTTCGCCTACCTCCCAGTTGTAATTGCTTTTCCGCGTAGCTGTCAAAACTTCTGTCGAAATCTTGCTGAGAAGAAGTTGCCCCTCCGCCCACCACCATTCATATGGTTAAGATTTTTGGGCAGGGTTTTAAATTTTGTTGGGTCGGCGTTTCTGGCTGGTGAAACGTCTCCATTCCCTAAACCCTCCCCCTGCCCTCAAAAATCGGTGTCACTTCGTCCGCTTCTTCACTCCTAACTACGGCGTCTTTTGGTTTGTGGGAGTATTTCCGACTCGCACCCATAATTCAATGAGAGGTGACGATTTCTCTAATCGTTTAACTTGACAAGCTGCAAGGTCGGGATTCGTTGGGACCCCTGGTTGTTTATAGGCCCTTGTGGTTGGTGGTTCGTTCGTCCTTTCATCCCTTCTTCATGGAGGGTAAATACCCTTCGTCTTTGTCTTGTTGAACCACCTGAGATTCTGTTGGCCACCTCATCTGGCCATACCCATTTCGGGGACTCTTCAGATACCGACCTGCCAGTACCCGGATCCCTGTATAGATCGGAGGGGTTTTTCCGCAAAGGTCAATGTCGTTCAAACATTGCCATGTGTAATGGGATACCCGCAGATATTTTGACAAAATGGTACCCGCTGTTAGATTGCCTAAAATTATGGACGGAGTTCGATGAGGTGTTTGCGCAGAACTTCGGATCCAATACCCCTTTGATTACTTATCAGTCCCCAAGCCTTGACGCAAATAGTTTGTTTTTGCAACCTCAACTTGGGCTCAAGCCCTCACCATGATCGGTCTCATTGAGTAATCATTGTTTTCTTGTTCATCAACCTCTCGGAATCCGGGGCAGCCATATTTGTGTAATAGATACTGGAATCAATCTGAACCTTAAACACGGGACCTTCAGTTTCCTTCTTAAATTTTGGTTACTTGTGGGTGGCCACTTTATTAAAAACTAAAAATTAATTTACAACAATAATTTTGGTATGACCCACAATCTAGCTCTGCACTGGGCGGTGGGGCTTTCCACTGATGGTGGTGGGACTTTACTGGGGGTGGAAGGAATGGATGGTGGGTGGGACTTCAACTTTCTGGGGGGTGGGTGATGGTGGGTGGGACTTTCAGGGCGGTGTGGGTGGGATGGTGTGGGGGCTTCAACTTCTGGGGTGGTGGGGCTTCTTTGTGGGGTGGGAGGGTGGTGGGACGGATTATGGGGTGGTGGGGTTTCACTTCGGGGTGGGATGGGGTGGGACCTTCTGGGTGGGTGGTGGTTTTGTTTCCACTTTCTGGGTGGGGATGGGATGGTGGGGACTTCAGGGCAGGGTGGGATTTGGTGGGGTGGGGCTTCACTTACTGTTAGGGGTTTTTTGGGGGGGGGGGGGGGGGGGGGGGGTTACTTTGGCTCTGGGTGGTGGGTTTCGCTTTCAGGGGGGATGGTGGTGGGGGTCTTCACTTCTGGGGGTTGGGTGACTTTCTGGGGTGGTGGGGGTTTCAACTTCTTGGGGTGGGAATGGTGGTGGGGCTTCACATTCTGGGTGGTGGGTCTTCTGGGGGTGGGTGGATGGGGGGGGGGTTTTGGTGGGGGCTTCTGGGGTTTCACTTTTCTGGGGGTTGGGACTTTCAGGGCGGGGTGGGATAAGGTGGTGGTTCTGCTTCACTTTCTGGGGGTGGGTGACTTCTGGGGTGGTGGGGGGTTTCACTTCTGGGGGGTGGATGGTTGGTGGGACTTCAAGGGCGGGTGTGGATGGTGGTGGGGCCTTTACATTCTGAGGGTGGGACTTCAGGTTTCCTTCAAATTTTGGTTACGTTTTAATTGTGGGTTGGCACTAATTACTTTAAAAATTAATTTACACAACAATTATTGGTGACCCACAATCTAGCTCTGCACTGGGCGGTGGGGCGTTCACTGATGGGGTGGTTGGGTCTTATGGGGTGGAAGGATGGTGGGGGTGGGACTTCAACTTTCTGGGGGGTGGGATTGGTGGTGGGACTTCAGGGTCCGGTGTGGGATGGGTGGTGGGGCTTCACTTCTGGGTGGTGGGGGATCTTCTTTGTGGGGTGGTAGGAGGGTAGGTGGGGACTTATGGGGTGGTGGGGTTTTGTTTCACTTCGGGGGTGGGAATGGGGTGGGTGGACTTCTTGGGGTGGTGGGTTTGTTTCCACTTTCTGGGGGTGGGATGGGGGTGGTGGGACTTTCTGAAGGGCAGGGGGTTGGATGGTGGTGGGGCCTTCACATTCTGAGGGTGGGGGCGACTTTCTGGGGTGGTTGGGGTTTCGCTTCTGGGGGGAATGGTGGTGGGGGGGCTTCACTTGCTTGGGGGTGGGGGGGGACTTCCTGGGGGGGTGGGGTTTGGGGTTTCACTTACTGGGGGTAATTGGGTGGTTGGGGGCTTCCACTTCTGGGTGGTGGGACGTTCGGGGTGGGGTGGGTGGAATGGTGGTGGGGCTTCTGGGGTTTGCGGTTTCACTTCTGGGGTGGGACTTCAGGGCGGGGTGGGATCGGTGGTGGTGCTTTCTCTTGCTGGGGGTGGGGTTAATGGGGGGTGGCGGGACTTGGGTGGGTGGGGGGAAGTTTTGGGGGGCGTGGGGGGGTTTTGGGGTGGTTAGGGTGGTTTGGGGGGGCGGGCGGGGGTTGGGGGGGGATAGGGGGGGGAGGGGCTGGGTTTGGGTTATTTTTGGGGGTTCGGGTGGGAAGGTTGGTGGGTTTTTTGGGAGGGGGACGGGGTTGGAGGTGTGGTGGGAGGGGGGGGGGGTGGATGGGGGGGGGATGGCCGGGGGGGGTGTGGTGGATTGGTTCGTTTTTAATTAATTTGTGTTAGGTGTTGTCTTCTTTTGGTGTTGTTTGTTTTTTTATTTTTACATTTAGGTGGGTTTACTTTTTTTCAACTTATGGGGGGTGGGATGGTGGGGTTTGGGACTTCAGGGCGGGTTGTGGGGGGTAGAGGATGGTTGGTGGGGCTTCAACTTCTTGGGGGAGGGTGGGACTATGGGTTCTTGGGGTGGGGTTGGGGTTTTCTCACTTCTGGGGGTGGATGGTGGTGGGCTTCACTTTCTGGGGGTGGGACTTCTGGGGTGGTGGGGTTTCACTTCGGGGGGGATGGGGTGGTGGGGCTTCACTTCTAGGGGTGGGACTTCTGGGGTGGTGGGGTTTCACCTTCTGGGGGGATGGTGGGGGGTGGGGCTTCACTTCTGGGTTGGTGGGGCTTCACCTCTTCGGGGTGGGATAATGGTGGGGATTCAACTTCTGGGGGGGGGATGGGATGGTGGTTGGGACATTTCAGGGCGGTGTGGGTATGGTGGTGGTGCTTCACATTCTGGGGGTGGGACTTCTGGGGTGGTGGGGTTTCACTTCTGGGGGAATGGTGGTGGGGCTTCACTTCTGGGGGTGGGTGGGAACGTTCTGGGGGTGGTGGGGTTTCAACTTCTTGGGTGGGATAGTGGTGGGTGACTTATCTGGGGGTGGGACTTCTGGGGGGATGGTGGTGGGGCTTCACTTCTGGGGTGGGAACTTCTTGGGGTGGTGGGGTTTGGGGTTTCAACTTCTGGGGGGATGGGTGGTGGGGCTTACACTTTGGGTGGGGGTGGTGGTGGAACATTCTGGGCGGTGGGGCATTCACTTCGGGGTGGGATAAATGGGGGTGGGGATTTCACTTTGGGGTGGGATCGGATGGTGGGGACGTTCAGGGCAGTGTGGGATGGGGTGGTGGTGCTTATCACCTTCTGGGGGTCCGGACTTCTTCTGGGGTGGTGGGGTTTCACTTCTGGGGGAATTGGTGGTGGGCTTCAACTTCTGGGGTGGTGGGATTTTCCACTTCTGGGGGGATGGTGGTGGGGCTTATCACTTACTGGGGGGTGGTGGTGGTGAACTTTCTGGGCGGTGGGGCTTCACTTCGGGGGTCGGGTGTGGGATAATGGGGGGTGGGGATTCACTTTTGGGGGGTAGGGATGGTGGTGGAAACTTCAGGGCAATGGTGTGGATGGTGGTGGTGCTTCACTTTCTGGGGGGATCGGACTTCTGGGGTGGGTTGGGGGTTTGGTTTTCACTTTACTGGGGAAATGGTGGTGGGGTGGGGCTTCACTTTGGGGTTGGGGGTGGACTTCTGGGGTGGGTGGGGTTTCACTTCTGGGGTGGATGGTGGGGTGGGGGCTTCAACTTTCTGGGGGTGGGTGGGACTTTCTGGGGTTGGTGGGGTTTTCACTTCTGGGGGGATGGTTGGATGGGGCTTCTCTTCTGGGGGTGGTTGGTGGTGGAACTTTTCTGGGCGGTGGGGCTTCAACTTCCGGGGTGGGATAATGGTGGGGAATTCAATTCTTTGGGGGTGGGGGTTGGGATGGTGGTGGGACATTCAGGGCAGTGTGGGAGGTGGTGGTGGTTCTTTCACTTCTGGGGGTGGGACTTCTGGGTGGTGGGGTTTCAATTCTTGGGGGTTGGGGTGGGATGGTGTTGGGACTTCAGGGCGGGTGTGGGATGGTGGTAATTGGGGTCTGGGGGGGTGAGGAGTCATATAAAATCAAAATTTTATGTTTAGTTCGACACAATTCACCAACAAGCCGCAGTTATCTACTATTTGTATTACCAGGCCACCGTAGGGTGTACAACAAAACAGGCTACCTGGATACAGTGTGGGGTGGGTTATTAGGTCCAATTAACTCTCTGTGAACCAACAATCAACAAATAACATAACAACACAACAATTAACAGAAACGCGGGATTATGATTTGCTAATAATCTAAAATTAATTAATTTAATACAGTTCCAGACTACCCAAATGAATCATCAACCAAAACATTTACAATGGAACAATATTTTAAATTTTAAGTTAAATAACCGAAAATAACTTGTTCGGGGTTTTTGTTTTAATTTTCTTGGTTTTCACATCTACCATTTAGTTCGTAAAAAACGCAGTAAAAGGCAAGGTTAACTTTAACTTTAATGTGGATTTTTGAATTCCTGTTCTATGATACGGAAACGTGCAAATTCATACCTCGCTTGACAAAGTCCTGTTCTTGCTCTATGGTCACTGGAACTCTGGTTTCAATCTAGGGGTACTCTTATGGTCCAGTCGTTTTGTCCTGGCTTATAGCTCAGGCTTCGTTTCTTCTTCGGCTTCCTTTTGGTCCTACAACTGGGGTTGGGTCTTCTAAATAGTTAAACTTCATTCGCAAATTATTGGAATTATTTAGCTTTAGTTTAAATTCTAACAATTCTTCAATGACTTGTTTTACATTAAAAATTTTCTATAGCCCTAGTCAACCACAACTGCTAACGAAATTTGTAAAACAAACCGTGGAATTGGAAAACAGTTGCAAGATGGCCGTCTTAAGTTATTGAAAATATAGAGAATATGCCAATTCTTTTACAAATTATTTTCCGTAATTTCTGACAAGGGAAATTCTACTAATAATTACAGTGAAAGTTATTTGTTTTCTTGTCGCCAAACCCCAATGGTTTTCGCTTACTTATTCCTCTGGAATTGTATCGGTTAGGATTTGCGGACACAATTTAAATTCACTTTAATTTGTTAAAACAAACTAGGTTGACACTATAATGAAAACTGATTTCTAATCTATCTCTATGTTATATATAATGATCCGCCTCAACCTCATCACATCACGCGATTTGTAAAACAAACGTGACTTAAACACTGCAATGCAAACATTCAACAGTTGTTTTGGCATGCTTGTTTTGGAATGTAAAACATTCCAAAACTATGCTGTTATTTATTATTCTCCTCCCAAAATTGGTAAACGTACCTTAAGAATCAAAAATAGATCCGCTCTTCGTAAAACTAACCAAGGAAAATATTGTGATTATATTCGTTGCCATAGATTAAGGTTTCTTCTGCTATATACTTCACGTTCACCTTAATAGCTAAACCCAACTTGGAGAATTTTCGGGTTGCTTCACTTGTCTGAAAAAATCCAAAGATTTATTTTCAGCTAATTAAGGTGGATCCTGCCGACGAACTGCCATATTTATGACCTTCCCTCAACCTCCACCTTTCCTTCAATAGCTTCTATGGTCAATTTATGGGCCACGTAACCTGGGGTTTGGGTCTTCGCTTCGTTTGCTGAGGATTAGGGGGAATAACGAATTTCATTTGATTCTGTTGGTGCTTCCTCAGGCACAGGCTCCGGGCTGCTTCCCTCCCCCCGCCTCCACCCTGCCTCGCTTCCCTCCCCCCATCGAGAGCACCTAAACAGCCTCCCAGGTTTGTTTACATCCGGTCCATGTGGAACTTAAAATTGCGTAAAGGGTAAAAATGCGGCAAAAGGCCCCCCCCTGCATTAGAAAAACGAGTATTAGCCTCCACCCACAACACTGGTAAAATCACTATTTGTTAATGTAACTGTAACTTAAGAAAACAGTGGGATTACCAACTTAAAAAATTATATTTTTAAAAATAATTTTCAATTAACACTATTACTTAAAGAATATTGCTTATTCACTTGTTTTCTAGGGGCACGAATCAATGAGAAGGCACGAAATCCATGAAAGTTATTGGGGCTATAAGGACTTGGTTATACCGTTGGATTTTAACCTTGGTTGAAGGCCGGTTTCGTGTAAGCCAGTCTCTTGTTCTGGCCTATTTTAAGCCATTTACATATAAATACATATAACTTGTGGTCGGGCGGGCTATTTAACTATGTACCAATACTATAACATTACTAAATTTTAAATTTAAATTTCCCATGGTCTGTTCCTCCAGGGCCATTGTTTCAACGAGCTCTTGAAAGCTTGTTAACTGTTATTGAGACGTTTTCCACGCATTCACTGGGTAAACAAGTTCCCAGCCAGTGACAACTCCTCTGGTGAGAACACTTTTCTGGTCGGATTCGCAGTCTGCAATTTGGAACTCTTTTTGAAGGTTTACGATTGTGCACCTCGGGTTCGTGTTGTTTCCTGTGGTTTGAAGAATTTCCTCTCGGTCGTGCTCGTCCGATTTCCATTCCTTTATTTTGAATACTTGTATCATGGTCCGCTCTGTCGCGTCTTTATTATGAAGTGTCGGTAAACTCCGAGTATCCTCATTCTTTCATACAATATGGTTTCATCTGTATGTCCTTTCACTAGCCTTTGGTGGCCCCTTAAACTTTGTTGAGCGTTTTTTCAATTAATAGGAATGTCTTTTTTTGAGAAAACAGGGTGACCAAAAATTACGGAATCCATACTCTAAATTGGGGTTCGCTCTAATGACTTTGGAAATAAAGTGGGTAAGAACATAGATTTAGTCCATAAATATGTAAAAGTTCTTCTAATTTATACCGATTCATTCTTGGTTTGCTTGATTGACGGACTTTGCAATATGTGTGCTAAACATTCAAGTCGATCCGTAAATGTTAACTCCCAAGGTCTTTCTCCTCGGTTAACCTTTTTTTTTGATATTAATTTGGGACTGTTGGCATAGTCCTCCCTGCATGTCGTATAATTTGCTGTTGGTTTAGTTCGTCCAATTATGCAATACCATTTGCACTTACTTGGCATTTTGTGAAGCGTAACTGCCAGGTGTTCCTGACCACATTTGATGAGCGAAATTTCAATGTCTGACCTGTAAGTCTCCTCACAATCTGTAAGCATCCTTGACTGTTGCTGACAGCTTGGGTATCATCTGCGAAAATTTTTAAACAAGATTTTCGTACTATTTCTGGGTAGATCGTTGATAAAGTAGTAAAAACAACACGGGTCCAGAGGACACTACCCTGCGGTAACTCCTGTAAAATTTACTTTCTGCCCATTCTGGAATTTTCATTTTAATTTTTGATCAATACTCTCTGTTTTACTGGTTCTCCAAGAAAACTTCGAATCCACAAACAAAACTACTACCTCTTATTCCGTTACGGCCATGGATGGTGTTTACTCAGTAAACGTTCAAATGGCAAAGGAGTGTCAAAACGCCTTTTCGAAAGTTCGTAAAGTATATAATGTCTATACAATCGCCAACTGTCTTAGTATATCAGTCCATTTATTTCTATCACTTCTAGCAACTGAGTTACACAGGAAATGTCCACAGACGAAAGGCCATGTTGGTGATTTGAGAATTAGATTGATGAATTGTCCATATGTTTCATTAATGTTTCTCCTTTACTATTCGTTCAAGAAAGTTTACATGATTGTTTGCCGTTAGAACCTCACCTTTTTTTGGCCTATAATTTTATTCCGCTAATTTTTTACTAACCCTTTTTATATGTAGGTGTGATAAATGCTTTCCTTCCATTCAGTGGGGGACTGATCCTGTTGATTACTGACAGTATTGAAGTAGAGTTTGTCAAACGGTTCGCTACAGTACCGTGTCTCAGTTCAAATTAGTTACTTTTGTTGTGTATTCCAATCCGGACCTGGGTGTCTTCTTCGTGTCTTATTTGGTTTGTTAAAATTGTCCCTCATTACATTTCTTCTTGAGGTTATCTGTATTTCACTCAGTTCTGATGTGAATGTCCTATTCAATAAGTTGATGGAATTTGTTGTTGTTAATTTCCTGTGTGAAAATACATTGCGAAAAAACTATTTTGTACATTCGCTTTTTATCCTCCTCCAAGTCATATGTTAGTTAGTTGGTTGTTTTCCATAATTAAGTCACCTTTACACTATCCTTTGTTTTTTAGTTTTAGATTTAAACGTAATCTCCAAAATTGACCATTATTTATCTTCTTGAATGTTCTCCAGCTCTAAGAGATTTCTCCATAGTTTCTGCTTTGCTGTTTCTGATTAATGTTTGTCGGTACGTTCCTCGCTGCTTCTGCATTACGTACAGAAATTAGTGTCAGTTTCTTTGGTTTTGATACTTAGACCCAAGCTTGGTTTGCGTTTGCTTTCAACAGCGTTTTGGCAGTGTCCTTATTTCATCCATAAGGCTTTCATGAAAATCATGCTTCTACTTCTGGAGATTGGAATGTGTTTCCTTCATAGATAAATCTATTTTGCCCTGAGTGGAAATTCCCTGTATCCAGTCCACTGAATGTAATAGGGAGCATCCTCCCAGTCCCTACACTTTGCAGGTACTCACTTATAGCGTATAATCTCCATTTGTAATAATTTTAGTCTTTTGAGCACCTGCATCATGGGGCTGAGTATATGCAACTTAATAATCAATGTTAGTAGAACGGTGGTTCCACTTTTCCCTAGTCCAGGTAAAGTATTCTAGAGTACTTAACCATTGATTCCTCGTTTTGTGAAAAAATTAGGTCAAGATTATTAGCACTTGTTGACCCTCCTTCTGAGTCCTTGTTGGTTCAAGCAATGTTGGAAAAATGGAAAAAAATGTATCTTTCACAACCTCCAGGAAAATTTGATTGTTTCCAACTTTGAATCGATTAGACCTACAATAGTACCCTTTCCAAACCAATTTAATGCTCTTATGAGTTGAAATCACCTGATATTAATACGTGTGAATAGTTTTGCATCTGCAGCACGTTTCAACCAAAACAAAATGTTCGAATTTCTATTGTTATCTGCAGTCGGCTCTTATCTGGGCTTCTATAGTATGCATCCAATCTAGTTTTTTTTTTAATTTGATCCAGCTACATACATTAGCTTTGATTTTCACAAAACACTGCTTATCTTTCATATTCTATGTCCTTAAATAGGTCTAACCACTCAGTGCTGATTTGGCCTTTTATGAAATGTAGGATTGCAATATACTCCTCTACCTTTGCTTAGACAAGGAATGAATTGATTCGTAGTCTTCAAGTTCCATAATTCTATTCTCGTCCAAAATATGACTGCTCGAATGTTTGGGAAATATTTCCGTCAAAATAACGATAATTAGGTTTTCTGTTGAAATTAAGCACTCAAGTTCATCTTATTTTTTAATTCAACAGTGAATCACAGTTTGTATAATTAAACTTTAAAAAAAAACAACTTTTTATTTACAGTGGTTATTTAAAACATTGATTCTTCCGTAAAATATACTCCCTAAAATGGGCCTCCCCGGTGGAAGATAGGCTGTGGCTCCACCGCCTTGTGCAGAATGAGCGTTTCAATATTTTATTGCCCCTGAGAAATGTACAATGTCTGTTTCACCTTTGTCTTTCCTTGAACGTAAATTCTGGTTTCAAGCTGTTTGTAACTTTCTCTCTCCGCCAACCTCGATAATATCTCTGGATATTAGAAACAGAAGCTAAGTCTTTAATTTGTCCGGATTTTTTCAATAATCGTCCGGCGTTAGTTCAATATTTGCCGTCTCTCGGACGTTTCTCTATTGAAGGTTCGTACGGATTGGCCCGGGTGGATTAAGTGTTAATAATCTCCCCCTGTTCATTTCTACGTAATTTGCCAACACGTAAAATAATATATTGATTTTTTGGGGTTCTGAACACCCTAGTTCCAGTACCCTAAGCAATTTTTCAATAAATTGGTCTAATCATGGTCTACTCTCTTTTTAAGCGTCTGGTTTCCTTTGGATTCCTGTACTTTATATAAATAAATAAGTTTCTTTCGCGCATTGGCTATGTCCTCCCTTTTCAATTTATTTTTGTTTTCGATTTTTTAATTTTATTTCCTTTTTTTTTAAATTTTCCCTTTTTATTTCTTTTTGAATTTCACTTTCTCTTTATTCTTTTTTTTAGGTTTCCTTTTTATCTCATTTTTTTTAGGATTTTTTTTTCTTCTTTCGCTACCTTTATATCTTTTTTTTTTCTTATAACTTTTTTTTAACGAGACTTTTTAATTATTACATTTACGAGCCTTTTTTCCTTTGAATTTCCGTTTTCCAGGCATGTGTTAAGCTCTTTAGATAATTCTTCTCTCATTTGTTGCAAAGTCTGATGCAACATTCCCTCTCCGTATTTTAGTTTTCAAAAATATTAAGTTTCCTTTTCCGACCACGAATCGTGTCTTTAAAATGAAAGGTTCAAGATCCTTCACCTTTGTTTTTCTCAATAGAAATCGAACCGTAATCTGGTTGTCTGTTTTTAATTTCATTGAGTGTTAGAACTGATAACTACAAGATTTAAGTTTTGGAAATACTGGAGCACAGTGGGAACAAACTTAAATTTCCAGTTACGCCCCCTCTTTGTGGTTGTTTATCTCTTCAAAACATGACTTTACCTTAAGATGTTGAGCATTTTAAAAACAAATCCAAACTACTGCACATGGTCACAACTGAATACCCTTTCTCCTTGTAGTCGTCTCTCCTTGCCATATCAAATCATTGTAGCCTGCCATTTGGATGCCATATTTTTCTTTTGCCTTTCTGTACAACGTGCCGAGAACTGTTTCCTAGACATATTTGTTGAAGTTTATGTCAATAAAACAATCTTCAATACGCTACTATTTTGATAGGAAACATATACATGTGTAGAATATTAATTACAGTTGATTTTCTACTTCATTAGAAGCGTTTATATGGGTTGGGTACTATTGCAATTGTTCTATAATAAACGAACTCGGACATGGTTTTCGGTTTTTCATGGGGGCTGAGCCATCTTGGTGGATTTTCCTCCGGAAGTTGTACAAAATTCCAACCTTTAAAGACCACTTTAGACCACTAATATGGCCTAAACTGCAAAATAAGTTCACTGCAAGTTCTAAACCCCCATTTTGTCGAAAATGTTAAGTCTTGTTGTTACCTTCTCAACCATATACATTAGTTAATTTTACAATGTTTAATAAGTTTCTTAGTTTAAAAATCGCCTAATTTTGATTTGAAATTTAAAATTGGGATACATTGATAAATTTTTGGCGGCATATGGCTTTTAAAAGAACTGTACAATTCAGAATACGCGAAAAAGTAAAAAACAGTGCATGCATTTTTTTATCCCATGAATGGCCTTGTCAGTTCGATGCGAATTTGAAACCACGAGAATCTGCAGATAAAATAAAGAAAGATTAAAGCTGGTTGTGTCAGCTGTTAATTGAAGGCAAATATAAATTGTAAGAAACAAAAATAAATTTCAAAATATCGCCAAGAGCTTGCATTTTCTTGGCACTGGACGCTTTCTTCCTTTGAAAAAGAACGCCGCCCATTTTTTTGGTTGGTTGTTATTGTATTGTCGTAAATGGTTCAGCCGCTGACCTTTTCTGCTCAAACCCTCCTCAGCACCAAGTGGAAGATGTGCCAATACAAAAGTTAACCCCTGCAGGTGCAGGCAGTAGCGAATCAGGTCTGAAATCGCGCTTTAACTGTTAATTTGTGACATATTTTTCTGTGTATTTTTTAATTTGAAACGAAATTAACATTATTGAAAAAGTAAAACAATCTTGTAATTGCTGAAATAAATTGTATCACTGTAGTAGGACTATACAATTAAATACTTGCTTTCCAGTAACTGGACCCCCAACAAAAATTTAAAATTTACATTCGGATTTTGGTTTAGCCCACTGACTGGTTCGTTTTTAGGATTTCTAGGTTTAACTTTACAAAAAACATACAATCTACACCCATTCTGTAAATTTATGAAACAGAATTATATTGGATTAAATATGTTCAGTTTCATAACTATAGACCTTCAATTTCTGTGGAATAAGTATAGAATATGTAATATCATAATGAACAGCTGAAAGTGCGAATCAGATCTGGTAGCCTATTTCACAAACCAACAATTTGCAAATTGTATAACTTAATCTAGCAAAGAATACTTTGAGGGCGAGAAATTTTCAATTCAAGGATAAATTTATCATTTTTATTATTTATGCTGAATTTTATTAACATTATCACAGCCAATTTTCTTGGCTGTTGATAATGTAAATAAAATTCTCGTGTAATAATTCTGCCTAAACGTTTTAACCCATCAAACATATGCAGCAACGTTCTAATTATGAAATAATGCAATTTTGGGAAAAATTTAAAAGATTACTCCCCCCCCCCATCAAAGTAACTACTTTGCTAAGATAAGTATGCTTTGCAATGTTGGTGAAATAGGCTAACATTTGAGGTGGTTATAAAACTAAGATTGGTCAGTAAGCGAGGACTTAACGGAAAATACGCCCCCGCTGTGGGCACAGGTACGACTTAAATATGTAAAATATTCCAAGTGTGTTGGCTTGTGACCTTGACTCCTGGGCTTAGCGGGGGTGGCAAACGAAACGTGAATGTGAAAAACCAGATCCGAGCAAGGCAAAGTTATAAAACCGAATTCTCTGATGTTAAGTTTTGTCAAGAGTCTAAGTTTAATGTGATCATGGTCCCTTGGGATCAGGCGGGGATATGTCACAGCAATGATTAGTAGAGCCTTAGGGAGAATTGCATGAAGACATGAAATATTAAGAATTTTTAAGATGAAGTTATAAACATATTTCTTTGATGTTAAGTTTTTGTAAAGGAGACCCATGTAATTTGACCTCGACCTTGGGTATGAGCGGGGGGTTGGGTCTGGAGGTAGTGGATTTGGCACATCATGGTGAGTAGAAGCCTTTACCAGGAATAGCATGTGTGAAAAATTAATATTAAGGATTTTAGATGAAGGAAATTAATATGTTAATAACAATATTTCTCTGATGTTAATAAGTTTTCGTAAAGATACTAAGTATTTGTCCTTGACCTTGGAATCAGCGGGGGTTTGGACGGTCATGGGATTTGGCACAATCATCGGTTAGTAGAAGCCTTACACGAATGCATGTTGAAATATTAAGCAAAATTTTGATTGAAGGCGAATTGAGGTTATAACAGTATTTCTCTGAAGGTTAAAGTTTTGTATAGAATACTAAGTTATTTGAACCTTGACCATGGGTCAGCGGGGGTTTGGAGGTCGTGGATTTTGGTACTGCATGGTTAAGTTTTAGAGGCCTTAAACAGGAATGCATGTGTGAAATATTAAGCATTTTAAGATGAAGGAAATTTAGATGCCTTGTAACCAATATTTCCTGGGACTGAATGTTAAGTTTTGTAAATGGAGACTAAGGGGGTTATTTGGACCTTGGATATTGGTATCAGCGGTCGGATTTGGACTTTGGAACAGCAACTGGTAGTAGAAGGCCTTAACAGGAATGCATGTGTGAAATATTAAGCATTTTAGATGAAGGAATAGAAGCTATAACAATATTTCTGATGTTAAGTTTTGTAAAGAGACTAAGTATTTATTGTATTGGGTCAGCGGGGTCGTGCCTTTGGCACAGCTGGTAGTAGAGCCTTCGGAATGCTGTAAAATATTAAGCTTTTAGATGAAGGAAATAGAAGTTATAACAATATTTATGTGTTAAGTTTACGAACGCACGGACGGACGCACGGACGGACGGACGGACGGACAACATGACTCCAGTATACCCCCACAACTCGCTGCGGGGGGTATAATTATGACCCCACTTTGGAGTCATTTTCAGGAAATGGTGTGGTGTTACAAGTGATAGAACAATTAAGCATCTACGCTTCATATTTTCATGAAAACAATTCCAACACATTCAGTCGTGTTGAAATTTCTGGCCAAAAAATAGATGGGTGTGGTAACATTTAGAAAAAGAAATCCACATCTGATGTGGCTACTGTATTTTTATTTTGACGCGCGATTTGTAGTTCATTTGCGATTATTTGTCAATATTTGTAAAATCCACCCTAAAGTGTTAAAAGTGAGACCAATAAGCCTAACATCGGTGCCTGGAAAATTAATGGAATCTTAATAAGGGATGAATTAGAAAGACACATGACCAAACATAATATTTTCTCCGCCGTACAGCATGGCTTTATAAAAGGGAAATCGTGTACAACCCTACTATTAGAATTAGGAGATAAAAGAAGCAATAATTATGCCATGGAGACGATATTGACATAATTTATTTATATTTCTGCAAAGCATTTGATAAAGTACCACACCAGCGTTTTTTACTAAAGTAACACAACTATGGCATAGTAATATAAATAAATGAATGGGTCCGTGACTTTCTAGCAGATAGAGTTCAACGCGTAGTTATAAATGGAGCAAAATCAGAAATGCAAAACGTGACTAGTGGCATTCCACAAGGTAGTGTATTAGGACCAATTCTCTTTTTGATTTATAACAATGACTTACTTGCTAAGATGAGAAGATGTGTAAAGCTGTTTCCAGACGATTCCAAACTGTTCTCCAAAGTAAGCAACAAATAACAGGCAGAAAAACTCCAACAAGACCTACAGTCAGCAGAAACATGTGCTAGTAAGGGGCAAACGACATTCGACACCAAAAGATGCAAGCATGTACATATTGCGACAAAGGACAGCAACCAAACATATCATCAGTAAAGAGCACACAAACAGCGGAGTGACTGAAGTAACAAATTTTAAAAGTGAAAACGACTTTGGTGTCATTATTGACACGAACTTGAACTTCACTGAATACACCCAGCAAACACACAACGTAACCACAACGTTGCGCGAATGTCGTAATCAGGTTGCGTGTTCAGCAACGTTTTTAGGCAGTTGAGGTAACGTTTTAATATTACGTTACCGTAAAAACGTTGCTACAACCACCTTTAGGAAAGTTCCAATTACGTTCAATTTACGTTGTTAGTTTAACATTTGGTGACAACATCTTATCCTCGAAACGTTGCCACAATAACGTTGCTGCAACCAATATTACGTTGGGTGAAAACATCAAATCAACGTTGTCGCAAAAACGTTTCCAAAATAACGTTGCTGCAACCAATTCTTTGAAAGCTCTTATTACGTAATATTTATGTTGTCATATGACGTTGCATATGACAACGTAATTACAACGTTATCACATAAATGTTGCCGCAATAGAGTTGTTGCAACCGATTCTAGGAAAACTCTCATTGCGTACTATTCACGTTATCATATTACGTTCGGTGAAAACATCAAATCAAGTACGTTGTTGCAACAATGTTTCCACAATAAACGTTGCTGCAACCAATTCTTTGGAAGCTTTTATTACGTAATACTTATGTTGTCATATGACGTTGCATGTGACTACGTAATTACAACGTTATCACCGAAACGTTTCCGCAATAACGTTGCTGCAACCATTTCTAGGAAAACTCTCATTACGTACTATTCACATTGTCATATTATGTTGGGTGAAAACATCATCTCAACATTGTCGCAAAAACGTTTCCACAATAACGTTGCTGCAGCCAATTCTTTGGAAGCTCATATTACGTAATATCTATGGTGTCATATGACGTTGCATGTGACTACGTGATTACAATGTCATTACCGAAACGTTGGCGCAATAACTTTGCTGCAACCAATTATAAGAACACTCTCATTACGTATTATTCATGTCGTCATATTACGTTGGGTGAAAACATCTTATCAACGGTGTCGCGAAAACGTTTCCACAATAACGTTGCCGCAATAACGTTGCTGCAGCCAATTCTAGGAAAACACTCTTCACGTACTATTCACGTTGTCATATTACGTTGGGTGAAAACATGTCATCTCAACGTTGGGACAATAACGTTGCTACAACCAATTCTAAAAAAAGTAATCATTACGTACTGTTCACACTGTCATATAGCATTGTGTGACTAAGAGTATACATCATATGCATTGGTGTGGGACAAGGATATTTCATCCCAGTGTCAGAATATGTCGTCGGAAACGAGGCTTTGCCGAGTTTCTGACAACATATTCTGATCACGAGGATGGAATATCCTTGTCCCACACCAGTGAATATGATGGATACTTTTTCTCGCCCCTTTATATAACATATTTGCGAATATTAAAATATTTATCTGACCCAGAATAAGACTCAACTTTTTATTCTCTGAATTTATGTGACTTTTGATACGTCCAACGGGTTTGCCATACCAACAAATGGGTTAAAACAACGTTTTTACCCACGAATTGGACGCTAATGACAAAATGTACGTCGCACATTGCTGGCGTCATCAAACTTAAAACGACATCATAACGCTATGACGTGATGATAAACACGTCAACAACCATTGAAAAACATAAACATCAAACGTATTAATTATTGTATGGCGTAATTGTAAGACACATTAGCCATACTATTGCGCTATTAGACAATTTGTCGTTGCAAGATGTTAGACACGCGCGTTTATGGTGAGACAAGGAAATATCACATGGGCGTGACTATGCGAATATCCTTGTCTCGGACACCTGTTGGGCGAGAAAACATATTACCAACGTTGTGAAAATAACTTTACTACAGAAACGTTTCTGCAACCAATTCTAGCGAAATATCTCAGTACGTACTATTAACGTTGCCAAATACCAAGGCGTGAAACATCATCTCCACGTTGTCAAAATAACGTTGCTGCAATAACGTTGCTGCAACCAACTCTATGAAAGTTCTCATGACGTATTATTCACGTTGGCATATAGCAATGCATAACATCATCATCTCCACGTTGTCACAATAACGTTCCTGCAATAATGTTGATGCAACCAATGCTAAGAACGTTTTCATAACGTATTACTCACGTTGCCATATAGCATAGCGTGACAACATCATATCCACGTTTTCAAAATAACGTTGTTGAAATAAAGTTGCTGCAACACATACTAGAGAAGTTATAATAACGTACTATTCACGTTGTCATATAGCATAGCATTGCATGACAACATCGTCTCCACATTGTCAAAATAACGTTGCTGCAATAACATCGCTGCAAACAATTCTTGGAAAGTTATATTTACGTATTTTTCACGTTGTCATATAGCATTGTGTGACAACATCATCTCCACATTGTTAAAATAACGTTGCTGCAATAACGTTGATGCAACCAATTATAGGAAAACTCTCATTACGTACTATTGTAGTAGGTTCCATAGGGGTGTACAAGACAAGTCGTCATTGTCATGATGTGTATAATCATGTAAATGCTGACCACATACATGATGTCTGTGTTTCACATATGCGTAGAACATCGCTATGTTCATGATGTGATACATGTACTTTCCATATACCATATATACACTATATACTTACATGGATAGGATAACCGTGCCAGATAATTTAAATAACTTCCTCAAGTTACGTCGACATTCAACAGATTTCCTGTTACTTTTGGATACAAATAACCTATGCCAGTAATGTGTATCTCTGTCGTGACAGCATTTAATCAGTCTCATTGAGACGATTCAAATGGTAGTCAAAAGTTCAAAACATGTCATTTGGATCGGAAATGTCAACACTACTGGTTTTCACCAACAACAAGGTAACTCTTTTGACTGTATATGATGTAATCATGGTAATCTGGCAATCATCGTCATCATGGTAGCGGTTAGCTGGCCTGCCAGTTCCAGAATTTGAAAATTGCTTTTGTAGTAAATTAATAAATTATTTTGTAATTTATATGAAAGTTCCTATTATTCCCCATGGTTAGCTACATACCTATCTGTCAAAATATAATCTACATATTGTGCAAGTTGTGTTTCTATTTATTGTTTCCTCAAATATGCGTGGTATGTCTCATTTTGATCATCTCCGTGAGGTGGTTCAAATGAGTGATCACAACATTGACCTTTGTAGATAATGTAAATGCCGATAAAATGTTTCACAACCCGCCAAGTCACATAAATTTAAAATATTCAAAATATCATCACGTTTGAAGCATTTTGAGGCATTTACTTACTTACTTATGCATTTCCTATATATCAGTTGCAAAGCATGTACAGTTGCTATGTCGGCAGACGCTATCAGGCTATAGCCATGCTAGCTACATTATTGTAACATATTTAATAACCACTTTGATTATCATTGTTATTCCTATGATTAAAACTGGTGCGTATCCGTATTTTATATTTGCAGCAGACCAACTGCCCATTTTCCCCCAGAATAATTTGCTCGTACTCGGATGACAGGAACTATGAATAAAAACCTGGCATTTATAGAAATGTTACTGTTTTGACACATTTGTGTGTATTGTGCATCTATAATCTACATGCGTTCTTCATTTTCTTTTGACATTCGTTTGTCTGTAGAATCGTGAATAATTACTGCACATTTGAAAATGATATCTCGCATATCGTAAATCTGTGTCTAATTCCATAGGGCAATTGGCCACAGTATAGCCGTAGAAAACTATGTTTGTGAGACATGGATATGCCCCCATGGCATACTAGACTCTAACTAGAGAGTGTGTGTAAAAAAGAAGACACAAGTTTCAAAGTCATTTGAGAAAGTCTTACAAACATTTTGACGTAAGCACCATATTTAATTTAAGTGCTTCAGCGAAATTTCAAAGGTGACAAAGGTCAAGGTCGTGTTAATGGTGGCTCGAGTGTGTGACAAATGTTCAGGTGATTCAAGTTTCCAAGTATTGAAGCAGTCCTTCACATACTATTGAATATATACCATGTTGGAGCAACTCTTACAAACTTTTCGACTTAACAAAATGGCTAAGTGTTTCAACGACATTTCGAAGGTGACAAAGGTCAAGGTCGTGTTAATGGTGGCACGAGTGTGTTGTGTTCAGGTACTTCCAAACTTTTCACCAGTAGACGCGTGAACCGCGGCGAGTTGGTGGTGTACGGGGGGGGGGGGGGGGGGGGGGGGGGGGGGGGGGGGGGGGGGGGGGGGGGGGGGGGGGGGGGGGGGGGGGGGGGGGGGGGGGGGGGGGGGGGGCTGGGGGTATGCTCCCTCCTACTCCCTCCGATGTGTTTGTTTTGTACATCCTGTTTTTTCCTTACAAAATGATAGATATTATTACTGAACAATTAATAGATGTAAATAACACTTCCCCCATGTACACCACCTCAGGCTGAGCCAATCAAGCTGCTTGGTTTCAAGCACAATGTGTAAGTATTTTGTAATAAAGAAATTGACAAATATCGTCAAGAATAACGCAGGCGAAGGTGTACTAGCTATATTAGTCCGTATTGTTCAACACCACCACCCGAGTCTCAGTCCGTATTGTTCAACACCACCACCCGAGTCTCAGTCCGTATTGTTCAGTTCAACACCACGTCACGAGTCTCAGTCCGTATTGCTAAACATATACCCTAAATCCTTGATTATAATAATCGCTCATTGAGAGTCAAACTAGGTCATGGGCGGGTCAAATTCTATTGAGTCATTATAATAATCGCTCACTGAGAGCCAAACTGGGTTATGGACCGGTCAAATACTATCGAGTCATAAAAATAAGCGCTCACTGAGAATCAAACTAGGTTAAGTCATTATAACAATAGCTCATTGAGAGTCAATGTAGGTCGAGTCATTATAGTAATCGCTCACGGACGGGTCAAATTATATAGAGTCATAATAATAATCGCACATTGAGAGTCAAACTAGGTTAAGTCATTATATTAATCGCTCATGAAAGGGTCAAATTCTATTGAGTCATTATAATAATCGCTCATTGAGATTTCAACTCTGTTGAGTTATTATAGTAATCGCTCATGGAAGGATCCATTTTCATTTAGCTTATAGCTAAGGGTGGGAATTGACTCGAAGACCTTCCATACCCGGACATTTAAGTCCAAACAGGCCGAAAGTGTTTTATGCGATATATGTTGATGCAAGGGCGGACAAATGTGTATAATTGTGTGCCGAAATGGGACTCTGCTTAGGTCCAATTCGGTCCTGTAATTCCGCGCAGTGTCCCGGGCGGAATAATCCAATTATGTTACAGCCCGCAACTAAGTTATCGTTCACTGAAATGGAAACCTCCATGGATGATTACTATCACTCAATATATTTGGACTCTTCCATGAACACTTGCTATAATATTATAACTCAACGGAAGAATCCAAATCTATTGAGTGATAGCAATTATTCATGGATGAGTCCATTTCAGTGAACGATAACTTAGTTGCGGGCAGTAACTCTGAAAAACACCCGTATGCTACTGACTGTAGCTACAGACGTGACACCGTATCGACCAGTGTAGACACAGATCAGCCTGAAAAAACTGCAAATGAGACATATATTAAAGTACATGTATATCTAAAAGTTATAATGCATCATTATTCGGCAGCAAATAATAAATGCATTCGATAAATGTTAATGTCACTGTAATATGACAAGAAAGCTAATTGCCGCCTTGATTATATGAATATAAGTCAATTTTATACATATAGTATGTATAAATTAATACTGTAGTGTCATTATATAATATATAGTATATTTCTGGATATGACCAGTATAGCTCCTGATCAAATACGTTACTCCTTTTGCATGATAACCATGTAAGAAGGTAAGGATCACGTCTATATGTTCATGTTCGTCCATTGCACTTGACCATTCTTCAAATACTTGAAGCAACTGTGTAACACAAGAATGACCACTCCTGAACCCGAATTGGTGCTCTGAGTATAAATTGTTATTGTCCATATGTTCTGTAATTTTGTCTCTTATAATCGATTCTAAGATTTTACAAATCACACATGTAAGGCTCACAGGTCTATAGTTTTCGGCCTTTTTTTTATTCCTTTTTTTAAATATTGGTGAGATATTTGCTAACTTCCATAGTGCAGGAACTTCACCTGTCTGCATAGATATATTACAGATGTATGTCATTGGAATACATAATTGTTGTCTCAACTCATATATTTGTTTACAATATATGAATTCCATCGGGTCCTGGTGATTTAGTAGTTTTTAATTCGTCTAACATTTTCATTACATCCGTCTCCAAGATAGTGAAATCGTTAAATTCTGATGAGAATTGTCTCTCATTTATTTCAGGAATATTTTGAGTGTCTTCTCTAGTAAAAACACTGCTAAAGAACAAATTCAACACCTCCGCTTTTTCTTTATTCGTATCTGTTAGTGTGTCGTCTTCCTTCATTAAGTCACCTATTCTGTCCTTCGTTTTTGTTTTTGACCTAACAAGTGTCCATAATAGTTTCGGTTCATCATTTATCCTTGATGCAATATATTTTTCATAGTTACGTTTCGCATTTCTTATGGTATTGGTGGCAGTATTCCTTGCTTGGATATAATTTTCCCAATTATTAACACTTTTGCAATTTCTATATCTTGTCCATGCTCTTTTTTTCTTGTATACCTCTTCCGTTATTATTCTTATTCATCCAAGCTTTTCTATAATAAGAACATTTACTCTTTGCCAATGGCACATATTTGTCAATTAAAGTAGTCACGTAAGTAGTGAAGCTATCCCATAACTCATCAATAGTGTTCATTTCCGTAAATTTCCAATCATGGTCTTCAAGAGCCTGACACATCGCTCCATAGTCACCCGTAAAGCAATTTGGTCGCTGAGTACTCTTGATTTACACAGAAACATAACACACGTAGTCAAATGCTATAACTGCATGGTCACTGCATCCCACACTAGGTAAATACTTTATATTTTCCAACATCATTTCTTCGTTTGTGAATACCAAATCAATACAACTTTCCTGCTGATTGTTCCTAAATCTAGTCGGTTCCACAATATGCTGAGTTAGACATGTGTCTCTTATGTTTTCTAGGAAAATTGAAGTGTCACTTTCAATACTAACTGGACTGGTCATCTCATGCCAATCAATGTCCTTGTAATTAAAATCTCCTGCGATAAGTATATGTGAGTGACCCGTTTCTAACGCTGATTTAGCCAAAATATTCAAGTTCTTATTATTCTCACTTGTTGAAATAGGGCTTCTATAAATACAACCTATTAATAGTCTATAGTTGTCTCTTAATTTCACCTCGCACCAAACTGATTCACTAAAGTTACTAAATGTCAATGTTTCCACTAATGAGGCAGATAATTTTTCATGAATATAAATGATCACACCCCTACCCTGTTCAAATTACAGTTCATATAATTGTAATACAAATTCGGCCTTATTTAGAGCAAATCTATAGTTCTTAGGAAAAGTCTCAGTGAGAATTATAACTTCACCGCTTTCATCCTGAATGAGCTGTAATAGTTCATCTATTTTATTTACAAGTGAATCACAATTTGTCAGTAAAACATGTAAACAAGTATCACTTTGTACATTTACAATAAAATCACTTGTAAAAGGTCTCACTAGAGTCCACACTCGCTGTGGCTCCACCTTCTGAGCCTGTCACTGTCCTCTTTTTTACAATTCCCAATCCCCTTATCTCAATATCCGTTTCACCATTATCTGTCCTTTCTTTAAATGTCCGTTTCACTTTTACAATCTTTTCTTTGTAGTCTTTTCTTTGGTCTTGGGTCAAATCGCGACTAATAGAAACATTTCGCATCGTAACATCTGTTGCGGTTTTCAAATTCTTGCTCCCCATCAGAACATCCCGCTTCTGACCCTTATTCGCAAATTTAATCAACAGTCCTCTAACTTTGTTGCTCGTTTCTCCTAATTTTGGTCTAGCTCATAATCTTATTACTTGTGAAAGGATGGCTTCCTTAACACCGGTGATCTTGCAAATGTCTGTTGCTAATTTTGTATCATACTCTTTTCTCTCTGCTGATTCACCACTATCGCTCTCCGGTACGCCCCAAAATATCAAATTACATTCGCGTTTGACTAGTTCATCCAAGTCGTTCAATTTCTTTTCAACTATTGTTTCGAAGTCCTCTACAAGTGAGTTGGTGATGGCCGTTTTCATAGTGCTAGATTCCTCCTTGACCAAAGTATGCATATTGACCTCTAAGTCATTTACCCTATCCTCCATTAAGTCAAATATTTCTGTAGTAGACACTTTAATTTCTTTAAATGTTTTGTTCATATCATTTAATGTTGGCAGTGATGGTCTGCAACTTGGACACATATATATGCAGGCCTCAGTTTTATGCTCAGTTAGTACCTTATACATCGCCTCAGGAATTACAATTATTTATTTGCGCTTAATTGCAGGATTTCATATAAAACAAATGCATTTTTATTTTAATTTATAATGATCTATCTTTCATGTAGTGTATAATTATTAATTATCACAGCCAATATTGTATTCCATTAAATAAAACAATAATTAATCTAGCTTTCCATCCATCTTCCGTAATGCTACCAAGCAAACTGTTTAATTTTTATTAAAGTTATTTGAAAATTTGGAAAGGGTCTTGCATAATCTAGAATGTTAATGTGATTGAACACATTCCAAACATGCACTGTGACTCAAATATATATGGTTCATAGAAACAGCTGCGTAATTTGGATTTCAAAAAGTTTTCAAAAAGTTTACATGACGTCACATTTGACGTCACACAACGTAACGTCAAAACACGAGAAAACACGTGATTGTATAAGTATTCATGGGCACATCACAATTCATTGATTATAATTTCAAAAATAGACTAAATGTGCATATGTATCCGCCGTGGAAGTGTAATAAATAGGATATTCCATCGTACATGTTTGAATAGCGGAAATAATACACTCGTATCCGTCGGCGTCCGTGCAAGCAACTCGTTCGCTACGCTCACTCGTTGCTTACGCGGAAGCCGACGCACACTCGTGTATTATTTCCCGCTATTCAAAATGTACGGTGGAATGTCCTCTATTTAACTAATTCCCGGATGCCCGTATGTCTGAAATTAACACGTTTTAAATAATGACGTTACGTCATGATGTCAAAATTATATCAAACCATGATTCAGTGTTGCCATAAGTCGAATGGCGTCAAATGACGTCACCAAATGACGTCAGTGTAATGATGCAACGTCAACAAGTACCACCTTCTTTTCAACTAAACCTATTGTATATGTGACCACCGGCTAGTAAACAAATGCCTGTTACCTGATAAATATAATACCAGCCTATAGTGTCTGTCGATATTCTTATCAGGCTCGGATCAGAAACGGTAAGAATTCATTGGCGAGCCTCTGAATTCCTACAGGTTTCCTAGCATAGCCTGATGAGCATGATATAAAAATACACTAAATTGTATTCTCGATGTATGTATAATCATTTACAGATATATCACGTTACAATAATGGCAGCCATAACATACAAACAGTATGTATTTTTGACACCAGTAGCCTAGCTATTTCATAAAAAAAAGTAATTGCTAGGGAGAATTTTCAATTTAAGGATACATTTATTAATTTTTATTATACTGCATTTATTACATTATCACAGCCATTTTGGCTGTGATAATGTAGTAAATTCAATATACTAATTCTGCATACTTTTAATCATCAAATATGCAGTCGGTATGCATCGCCAAAAAAGTATCAACAGCAAACAAAAACTTAAGAATAGTAAGCAGAACTTTCACCTTCTTAGACAGCGAAGTCTTCTTAAACCTATACACATCATTGGTAAGACACCATACATTTGGAATATGCATCACCGGTATGATCACCACTGTATACAAGTATAACAAATTCCATTGACAATAGAAGACTGAACACGCGTGGTATCCCATCATTTGAATACCGACTACAAGAGTTGATGTTGATATGATCCGAGTGTATAAAATCATGGAAGGGATCGATAAACTAGAAGGAAACAGATTCTTCAAAACAGCAACTACCACAATAACGCGAGGCCACAGTCGAAAGCTGTTAAAAAAGAGCGTTTGAATATGAGAGCCAACCGTTTCAGCAAAAGGACAGTTTCAAAGAAGATTGAACAAGTGGTGGCATAACCACTAAGTAAATTCGACCCTACATGTTACCACGTCGCAACAAACACCCAGTGCCAGTGAAAATAAACCAATATTCAAATACGTCGAAAGAAGTCGCCGGGCTTTACTAGACGTCTAGGAACAGTACGCATGGTAAGAACAGTAATATTAGCGTCCAATTCGTGGGTGAAACCTTTGTTTTAACCAATTTGTTGGCATTACGAATACGTTGGACATGTCAATAGTAACATACGGTCTTCTTCTGGGTCAGATAAATATTTTGGAATTCGCAAATATGTTCTATATAGGGGCGAGAAAAAAAGTACTCGTGTGGAACAAGGATATCCCACCTCGATTCTGACGACATATTCTGACACTCGGGTGGAATATCCTTGTACCACACCAGTGCATTTGATGGATATTATTAGTCTCTACACATAGTCAATCATAATTCCAGCACAAAATATTTACACAATTCCCTAACATTTGATTGGTCCGTAGCAAGTCTCTGTCCAAAATTTATATCCCAGTAAACTCCCATGCCGAACTACTTTCCGTAACCGTCAGGCGCAGCTAACATAATTGTTAAGAAAACGGAAAATAAACACATTTTCTTGATGCATTTATTTCAAATGCTGGAATTATAAGGAATGAATGGCCTTTTTGTGGAATTTATCGGGGATATAAACTTGGAAAAGTCGCGGGAATACTGGACGAGGCCTTCCGGCCTTCGTCCAGTATTCCCGCGACTTTTCCAAGTTTATACCCCGATAAATTCCACAAAAAGGCCATTCATTACTATAATAATCAATATGATAAAAATAAACAATTTGCGATAAATTTTTTTTTCGAAAATTGTAATTTTTTATGCCAATTGTTTATTTTTATCGCCAATTGCGAAAGTAGTTTTTCCAAGTTTATACCCCGGTAAATTCCACAAAAAGGCCATTCATTCCTAAAAAAAAAATAGTCACGGAACCGTTGTAAATGACTTCTCATGCTGTGTTGTCACGGGTAAATGAATCATATTTAAATTTGTCTGGTTAGCTAAATCAGTAGCGATTGGCTCTATTTGCTAGGTTCTAAATTCCACAATTGCTAGTTCCATTCTATTTGTCAGACGTGGATAGATGGTTATGTACCTATCAATATCTTCCGAGTAGTCATAGGAAGGTGAGGGGTGGTGGTAAATGGCTGCGAATTCCCCCCCCCACCCCTAAAATTTGGTCAGGTGTTGTTCTTATTTACTTTAACATACTTTTTTCTGAAGGATGTAGCTACAATGTATATGAACATTATAGCTTTAAAATCACTATAATCATGGACATTGAATGTAGAAATCGATATTTGTTTCCTGGGGAGATCGCTCCCGTACCCATTTCCAAACTCGATCCACAATTCGCACCCTCCCCCGCCTCCACAAGAACCAAGCTACGCGACTGGACGGAACAGTCAACATCGGTGTGATAGGGATATTTCCCCAAGGATAACAACAAAAGGTTTCCGATTACCGACAGTGTTTGCATAACAATCACATTTTTCACACATTTGACAGTTCTAATAGGCGCCTGTGACTGGGGAAATGTGGCGTATGTGGTTTGCGACCAATGTATATCCAGATCAGCCTGTGCATCCGCACAGTCTGACCAGGATCTGCATTGTTCGCCATTCCATCAATGAAACGCCCGTCATACTTTAACAAACAATATGCGTCGTTAGCAGGCTGCACGGGTGTGCTATTTGGTCAGGAGGTACACTGGTCACAAATCAACAAAAGCCCAATTTCTCCAATCACAGCCACATATCTCAACATCATACGTGGGTCGTAAATACACAAAGGTGATAAAAGAGAACCCCGCGAGAGTCGTTAACCGAGCTCGCTATTGGTGTTTGATACTGAAACATCCTTAATGAGATCAATGTCAACATTGTTAATTACAATGCCAGTCACTAATTTAGGTTGACTGTTTCATGATTTTCTTTTCCATAGGTTTTATTCGTTTTGAAAACATATGTTTTGACTACTCAGCTGAATCGTATCGACGTCATTGAGTCAATGAAACATGTACCAACATCCATGTATACTGTCGCATTTATATGATTATTACTTAAAACAATTAAATGTTTTATCAGGTTGTAGTGGTTTAATCTGAATCCAAGCATAGCACTTATATGCCAGAGGCGACTTGACCAAATAGCGGGCGAGTTGATCAGCGGGCAAGTTGACTAGTTAACATACTGTCTGTTTCACGAAAGCTGCCCAAATTTTACGGCTATATAGACAATTCACAAACAATATTTTGTTTGATAATATTCAATTAAAGGAAAGTTTAAGAATGAGCCTTCTTTTTATTTCGTGAAATTTGGTCAAATATTGATTTTATTGCGAAAAAACAATTTCCCCATGTTAAATCCCCATAGACATCTTCACGGAGTGTTAAATCCCTATAGACATCTTCACGGAGTGAAGATGTCTATGGGGATTTAACATGGGGATTTTTTTTTGAATTTTAGAAATACTGGACCGATTTTTAAAATTTAATTTTTGTTTTCTTAGTTACATAATATCCAAGCTATCTAGTCAGATTTCGGAGTCAATTTCCAAAATTTTTCGTTTTTTGACTCCTCCCACACTTCCTTTATACCACTTTTTCCCCCATGTTAAATTCCCATAGACAAATCAATTTTTCGTAATAAAATCTATATTTTACAGAATTTCACGAAATAAAAAGAAGGCTCATTCTTAAATTTTCCTTTAATTTAATATTATCGAAAATAATGTTGTTTTTGAATTGTCTATATAGCCGTACAATTTGGGCAGCTTTCGTGAAACAGACTATATTCACATCTACAGTGAAACCGGATTAGCTCAGTAGGTAGATCGTCGGACTGCAGATCGGGAGACCCCGGGTTCGTATCCCACCTGCGAATCGCTGCGAATGGCCGATTTGGTTTGTCCTTAGGCAAGACAACTTCGTGCTAGCCTAGTCCTATCGGATGGGGACTTAAATAGCCGGTCCCGACATTCAAGGTCATCGAGCCAGTGCCGGCGTTTACATTTAGTGAAACCTCTCTAAACTGGACACCCATAGCTGTCTTCTCTGCGATCACTAAGATACATTGTATTATTAAAACACATAAAAAATAAGATCACAGATGTTTCATTAGTGTCCGGTTTAGAGAGGTTTCGCTGTATCTAATTTTGAAGAAACATGAGTTACATATGTTACACGCAGTTAAATTGTCACGATAAGAGGTTTTATTGGGTGGTAGCAAGGACCCATGACTGCACACCACTAGAACTCGCAATAACCAGAACCATAAAATACAGTAATGTATGTTTCTGCAATAACCCCAGTCAACGCCGATTCTGAGCCAGGCTAGCTGCTGGCCGTGTTTCGGGTTGTCGTGTTCCGTTAAAGGTACATACCCACTCAGTAAGTTATAATATAGGGAGAAAGGCAGTTTTGTATATTCTGTATATATATGATATTTTCTGGCAAAACTAGAACTATCACAGGAGTGATC
Source organism: Conchocele bisecta (assembly GCA_029237695.1). Taxonomy (NCBI): domain Eukaryota; kingdom Metazoa; phylum Mollusca; class Bivalvia; order Lucinida; family Thyasiridae; genus Conchocele; species Conchocele bisecta. Next base: position 24,810,866 of record CM055279.1, on the reverse strand, counting down.
ATAATACCCCCCACAAAGAGTTGGACTTACAAACAGCTTAACATTAGAAGAGTTGTATAGGTTTGAATAAAAATGTCATGATCATTATTTAATGCTGGCCTTAGAGATGTGTGACATTGACCTTTTACCTGCGTACGTGGTCAATGAAAATGAGATAATCTGAAAACATCTGAAAATTCATTCATCAGTTATAGAGGATCTTACACGAGTAATGGATTAATATGATTTTGATTAAAAACTCTGTGCCGAGTTTGTCAAGAACGCAATGAATCAATTTAATAAAAATAGAAAAAATGGCTAAGTTAAAAGGATGATATTTGTGTAAAAAAATTATTTGTTCGGCATAAAAAGTGTGTATATTTTCATATCACTCCACTGAACGGTTTCAGAGGAGTTGTGTACACAAACTATGCAGTTTATCTGTCTGCCGCCTGCAATAGGTTTGACCTTTAACCTTCAACTGTGACCTTGACCTTGGACGTAGGTGCGTGGTTATTGATCGCGACACACCTTCTCATCCTGAGAAACATTAGTGCCAAGGCATTTGATAATCCATGCATCGGTGTAGAAGATATAGAGCGGAAGGGCATTTCAATAGGTTTGACCTTTGACCTTCAACTGTGACCTTGACCTTGGACGTAGGTGCGTGGTTATTGATCGCGACACACCTTCTCATCATGAGAAACATTTGTGCCAAGCCATTTGATAATCCATGCATCGGTGTAGAAGATATAGAGAGGAAGGGAATTTCGATAGGTTTGACCTTTGACCTTCAACTGTGACCTTGACCTTGGATGTAGGTGCGTGTTTATTGATCGCGACACACCTTCTCATCATGAGAAACATTTGTGCCAAGCCATTTGATAATCCATGCATGGGTGTAGAAGATATAGAGCGGAAGGGAATTTCCAACAGACCGACCGACCGACAAGCTGACTCCTATATACCCCCTCAAACTTTGTTTGTGGGGGTATAATAAACATTAATTCACAATTAACCCACTTATTCATTGGAATTATTATACATTGTATAGCAGCCGTAAATTTATACAGTTATCAGGGGCGATAACCGTGTTTCCTTAAATGTTAACGGTCATTACTATTTATTCTCTGTATTTATCTTTTGGTGTGCAATGATCAAATTTTACAATCTGTCGAAAATATTTATTCATGTGACGCATTTAATTAGTATAGATAATTAAAAGATAGCAAGCCTTATTTGCATGTGAAAATAGCCTGATACCACCGCGAGTCCCTATCAGTAATATAAATACATTGTATTACTAAATGATTACATCAGTATTTGTAATGTTTAGAATTGGTGGAATAGTGACACATTTATACACCTTTAACTTCATAGTAACATTGCTATCGTGTTGATACTACTACTAAAACGATGGTACAATACCAAGGTTCATGATCACGTGGTTACAACAACAACAACAACGTTGCCCACTCCAAAGTAAGTATTATTTGATATTTTCCTTAATATGCAACGGATTTTGATGACATATGGCGCAGCAAACGCGTCTTCATGAGCTGCATTTGGTGGTCCAGGGAGTTCGGCACAGACTTATGGCGTTTTTGCGAAGAATCGATTTCCGTGTTTGGGCGAAAATACAAAGACCACCAAATGCAGCTTAATAAAACGCGTTTGATGCAGCATGTCATCAACATCCGTTACGTAATAAGGACAATATAAATGAATACGTAATTTGAATTAGATGGATTCTGGAAGTTTCAGTACTTGTTGTTGTTGTTAGTACCACGTGATCATACACCTTGAATACTACAATGGCGACACTATGATACCGCGCTTGCGTTAGTACGATGGCGATGGTAAGATACCACAATGACAATAAATATAACACGACAACGATACTGCGATATTATATGGTAGTATCTTCATCGTGCTAACGTGGTGTGTCATCGACTCGTAGTATCGTACCGTCGTCATTGCATTTTCGCGATATCATAGTATAGTATGCGTACTATCGTGTTATCGTCATTGTGCTATCATAGTATCGCCACCATAGAATCGTGTTATTGTCATTGTAGTTTCGCACCATTGTGCTGTCGTAGTTTTGACACGATAGTGATTTTCGATTATGGACCACCGTATCGGACAGGTCGGTGGAACTACGGACGTATTCGTTATGTTTCGTCATGTCACGTGCTACCGCGAGATTCATGTATGTATGATGTTTTGGCAACACTTTGGAATCATTTCCAATGGAAATGATTCCAAAGTGTTGTCAAACCATGTTTTAGTTGAGACATTAAAAAGCAAGAATTAAATCGACAGCAGATGACGATTTACGTTTCCTGCATTCTAAGGGTTAACTGAACATGTGTGTGACAAGTAGTCATGGTAATGAAAGAAGTTTTGGTTTAGGTTGTGTAGATTTGGAACTTCCTGTGAAATAACAGTATGATCAGAGTCTACACTGCGTCAATTTATGCTGATAGACAGTCATGATGTATCTATTAACCAAATTAAAATCCCAAGTAGGCTACAATTTCGAATCATAATCCACATTAGCGATCGTGTCTTACGTCCCAGTTTGATTAGGGTATGTATGCATTATGTACATGCATATAGATGGCCACATGGAAGATTAGTATCAACTAAATGTGTTACCCTCGGTAAATAAAGACTATTATTATTATTATGTTGCGCGCAAGAAAGTAGGCCCCATTTTCCATTGTTGAATCTCCATCTAAATACGCAGTGAACACAATGGCATGGCACCATATAAAACGTTTTATTTCCAATCATGGGCCCGCAAGGGAACCATAATTTCGTACTTTTATTTACACGGAATGATTTTGTTAAACATGCCAATAAAACGCATATGTGCGCTGTGACTGGATAAATGGGGTTGATACGGTTTGCTACCAGTGTAGATCCAGATCAGCCTGTGCATCCGCACAGTCTGATCAGCATCTGCACTGTTCGCCATTCCACCAATGTAACGTTTGCCATGATTCTACTAACAAGCGATATATAACGTTATCAGGATACGTGCGTGTGATATTTCATAACGAGCTACATGTACACTGGTCGCAAATACCTGTAGCCGATTTCATCAACATTGCAAAGTAATCTTTTCTAGCAAAGTATACTTTGAGGGAGTAATCATTTTTCCTGAAATTTGATGATTAAAAGTTATGTAGAATTATTATACTGAATTTATTACATTATCACAGCCAAATTGGCTGTGATAATGTAATAAATTCAGTATAATAAAAATTAATAAACTTATGCTAAAATTGAAAATTTCTCCCTCAAAGTATACTTTGTTAGAAAAGTATGCTTTGCAATGTTGGTGAAATAGGCTAGAAGCTCCCTTGTCTTCAGTCACAGTGACTTATCTGAGACTACAGACCTGCGGGCCGTTTCACTAAACTTCGTACCACAAAATTGTTCGCAAGTGCAAAATTATGATAGTCTGTAAATTTCACATTAACAATGTTTTCTTGTAAGCAACTATTATATTTACATTTATTGAGCATAGGCTGCGTAAATGTAAATCCACCACTTGAAATTTCCAGACAATCTTAAATTTTAGTCGTACGAAATTTAATGAAACGGGTCGCATGGCCGTTTCACTAAACTTCGTACGATAAAACTGTTCGTACGAAGATTTCTATTAATTCACTTCACACACTAACATGGTTCATTAATGTTACTTTTTTTTCCACCTTCATGTAGGCGTTATGAAATCGGAAAAAAATTCACCTAAGATTTAAAAAAATGGGCCGCTAATGCGAACTTTGTTGTACATTTTATTTTGGCACTTACGAACTTCTTAGTCGTACGAAGTTTAGTAAAACGGGCCCCTGGGGTATACGGCATCTGCGACCAGTCTACCTCAATAACTGCCAGCGTACTGTACGACTAAACTCGTCGACTAAGATGCTCGTGAGTGCAAAGATAGGATCATCTGGAAATTTCAATTCATGGATTTACATTTATTGAACATAGGCTGCATACATATACTTATGCAGCCTATGCTCAATAAATATAAATCCGATACTTGTTTACAAGAAAACATTGCTAATGTGAAATTTACAGACTATCATAATTTTACACTTACGAACATTTTAGTCGTACGAAGCTTAGTGAAACGGGCCCCTGCTACTGACATGTAATGCCAATTTAACTCAACCCGCTCAACCCGATTTACCACACAGCCAACATATGTAAACGTAGTAAATTTTTATTATTCTTAAGTTATTACATTATCACAGCCATTTTTATGTGATAATGACTTAAAGATACATGCGGCCACGCAGCAGGATACACTGTACTACTACTTTTCATTTTCTGTCATGCCTTAGATGAGCCATTTTTCTACCCACTAACGAGTTATTTTCAATTACGGCGCGTGTTAATTGGTGTTAAATCGCATTTTATATGCCGTGACCAGAATGGGTATTTTCCGACCTCGTGCTATTTTTACCAATACGCGTCACGTGACACGGTCAATCATATCACATCTTTGACATGCGCAGTGAAGTATCGGAAGTTGAGAAGAAAAATCTCTGTTCGAGTCCAAATCTAAATCTCCACGTAACTCTTTCCATTTGGTGATCTGGTCGCCAATATTAACGACTCTCTCTCTCGGTACTGCCTGTACATCAGACATTTCGCCTTTTTTTTGGCCGACGCCGTTTCATACAATTTCCGTCCTGGACGTTTCGACATGTTGATATTCTTGTTTACATATTGGGAAGCCTACTGGCGCGCGTAGTATACTGCGCATGCGCACCGCAAGCCGCGATGTGAAAGTCGTCGTCCCCGCACATTATAAAAATAGACTGTTACCGCCGTGCGTCGCTAACAGTAAATTGATAATTAATAAATGATTATATTTGTATAGCGGGCACTCGTAATTTTTAGAACTGGTGGAATAGTGACATAATTATACACTTATTTAATTCCTATAAAGAACATTTTGTGCCTACTGCGTGGGCATGTACCTTTAATGTAATAAATTCAGTATACTAATTCTGCATACTTTTAATCATCAACTATATGCAGTCGTTAGTTCTATATGACATAATGCATTTCGGGAAAATAATAAATGATTACTCCCTCAAAGTATCTATTTATCTATCTATCTATCTATATATCGATACTGTGCACGCTCCAATCGGAGCATTATGACAGGAAGTATAACTTATGACAGGAAGTATACTTTGCAAGATAAGTATACTTTGCAATTTTGATGAAATCGGCTACAGGTTTCAGTAAGTGTCGGACTGTTTGGAACGTGGTTAACATTCAGCAATTTCTGACTGCTAGGACTGGGATCAAAGTCCATACAATGCCACCGGACTGTTTGGAACAGGGTTAATAATGAAGCTAGTTCTAGTGGATTGATGGGACTGGGGTATAAGTTATGTGCGTTCTGGCTGACCGTTGGGGACACGTCACGTGTCAAGGAACTGTTTGGAATATGGGTAAGGGCTTCATAAAAGAAAATCTGACGGACTCTTAGGACTGGGTACAAGTTCAGCCAGTGCTGGCGGATTTCTAATACTGGGGTAAAAGTTGAGTACGCGCTACCGAAGTTCAGCGGGCGCTGCCGGACTGTCTTTTGTCGATCATGATGACCTTTGTTTATCATGTTTACAATCATGTTTGTCTTCTATCACTTTTTTATGGACCCTATCTCGATGATTGGAAAATCATTCTTAATCGGAAGTCGGTGGATTGGGAGACAGGAAATTATTGTTTGTCATCAATCGTTGTTAATTTGTCAAAGCGCCGCCATCTTTGTTTGTTTTTACGTTACCGTGAATTGACTTCCGCTCAGTTCTGATTCGCTGTCTGAAATGCTCGTCTCCATGACAATAGTACCAATTACAGACCAGTCGTATAGAAAAGTTGCCGAACTTACGATTAAATTACCGAAACTCGGAGTACCTTCAATTAGAACTACCGACGGGGCATCATCAGCTCTATTCGAACTGAAATGATGCACAGGAAGTAGTCATAAGGGAAGTTACTCTTTATTTTCAAAGTCCGGTAACCTATTTATAAGACTGGTCTATATGCGGCGATTTCAGGGAATTCCACATGCGCTCCGAATTGTTTGTAAATGCTTATGAGTTTTGTTACGGAAATTAATGAAAACTGGCCTGGAAGATCAATCGTCTAGCCAATATTCTCTGAGTAATCTTGTATCCATGTATTCATAATAGCCATAAACGTCATATTGAAACGTGTGATATAACGGATGTAGCAGTTATTTCACTTTTGTAAATCTATTTATAGAGATCCAGTCCTATGTGGTATTTCAGCGTTTGTTTCTTACTGAACACCGAATACAGCAATTTATATTGCGAACAGAGTAGACACAGACCAGACTGCACACTGCACACCTGAAAATATGAATCTGGCAAATAATGCAGTCCCGGATCAGTAGCCGATTTCACCAACATTGCAAAGTATACTTTTCTAGCAAAGTATACTTTGAGGGAGTAATCATTTTTTCCCCTGAAATGTATTATTTCATATAGAACTAACGATTGCATATATTTGATGATTAAAAGCATACATAATTATTATACTGAATTTATTACATTATCACAGCCAAAATGGCTGTGATAATGTAATACATTCAGTATAATAAAAATTAATAAATTTATCATAAAAATTGAAAATGTCTCCCTCAAAGTATACTTTGCTAGAAAAGTATACTTTGCAATGTTGATGAAATAGGCAAATGGCTACTAAAGCGATAAACTAGATAATGTAACCATACCCATTAACCCATTTCAGTCTAAGAATACAATAATTTTTATTGGAAAAATCTCACTCTTTTGTTTATTTCTCCATACATGTATATGTTGTTACCACTCATTTGAACCGTCTCGTCGAGGCGGTTCAAATGAGTGGTAACAACATATACTTTCGAGATGAAATGAAGAAAATAGGATTTTCCCCCCTAAAACGTTTCATACTTCAAAGTCATTGATTGAGCAGATATGTAGGATGATCATGATGATCTGGATCAACAGTGTTCGAACTCTCTACTTGCTCCTCTTCATAACAAATAATGCCACATTCGCCCCTTTTTACAAGCAATAAGGCCATAAATTGCACACTTTGGACCGGATTTATGTAAATAAATTCAACGGGAGATAACTGGCTACGATCCCTCATTACATTGACATTGTCATTGAACCTTTGTACCGTGGAAGCTCTCTGAACTGGATCCCATACAAACGTTTGTGTGTTTAATTTGAAAGGTTCCACTGTGAATTCTATGTCACGGGTCTATGGCCCAGGCGGGGAGTGGCGTGTAGATCTATGTTCCATCGCTTACTGTCACATCTACTGTTTCAATTAAAGGTGTACACATGCCCACTCAATAGGCACAAAGTGTTCTTTACAGAATTTAAATAAGTGTATAATTGTGTCACTATTCCATCAGTGCTAAAATTACGAGTGCCCGTTATACAGATATAATCATTTAGTAATATGCATTTTGCTGATAGTGACTCGCGGTGGTATCAGGCTATTTTCACTTGCAAATGAGGCGTGATATTTTTTTATTTTATACTAATGAAATGCGTGACCTGAAAAAATAAGATTTTCGACAGATTATAAAGTATGATCATTGCACATCAAAACATAAATACAGAGAATAAATAGTAATGTCTGTTAATATTTTAAGGAAACACGGTTATCGCCCCTGATAACAGTGTGGACATTTACGTCTGACATAAAATTAGGGGATAACCATGCTTTGTTTTTCGATTTGGAGCGGTATGTGGGAGGTTTTATGGTCTGTGAATCAGTTTTACGGCGACGCTAGTGAATCAGACCATAAAACCTCACACATACCGCTCCAAATCGAAAAGCAAAGCATGGTTATCCCCATTCTAATGCACATAGTGTGCTCCCCACTTTCTATAAACGTCGTATCATATCACGAACAGTGATCTTTTTCATTACGTCAGCAGGTTGTTGTCGTCATATCGATAACCGCCTCACACCAAATAAATTTGAAGAAATGTAACTCCGCCGAAGAATATTCCCATTTCAAATAGAGATTAACGGGACTTCTTCTAAGACATCTATACATTTATTCAACTGTAATGTTTATATTAACTATTGTATTGCTTTTGTATGTGTAGTTGCAACAGTTATTTGCTTTTATTCACTTAACGAAATGCCAACAATTCTGCATTGGGTTCGTGTGATTTTACAAAGGAAATGTCAGCAACAACTTGTTGTGTCAACAGGCCTAGGATTTCCCTGGATTTACGCCTAATTCAGGTGAATACCCATCTGCAATACAGTTTATTATGTATAGTCACTCATGTATGTGCACATTGGAATTCGTAAAGTTATAGGCTGGTACTGGCATATTGAGTTTGCATTTGAGCACTTTATTAAATTCTTCTGCATTTTGGGCGGGTGGGGTAATATATTTAGGAATTTGTTGAAGGGCCAACACACTGAAGCCACGTTTGTCAGCCGTTGGTAGATTCTCTTTTGCGCTTTGGGTTGTACATGTCAATATGGCCGAATGGATAAGCGAAAATGTACCGAAATTAATTTGGAAATATTTGCATTCCCCGCCGCGCTGGCCATTGTTTACAAAAGCGCGTATGGTTACATACATATGTCGAGTTGTAAAACACAGGCTGGTAAAACGGAGATTGTATATGCTGTGATTTTTCATATTTTATAGGCTCTGATTTCAATTGACCAATCAGATGCGTGCTTTCTAGTTTCGGTGCATTAGAATGTATAATAATGCCAATTAATACGTGGGGTAATTGTGAATGAATGTTTATTTTGCCAGAAAATATCATAACTACAGAATATACAAAACTATCTGTCTCCCTATATTATAACCTACTGAGTGGGCATGTACCTTTAACAGTTTACATCAGACATTGACCTGATTACAAACATCCGAGTTACAACGAAGTGAAAACTGATGTTCCATTGTTCGAATGACGTCAAGTGACGTTACCGAATGACGTCAGTGTAATGACGCAACGTAAACAAGTCCACGTTCTGTCCATGGATAACGACGCCATCTGTGGTTATTTTCGAACATAAAACGTTATCTGAAAAATATAATACCAGGCTACTGTCTTTGATATCAAGTTTATCAGGCTCGGCTCGGAAACGGGAGGAATTACACGGCAAGCCTCGGAATTCCTACGCGTTTCCTGGCCTTGCCTGATATCAAAATACACTATATGATGGATTCATGTATTAGAGTGGTGTGTTATTTAAGATACACAGTCCCTGCGCGGCGAACATTTTATTGTCATGGGGAAATAAAATTGTACTATAAATTCTCCACATGATCAATAAAAAAACACTACAATGCCATGCAAAAATATGCAATCATGTCTGACAAAAATCTTGTCTAAAACGTCTAAAGAGGTTATAGTAACTTTATATTTTTGTTTGATATGTTGGTCTCTGATTTCACGCTTCACATTCCGCAAACGCCAATATTTTTGTTTGATATGTTGGTCTCTGATTTCACGCTTCACATTCCGCAAACGCCATGTTTGAGTACCACAGTAATTATCTTTATGACCTAACGTGTTTCATTACAACATTTAGCAGCACATTGTATAGGAAAAAAATCACTGTGCTAAATAATTATTCATTTACAATTGGCCGTATACTTTTATTAGCGGTACGTTATGCATGCTGAACAGTATACGCGCTGCTCATCTAATCTTTGATCAGTGCATGAAGTGTAAGTAGGTCACGGTGCCAGACTTTGAACATTAATCTGGGAGAAGGTTGGCATTGCAAGTACATATACATGTATGTGACATCGGGGCTTTGTCCGCGACCGGACAATACAGTGGGGTCAGCGTGTAAGTGCACACACGAACGAACACGACAGGTTAAAACCAACCTGTCGTATTCGTTCGTGTGTGCACTTACACGCTGACCCCACTGTAGGTCGCCGGCTGGGAAAAAGGCGCTTATTAAGATAACCAAAATGTTCTGTCTGTAACGTAGGTCTATATAGGTAGCGTCGTTTTGGAATTGGGTAGAGTAACCCTTTATCAAGAGAAGAAATTCTGCTTATTCCGTAATTTGATATACAGTGGAACCTCTCTAAACCAGACACCCTGGGAGGTCCCCATGGTGTCCGGCTTCGAGAGGTTTCATTGTAAATCAGGCATTCGATCATTCTGAGCCATAGTATTGTGGTATGCGATCACGAACAGACATTATCATCTGAGATAAATGATCAAGAAACTCATCAAAAATAATATCACAGGTGTTTTATTGGTGTCTGGTTTAGAGGGATCCCACTGTATAAACTATACACATTTCTACAAACCATTTGTTGATATATTTAATCGGAATAGGATGTAATCATGTTGGTGACGTTAGTGATTGCAGTAAGCATCTGTAGAGCCGGTTTTTGTAAACCCCCGGTTTTTGTAAACCCCGTTAACAAAAACCGGGGGTAACAAAAACCGTTGACGTACGCGCCGGTTTTTGTAAACCCCCGGTTTTTGTAACCCCAAATATTAATATTGCGATACATGAAATAAGATTGCTTCAAACTTTAAATAAGGTATGTTTGGGCTCGGTCCGAAGTTCCGAGTTCGATACTCAAGCCGTTGGGCGGTGGCAGAGTGCAAATTTAACTCTGTCGTTTTTTCCAATTGTTTATACATTATTGCCGAGTGACAGAAAATGTAATAGACTTTTCACAGCATAGGGTTAACAAAAACCGGGGGTAACAAAAACCGTTGACGTACGCGCCGGTTTTTGTAAACCCCCGGTTTTTGTAACCCCAAATATTAATATTGCGATACATGAAATATGATTGCTTCAAACCTTAAATAAAGTATGTTTGTGCCTGACTCGACGTTCCGAGTTCGATACTCAAGCCGTTGGGCGGTGGCCGAGCACAAATTTAACTCAGTCGTTGTTTCAACCTTTTCTACACTATTGCCGAGTGACAGAAAATGTAATAGACTTTTCACGGCATAGGGTTAACAAAACCGGGGGTAACAAAAACCGTTGACGTACGCGCCGGTTTTTGTAAACCCCCGGTTTTTGTAACCCCAAATATTAATATTGCGATACATAAAACATGATTGCTTCAAACCTTAAATAAAGTTTGTTTTGACTCGAAGTTCCGAGTTCGATACTCAAGCAGTTGGGCGGTGGCCGAGCACAAATTTAACTCAGTCGTTTTTCAACCTTTTCTACACTATAGCCGAGTGACAGAAAATGTAATAGACTTTTCACAGCATAGGGTTAACAAAAACCGGGGGTAACAAAAACCGTTGACGTACGCGCCGGTTTTTGTAAACCCCCGGTTTTTGTAACCCCAAATATTAATTTTTGTAAACCCCCGGTTTTTGTAACCCCAAATATTAATATTGCGATACATAAAACATGATTGCTTCAAACCTTAAATAAAGTATGTTTTGACTCCAAGTTCCGAGTTCGATACTCAAGCCGTTGGGCGGTGGCCGAGCACAAATTTAACTCAGTCGTTTTTCAACCTTTTCTACACTATAGCCGAGTGACAGAAAATGTAATAGACTTTTCACGGCATAGGGTTAACAAAAACCGGGGGTAACAAAAACCGTTGACGTACGCGCCGGTTTTTGTAAACCCCCGGTTTTTGTAACCCAAAATATTAATATTGCGATACATGAAACATGATTGCTTCAAACCTTAAATAAAGTATGTTTGTGCCTGACTCGACGTTCCGAGTTCGATACTCAAGCCGTTGGGCGGTGGCCGAGCGCAAATTTAACTCAGTCGTTTTTTCAACCTTTTCAACACTATGGCCGAGTTATAGAAAATGTAATAGACTTTTCACGGCATAGGGTTAACAAAAACCGGGGGTAACAAAAACCGTTGGCGTACGCGCCGGTTTTTGTAAACCCCCGGTTTTTGTAACCCCAAATATTAATATTGCGATACATGAACTATGATTGCTTGAAACGTTAAATAAAGTATGTTTGTGCCTGACTCGACGTTCCGAGTTCGATACTCAAGTCTTTGGGCGGTGGCCGAGCGCAAATTTAACTTGTTTTTACCAAAAATGTCTACACTATAGCCGCGTGACTGAAAATGTAATAGACTTTCAAGTGTTGAACTCAAGCTTTTCAACCTCCGAGTAAGATAACATGATGTTAATATTGCGATACTGCTCTTGAACCATCATCTTGATACTTGAGGCAGGAACTCAAGAGCTGATATATGAAGATTTGTCGGTGAAAAAAGCGTAAAACCAAAACGTTTCGGATGTCAGTAGACGAAGTGACATCTCCACAGTAGTCGTCAGTTTGCTGTACATAATACCCGCACACACCATACGGTTGAAAGTGTACAAATGAACATACACTCTGTAGAAATAAAATAGTTAAAGTACAGAATAAGAAAGAAATAACGAACCAATTCATTTACATTTTCTGTCATTCTGCTGTAGAATATAGAAAGAATTTGAAAACAAAATGAATGTAGTAAACCTGTCACTTGGCAACGGCTAAAAACCTTAAGTATCGAGCTCGAAACATTAAGGTTTAAGTATACAGCCACCCGCACGAACGATACTTTGCTATATCGTAATAATACTATTTGGGGCTACACAAGCGGGTTTTTAGCACAACCGTCGCGTACGTTCAGGGTGTTTGTAACACCTGGTGTTTATCATCCATATGCCATGAGAAATATCTTACGTTTTCTGTCACTCTGCTACGATATAGAACAATTAAAAAAATGACATTCGAGTCTGCCAGTCGAGCAATATAGTGTAGGAAAAGTTGAAAACATACTGAGTTAAATTTTCCTTGAGATAAGCTTGAGTATCGAACTTAGAAGGTAGGATCAGCCTATACATACCTTATTTTCAGATATGCAGTTACCAAGCATATCTCGTGTATCGCAATATTAACATCATGTTATCTTATTCGGAGGTTGAAAAGCTTGAGTTCAACACTTGAAAGTCTATTACATTTTCAGTCACGCGGCTATAGTGTAGACATTTTTGGTAAAAACAAGTTAAATTTGCGCTCGGCCACCGCCCAAAGACTTGAGTATCGAACTCGGAACGTCGAGTCAGGCACAAACATACTTTATTTAACGTTTCAAGCAATCATAGTTCATGTATCGCAATATTAATATTTGGGGTTACAAAAACCGGGGGTTTACAAAAACCGGCGCGTACGTCAACGGTTTTTGTTACCCCCGGTTTTTGTTAACCCCCCTATGCCGTGAAAAGTCTATTACATTTTCTATCACTCGGCCATAGTGTAGAAAAGGTTGAAACAACGACTGAGTTAAATTTGTGCTCGGCCACCGCCCAACGGCTTGAGTATCGAACTCGGAACGTCGAGTCAGGCACAAACATACTTTATTTAAGGTTTGAAGCAATCATGTTTCATGTATCGCAATATTAATATTTGGGGTTACAAAAACCGGGGGTTTACAAAAACCGGCGCGTACGTCAACGGTTTTTGTTACCCCCGGTTTTTGTTAACCCTATGCTGTGAAAAGTCTATTACATTTTCTGTCACTCGGCTATAGTGTAGAAAAGGTTGAAAAACGACTGAGTTAAATTTGTGCTCGGCCACCGCCCAACGGCAATTGAGTATCGAACTCGGAACGTCGAGTCAGGCACAAACATACTTTATTTAAGGTTTGTTTGAAGCAATCGTGTTTCATGTATCGCAATATTAATATTTGGAGTTACAAAAATCGGGGGTTTACAGAAACCGGCGCGTACGTCAACGGTTTTTGTTACCCCCTGTTTTTGTTAACCCTATGCTGTGAAAAGTCTATTACATTTTCTGTCACTCGCTATAGTGTAGAAAAGGTTGAAAAACGACTGAGTTAAATTTGTGCTCGGCCACCGCCCAACGGCTTGAGTATCGAACTCGGAACTTCGAGTCAAAACATACTTTATTTAAGGTTTGAAGCAATCATGTTTTATGTATCGCAATATTAATATTTGGGGTTACAAAAACCGGGGGTTTACAAAAACCGGCGCGTACGTCAACGGTTTTTGTTACCCCCGGTTTTTGTTAACCCTAATATGCCGTGAAAAGTCTATTACATTTTCTGTCACTCGGCAATAGTGTAGAAAAGGTTGAAACAACGACTGAGTTAAATTTGTGCTCGGCCACCGCCCAACGGCTTGAGTATCGAACTCGGAACGTCGAGTCAGGCACAAACATACTTTATTTAAGGTTTGAAGCAATCATATTTCATGTATCGCAATATTAATATTTGGGGTTACAAAAACCGGGGGTTTACAAAAACCGGCGCGTACGTCAACGGTTTTTGTTACCCCCGTTTTTGTTAACGGGGTTTACAAAAACCGGGGGTTTACAAAAACCGGCTCTACAAGCGTCCTTCAGTGATATATTGGCGAACAGTGTATGCCCTGACTAGACTGCGCGGACGCGCAGGCTGGTCAGGGACTAAACTGGTCGTAAACGCAAGGCATGTCCGTACGCAGAGGGGGTGCGACGGGTGCGTACGCACCCCCTTAACCATTTCAACACCAAATGCCTGTATAGTGCTATTGGAAAACAGTGTAGATCCACATGACGATCCGTCTCATCAGGATCACCACCTTTTGCAAGTAATTTTCATAATTTTGAGAACAAAAACACACCATGTTCATAAATGGTCTGGTCTGAAAATCATTTTGTGATGATTGCATTTGTTGCAAAATTAACATATCAAAATCAATTCCAGTTACTTAAGGATGAAAGTGTTACTCTGTAAAGGTCTGTCCGTGGATGTATAAAACAACATTGTTGGCCTTTCGCTCCGTCGATAACGCACCCCCTTTCAACCCCCCCCCCCCAATATCAATATCCTGTCTTCCTCTGATGGTGTGCATAATTATGCATCCGTGCCAGCGGATTTGGGTAACCCGTGAACTTGGGTAACGTTACCGTAACATGCAGACTTCAGTAACCATGGTAACCAGCAATGGGCAACACATGCGGAATTGGGCAACGTTGATGTTAGTATTGTAGAATTCATTATGCAGTTGAACATCTCTGAACCGGAATCCCAATGGCCATGGTGTCACTTTTATAGGGTTTCCACTGTAATTCAGGAAAACACAATATAGAAACAATTGAGGAATCAAGAATACTTCACTTGTTGTATTTCGTGAACAATGTAGTCCCTGCTCAGACTGCGCGGACGCGCATGCTGATCTGGGGCTACAGTGTTCGCACATACAATTGGGTAGATTTTCTTCTAATAAAGTCACATTTGCACGTGGATGTGTCACGTGCACATGTCCGTCAGCACCTCTGTCTTGATGTAACGGTCCCCTTTGGTATGGAAGTACCTAAGGACCATAGAAACGTTTCTATCCCAAGACACACGCTATATCTTATTTTCAAAATGGCCGCCGGCGGCCATATTGGAAAAAAATACCCGACATATGTAAGTTTAGCTAAAGTTAAGATTCAAATTTATCTGTTGTATGCAAGCTTCTAAGAGTCATGACGGAATTATTATCAAATATAGAAGTCGTATCTGAAATCCAATATGGCCGCCGACGACCATATTGGAAAATGTGGCAGAAAATAAATAGTCGTTTAGCGAAATTTTAATTCAAGATTGATTAATTGTTTTTCTGTTGTATGAAAGTTTATAATGGTAATGGAAGGATGACTATCAAAATATGGAAGCTGCATCTCATATTAAAAATGGCCGCCATCGGTTATGTTGTAAAACATGGCCGACAATGTATAAGTTTAGGTAACTTTCAATGGAATCTATATTTTGTTCTATGACTTTGTTCTATCTATTGTATGAATATTTCTAAAGGTCATGGAAGAATGAATAGCAAAATACAGAAGTTGTATTTCAAATTTAAGATATATTAGAAAATTGTGGCGGATAATATATACGTTTACAAAATAAAGTTATAATTCAATTTTTTTCAAGGATCATAGAACAATAAATGTCAAAATATGGAAGTTTTAGTACAAATCCAAGATGGCTGTTGTCCGTCATTTTTAAATAAATGGCCAATTCATTGCTCGAAAAATGTGTGTCGTTTGCACTATTATAATGCAGGTTTTCTAGCTATGTTGAATTTTACATTTTTACAACTGAGATACATTAACAATGATATCCCGTAATTTATGCTGAAAATAATTGCTACATATTATAAGAAAAATAGTGGAATGTCAAATGAAAATTGAGAACAGATATGAAACAGAATCACCGAATTAACAACACTTAGTGAATGACATTCCTTTATGCATATCTTGCTGGAAAATATATGCCATGTGCATATTCCGTTTCCTTTATACGTACAGTGATTGTATTTAATATACACGATTTATGTTTTCAAATGAGTGACATTAAAGTAACTGAGCAGATGAACGACGTGCATCAATCATTAGATAGATGTTGTTTTAGAATGAGCATTATAATTATATGTATTGCATGCATGAGATACAGACACAGTGTAAGTTGGTTTTGTGAAGGTCGTGGATTAATTATTGACTGCATACAAGTGACCAGGCTAACGGAATTAATACACTTTTGTAAATGGATATTATGTGAATTACATATGTAAAAAAGTCGAGCATATTCGAATACTACTGGGGGTAGGTGTGATATTTGGGTTGAGATCATGTGCAGAGATACACAAAACAGTCATATGGATGGAGAACTATGGCCAGGACTTGTGAGCATGAGCATGAGCAGGAGCAGGAGCAGGAGCTTCGTATGTCTTGAAGTACATATTATATGCATATGCCCAACATTATATATTGCAGTACATGGACAAATAAATCACTCTTTTGTATGCAAGGGAGTCATCAGGAGAGGTTCAATGGGTTCGTACGAACCCCCTTATTTGAGTCAGCAGGGTCTTTTTATTGCAATATGCCAATTTTCAGAAATACGCTTCGTAAATTGACCCGAAACTCTTTGCCCAGGTGCTAGTTTTGTCCAAACGTACCCGCATGCAGTTATTTAGCTTCTAGAAATAACAAACTGTCCGGTCTGTGAAGCAACCTCATATCTGAAAGCCAAACCCCCTTTTCAAAAATGCTGGTGACGCCCATGGTATGTGGATATATATTTCGTTTGAGAGTGGCTCATTTTATTGCAACACGTGTTTTATTTTATGAGCAAGCAGAACAGTACAAATGTGTAGTGCACAGTTTTGTCAGGCTCACTAAATAACCGGATGTATACACTAGCATGGCAAGCCTCGGAATTCCTACGCGTTTCCTAGCCTTACCTGATAAACTTGATATCAAAAGATACTAGCCTGGTATTCTCTATATAATGTGATCTCGGAAGATCAATGGTCACTCGCGTGAATTGTGTTGTAGATAGCATATATTATTGAAACAGGAATAATGCATGTAAATGTATATATTGCACACACTA
This sequence comes from Conchocele bisecta, assembly GCA_029237695.1. NCBI lineage: Eukaryota > Metazoa > Mollusca > Bivalvia > Lucinida > Thyasiridae > Conchocele > Conchocele bisecta. Next base: position 24,793,448 of record CM055279.1, on the reverse strand, counting down.
CATGATAATAATAATAACTAATACGAGACGAGACGAGAATCAATGCGCAAATACATAATGGTTGGCATACATCACGGTATAATGGTCAACTTTACGTTATTTTATAATTAGTCTAGCTACAGCGAGATATGATTGAGATTAATCCTACTATGTATAATGGTGATTATAACAATATCCCCTGCTAATAGAAACATTGCTACACATCGTGGACTGAGTTTAAACTTTGATACAATGACGCCAATAATATGCAATGACAATGTAAATTGACGAATCTAGCTATGTTTGGTTAATGTCGGCGATTGATATTACTTCCTAGCAGCAGCAGTGGGCTTATAAGCCCTGTCTCCATGAGGCATATTGAGAAAATAATTCAAGTTCGAAACTAAACAACTATGTGTGTTGCAATAGCTTATAATTCCTATGAATAAATATCAATACACATGAAATTCTGCACACATGTAGTATTACAAAGTTGTTAAACAATGATATTATTTTGTTTATAAATAAGTCAATACTTGTTCCATTCGCACCAGATAAGCAGCATATCTTGTCACAATTTTTCATAAAACATACAAGCTGTGGAGTTATGTTAAAATTAATTTTTGAATTGTCTTATGAGACGATCCGAAAGAACTCTCAATTTACATGTTCCATGGATAATATATTGAAAACTGTCGTACGGGGCATCAGATAAGCAACGTATATTGACTATAGTGACATACATCTCCATAAAACATACAATTTGTACATTTTTAAAAAGGTCTTATCATGCTTATGGAAGTGTTTTAAAGAACTACACAACTTTCTATGGTCCTAATGAACCTCCATACCAAAGAGGACATTTGCATTACTTAACAAGCCTACTAAGACGTACCTGTGTGCTTAGCCAACATGACATGTAGCCGAGTTCACCAAAATTGCTAAGTACATGTATACGTATCTACCTAAGTTTATTACACTCTTGCGAGTTCTTTGAACAGGTTTCGCTGTGCCAGAAAACCCGTCATCAACTCTTTACACATACACTGCTCGTGTGATTTCTTGGACTTGCAGACTGTTTAATTTTTACTGCACTAAAAAAAGTTATTTGAAAACTGGGGCAGAGTCTCGACTAATCTACAATGTTAATGGGATTGAACACATTCCAAACATGCACTCAGCTATATATCTAGTTCATAGAAACCGCTGCGTAGTTTTGATTTCAAAAAGTTGACATGACGTCACGTTTGACGTCACGTTTGAAGCACGTCGTTGTGTAACTATTCATCCACACAGCACAATTCATTGATTATAATCTCAAGAAAATTTACTAAATGTGCATAAATATCCGCCGTGAAAGTGTAATAAATAGGATATTCCGTCGTACGTTTGAATAACGGAAATAATACAATCGTGTACGTCGGCGCCCGTGCTCACTCGTTACTTACACGAAAGCCAACGCACACTCGTGCATTATTTCCCACTATTCAACATGTACGATGGAATATCCTCCAGATCTATCTATTTATTACATTACCACATCCATTTCGTTTTGATTTGAAAATAGTTAATATCATTAAATAAAGAAATAATTAATTTATGCATACATTTAATTTTTATTGAACGATTTAGAATGCATATACATATTATAGTTATACAAACAAGATCATGAATGTAATTATTATTATCATGGTTTAACGATAAACAGTAACTATGAATTGCCAATACTGTTGACTCGAACATGAATTTTCGATTTTGTTTTTCGTGTCGGCTAAACTCATATATCAGTCGATGCAGAAATGTTTTTCTCCATTTTTCCTCATTTCTCATCAAAAGTGTGTGTTGTTACCACTCAGTTGAACCGAGTGGTAACAACATACACATTGAGTGGGTGATGTCGATGCACCCCGACCTTCCCCGGACTAATCTTATGAATCAAATGCTTCCGGCGCCCCTGTAATTAAATATGTTATTGTTTACCCTAGTTTCTCGACCAATGAAAGAACAGCATTTCGTTTCAATTAATCGCATATTGCGACACTTTCGCCAACATCTATTAAATTAATCATTAAATGTTCAGCCACTATATTTAGAACTGATTTTACGCCTTTTTGTCATCAGTTCACGAGACGCACATCATATTACCGCCCACACACCCGCTCACTTCGTGTCACACCGCCAATCACATGCTAGTATAGAGATTCGAAATCACGTTTAGGGGCGGAGCTTCGCGAGTGGGCTGGTAAAGAATAAGTACGTTGTAGTTCACATATTGAATTTTTAATAAATTATTTTCTCGCTCGCTAGCGCTCGCTACGAAATTAATTCATTTAAAAATTCAATATATGAACTATAACTATTACATACGAAATTAATTCATTTAAACATTCAATATATGAACTATAACTATTACATACACATACAACAACAGTTGCATGTACTTTACGGAATTCAGCGTCAATCCTGACACACTGTTCAATAAACTTTGTAGGACTAAGAAGTTTGCAAGTGTAAAACTAACATTTAGAAAGACAGTCGGTGAGTATTAGTTAAATTGAACACAACATATCTACTTTCCGCTGCACTATGTGTCAAATTCCCCAGTGGACGTGCTCAGCGTTTTCCTATACAGTCGATAGGATGGAAATATTTCTGTGTCTGTAAACTACCTACATGCGAATTTTTCACTGATCTGTATGTATTATCCCCGCCGTTTTTTGTCTAATTCCCGTGTTTACGACCAATCCAACGTCAATCTTAACCCCAGGCCAGAAACTGCTTGACATGTTCATTATTGTCAGCTAGTATCTCTACATAGTCCAGCCAGTATCTACAGATACGAAACAAGCCAGTATTGTCAGATCTTGGCCTATCCGCTGTAATTAGGACGACCGGACATTCGTTGTGATTACCGCCGATTTCCGGCCACCATCCCTACAGAAGTATTCTGTATCACGCGCCGAGACAATAAATAAGAGAGATCTACATTTAATCTATATATACCTGTGTACTTTACACGCCATCTGTGAATGGATGGATGGGTACGTACTCAATCGTGCATCTCTGTTAACAATTATACTGAATTTTAACATCCTCATATTACACTTAAGAAGGGCCTACTTTAAAAGGTCACGAAATACCACCATGAAACTCTTGACGTTGCCTTATATTTCGTGATGTTGGTAAACACCGATTACGAGCACCAGAAAAATTGTATATTGCAAATACTCTCTGTTCATTCGTGTCCAGTTTTGACGCAAACCCATCATGGCACTCTTGACGTTGCATTGCATTTCGTGATGTTGGTAAACACCGATTACGAGCACCAGAAAACGTTACATTGAAACTACTCTCCGTTCTTTTGTGTCCATTTGTGACACAAACCCACCATGACACTCTTGGCATTGTCTTGTATTTCGTGATATGGGTAATCACCGATGACGAGTATCAGAGGAAGTATATTGCAAAAACTTTGTCCATTTGAGTCCAGTTTAGACACAAACCCATCAAGGCCTCATTGACGTTGTCTTGTATTTCGTGATGTTGGTAAACATCAATTACATGTACCAGCTGAAGAAATGTATATTGCAAAGACGCTGTTCATTTAATTTGTCTCCAGTTTTGACACAAACCCATCATGGCACTCTTGGCTTATGGCCTTGTAATTCGTGATGATAATAATTACCGATTACGAGTACCAAAGCAAGAAATCATTAACACAGATGTACTCCTCTACAACATTAACGCCAACAACATTAACACAGACCCCTAAGACACATTGCCAATGGTAAATGTCGTAGGGGTCTGTGTTAATGTTGTTGACGTTAATGACACAAGCATAACAGTTTTAAGCCAATACGATTTAAGGTAGCATATCATGGATAGTGTTCAGCGATAATAGGTAGCGGCGAGCACTGTCACGCAATGGTCGGAAGTACGAACAGGCGTTCTCAAGAATGGATAGATAAGCGGCTATTATTTTGTTTAAAATAGCCACATAAATGTAAACAATAGCTACACAAACAGAACGGACTGAATGGAATTTACAGTTACCATAATTGTTCTCTTAGCCACATAACCACACATTCGTCAGCACGGACAGACGCACAGATGGACAGGATGCCCACTAATATGCACACCGAAATGCAAAAACTTAGAGTGAGTTTTATGACACGTGCACGAGTTCAATCACGTGTACGCAGTGGTTTGGTTGGTTAATGGAGTTGACGCCATTTTCCATTAACCAACCAAAGCACTGCGTGTCACGTGATTCGATATTTTCAAAGATGGCAGCTAATATTTATTGATAATGAGGAAGTGAATGTGTTTGATTTTAAAAAGCGAATTTAGGTTAGTGAGACGCGTTTTTAGTGCAGTTTACACCCGAAATATTTGAGATTTGTGTTAATGTATTAGCAACTGTAAAATAAATGCCGAGAACCCACCCAAAACAGCGGGTTCGACACGCTGTAACACATTGTATAGGCGAGTAAAGAATACGACTTCGTGTGGGATTTTCTTGCAATGGTGGCGAATGCCAGTTTAATTAGTACCTTTCATAATTACATAATCTTCAGACCCGGGCGCATTTGAATTGTTTTGTACATTGTTTAGAAATGTGTTTTATGTATATACCAATAATAATTGACCGTCCAAGACACATTAGAATCACCTGTGGTAATTTCTGCTCAATTTATGCAGCTGATTTACAGATACATATTCCGGGGCCGCATTACACGTCGCATGATGCAGTCGTATCAATTTCAAAACTTCAGTGTGACCGTTGTGAACTGCTCTGGTGATGTAATGGCGCGTTCTAGTAACGTCATGAGACGCATGCATTACGTAGGTGTTGGCTTGGCCCCGTAATGAGCATTGGTTACAGCCATAGTCAAACAGCACACGCTGTACTTTTGGTGAGCCGTGTCGAACAACGGCAGTCATCTAACAATATGTGCATTATTTCCAAATGCAGTGGAGATATCGACAAGTAAAGTGATATGTATGTGCGTAGCTGTTTGACAATCTGCCATAATGGGAGTTACGTAGTCATCAACAATCATTCTACAGTTTGGGAAACTCTAATTGCGGTTGACAGGATCTCGGCCCAGAGACGAGCTACATTATCACAAATTTTCAGTTATCGGTAGCTTTCAGGTAGGGCCCATACACTGGCAGGTTTTATTACGCTATGTAACACCCGGAATCTACGGAAGCTAACGGCATTGCGTACACGCATGTTTAGTTACTTGTGTACGGTAACTTTCAATGCATGTACATGTAAGGCGTGGCGTATCCTTTTCATTTTCGGTGTACGCCATGATTTTGTATATTACACATATTGGTGCTTTTCAACGGTCCGTACACCGTTTGTCATGGTGTGCACGTTTTTGCTTTGTTGAAGTATGGGAGGTCTCGTTAACACCGATGTCAGAAGAGCATAACCATGTTACTGATCTATACAGTGTACACTTATATAGAGATGTGCGAATGTGTCATAGTTGATGTAATAATATGTCACGTGGTGCGTATATGGTGTGTAGCGAGGCATAGGACAGCTGCTAGGCAGTTATATGATGATGAAATCACTATCCCAGTTAATAAAGAACTTACAATTCTTTGCTAGTATCCTATTAAATATGATTCAAATACTGTGACAGTACAATGCAGACTTTGAGCCAGCAATAACCCCCCTCCCCCTCCCTCTCTCCCTGGAGGATTTTGGTGAGTACGATTTTCGGATCCAGTAGCCTATTGTTTATCAATTATGGTTGCCTGCGCTTAAAAAAAGCCGCTGGGTGAACAAATGGCGGCCATTTTGCAAGATGGCCGCCGATTATCATTTTATTGTTTTAATAAGGACTGTTAACTTTCAGTGTGATCAATATTAACTTGGTAAATTGCTATGATTCAGTCACAGTTTGAATAAAACAATATTTTTTTTCGATTTGCATAAATGTATTGTAGCATAGAAAACACAACTAATTACATGTAACACATGTATACGACTATTGCAGTGGCCATCAGCCACTTTTACCTCTTGTGGTGTTTGACAAAAAAACAAAATATGCGAAGTTTCTACATACGATATAATGTAATGTATTTAACCATAGAAAAGCCAGGACAACACACTCCTATGAATTATAATACATCAAGGTGTACTGCAAGTCAGAATCCATCAATATGTGAAGGAATGTATCAAACAAAATGATTCGGGAGCCTCAAGGTGGCTGTTTTGTTATTGATGAAAATGTACGTCTAATTATTTATTTTAGATGTAATGTGTTTATATGTTCGCCGCCAGCAAAACGTGGAACAGACAGTAGTTTGCATTTAATAGTAACTAAAGACAATGTACATGTAAATGGTGGCAGAAATGTGGCTGTGACTACAGAATGGGGCGTATGCGATTTGTTACTAGTGTAGATCCTGGTCGAATAACACATCCCCGTAGCCTGATAACGATATACATTGCTCGTTAGAAGCATGACGGGTGCTTCTTTGGTGGAATGGCGAACAGAGCAGATCCTGATCAGACTGTGCGGAAGCACAGGCCGACCAGGGGGCCGTTTCACTAAAATGTTACGACTAAAATGTTCATAAGTGCAAAACTTATGATAGTCTGTAAATTTCACATGAACAATGTTTTCTTGTAAACAATTATTGGATTTACATTTATTGAGCATAGGCTGCATATGCAGCCTATGCTCAATAAATGTAAATCCATCAATGGAAATTTACAGACGATCCTAAATTTACACTTACGAACATTTTAGTCGTAAGAAATTTAGTGAAACGGGCCCCTGTATGTTCACTGGTCGCAAAACCCATAAGCCCCATTTCTCCTATCACAGTCACATATGTGAAGAATACATGTACGTCAGTATTTAGGTGAACACGTTGACGATTTGTGAGGCTTTTATCAAATAGGTTCTTACGTAGCATACCATAGACATATTATACGATACACATATACATGTAAAGCATACAGTACATGTAGCTACAATAATTCACCTCCCATATGTTATATACGGCTACAATTTCACCCATTCAACAAATGTGAGCAACCGAAGTGCATACCCAAACCTGTTGAATGTAGGTCAATATTTAGTAAACTGTATATGTTATACATTTAAACAAATAATCTCTGATGTAGAACTAGTAAATTGCCAAAAATAATAGAACAGGGAAATAATTTTCCTTTGGAAGCCATATTTTCTCTTGTTGTTGCTCAACATTCAACATAACGAAATAATTATTTTAAAGGTTAAATATAAAAAATGATTTAGAATCAGAAAATGGCAAAACATTTTGAAATGGCTGCCGAAATAGGCCGTGTTGCAACATTATTTCTGCGAATCGTGTGCTGTTACGAACGATTACAGACATTCATAAGTTGAAACATATATACATTGCTTTCCCTCACAAATAATATAAATTACAGGGGATTGTGATGCAATATCCTTCCACAATTGTCAAAAAAGTCAAAATGGCCGCCAAAATGGCCGCCAAAATGGCCACCAAAATGGCCGCCAAAATGGCCGCCAAAATGGCCGCCAAAATGGCCGCCAAAATGGCCGCCAAAATGTTCTTGTTTTTCCCTATTCTGTACTCTATGGAGCTGTTTTCAACAGCATTTCATGTACAATATTGCATGTATATACCATATATATATGTATACCTCTATACATATACCTCTATATAATAGGGGCATATGTATATAAACTTCAACAATACCAGTTTGATATACAAATCGAATCACCTGATAATAGATACATATCCAGTTATACAATGCAATCATTATATTTTCAAACTGGCCGCCAAAATAACCAGGTGTTCACTAATATTGACAATGAAGCTACAGTGTTCAGTAATTAAACAACAATAGCATTGCTTTGCATAGAGTGCGCTATTCTGTTTATTTTCAAACACAAATGTGGATGGATTTCACTCATTTTGAGTATTGAAGAACTTTTTCAAAGTGTTTCCAAAATATATTGACTGTTAGCAATGAATGCAATGCTATTATTGAGCCATCTAGTTAATTGTATTGGTAGCAAGCACACTTCTCCGAATTAGGAAAGCATGGTGATCATTTGGGCTTCTCCAACATTAAGAAACGCACACATATCTTCACATGTGCCAATAATTTGAATTAACCCTTGTTCGCGAGTTGCAAACATTGGAAAGTAGATACACTACATTGTAAATATATATAATTCAAGCAGTCACTGATGTATTCAGTTCTACATTAAACACTACATGTGCTGTATATATTATTATAATTAAACTTTATTGAAACCAATATACTTAATAATTAATCATGCACAGTGTCACAACATGCACAGTGTCACAATGTCACAGTGTCACAACATACACAGTGTCACAACATGCACAGTGTCACAATGATTGTCAGTTTCAAGATGACCATCACCACGGTTGCTTTTTGCAATTATGATGTGATATTGACGGATATATATATAAACAGCTGCAATTTGTTAAAACAGTTCATGATACCCTTACCCTGAGGAGGTTCCGCATATTGTCTTGTGCTGACACCAACATGTCATAGAATATACTTGATTACATGTCTCTGGTTGCCTTAGTAACGGAATGTGTCCATCAGGAGTGTACTATATTTTAAAGTCGACCTTAGGGATTGTTACGTGATTTCAATGCCACATAGCGGTATATGTATGTACATGTATATAACAAAGACATGTTTATCAGCTAAAAACCGCGCGTTATATGCATATGCTAAACAGATCAATACAATTCTGCAGTCAGGAAAATGGTAAATGATTATAGTGTTTGATGTCATTGAAATGGCATTTCCTGTTGTTAAATAGAGAAATATATATCACGAGGAGACCAAAGAGCCATACAAATTCACACACAACCTGTGGCACAATGCGGCACAAAACATCTGACCATCAGCATAACTAGTTTGAATGTCATGTAGACAGTAGTTCTACTGCATAGTACATCCAAGTTTAAAGTGTCAGCATAGCCGCTATGTGCTATTGTTTAGATGAACTTTTGATACATTGCATAACTACGGGGCGCCATGCAGGACAGGTTAATTATGTGTACAAAATTGAGTTTTGTAACACTAAAAATCACAAAATTCAATTCTGTGTCACAAAATTCAATTCTGTGTCGCAAAATTCAATTCTGTCAATTCTGTGTCACAAAATTCAATTCTGTGTCACAAAATTCAATTCTGCATACGTTTCGTATACAAAATTCATTTTTGTTATAAAGGATTAAATTTTGTAAGACAGAATTGAGTTTTGTGAAGAAAATTCAGTTTTGTGGGACAGAATTCATTTTTGTCCACAAAAATTAGTTTGCGTAGGATAGTCTATGTCATCTCTACGTTTGATTGGTTGAGATCGGTCTTAGTCCATTTTACTAGATGGTGGAGTACACTTGCAGGTTAAATATTTCAATGCGAAAATATAACCCAATATATCAATATCATACTTCTTTATGGACAGTTATTTTGGTTATATTATGTTACAAATGAGTGGTCACACCATATAAGCATATATACTTTGAAGGAGAAATAAGAAAAATATTCAGAATTTTCCCTCAATTATGTAAACAGGGTCAAACATAAAGTAGCCGGGACATAGCTAGACCTGAGAGCATACCCATATATAGAGAATACCAGGCTAGTGTATTTTGATATCAAGTTTATCAGGCAAGGCTATGAAACGCGTAGGAATTCCGAGGCTTGCCGAGGAATTCCTACCGTTTCCGAGCCGAGCCTGATAAACTTGATATTAAAATACACTAGCCTGGTATTCTATTTATCAGGTAACGTTTTATGCTCGAAAATGACATTAGATGACGTCGTATTCTAACAGTAGATATAACCTTGTGAAACAAATGATATTGGATCTGTGTCTACTAGTTGCGAAGTTACGTGTTCGCAACTATGTGTCTACATGCATTATTTACAGTATACACCATCTTAGTATCCATGGTATCTACACAAATACTACAAATGGTTTCCTCAAATGGCCCAATACACACATTCTGTTTATAAACACAGACAGCAGTCAGAACACAGGCCACAGCGCGTGTATTATTGATTTAACTGGGGCAGATGTACCTTGCGATACACACTAAATGACGTCAGTACTCGCGGGAGATCTACATGTACATGAATTATGTGTACAATTATAACGCAAATGAGATTAAATACGAATGGGTTTGTCAACGTTTGACTGTTTGGAGATAGTTGAAGCAAAATGGCAGAATGAGAAATGAATCATCGGCAGAATGAGAAATGAATCATCGACATTGAATGTGTAGATCGGCGACCGTGACCCATTTCTCCAGTGCAGTTTCTGACCAATGGTAGTCCTTCTTACATGCGTGTGCAGAATTGACAGAATTTAATTTTGTGACACAGAATTTAATTTTGTGACACAGAATTGAATTCTGTGGCACAGAATTGAATTTTGTGACACAGAATTGAATTTTGTGGCACAAAAGTGAATTTTGTGACACAGAATTGAATTTTGTGACACAGAATTGAATTCTGTGGCACAGAATTGAATTTTGTGACACATAATTGAATTCTGTGGCACAAAAGTGAATTTTGTGACACAGAATTGAATTTTGCTTTGAAATATTTTTTGATATCCTGTCAATACGACCTAATCACTGCGTTTGCATATGTGCGGTGACTGGGGTTATCTTTTTGCATTTTAAAGCCATTTTTAGGTGTTGACGAGATAAATAGAATAGTAGGTTAGTGTCGTGAATGGGAAAAATATCTGGCGCACGGAAACGGGATGTGCTTGGCAGAGCCTCGCCCATCCCGTTTGCTAAGCCTTGCCAGATACTGTTTTCCCATTCACGGCACTAACCTACTATTCTATATATACACATGAGCTTGGAGGACATATACATCTGTTCAGAAGTCATTGATACTTTTAGACACATGTGTCACATTATTCACTTTGGCGCAGTATGAATTGGAAAAAAAACTGCACCCAAGCGATATTCTCGTATTTGCTTTTCCTCTCTGGTGGTCAGCATATCAGCAAGTCCTGTTCCTGCTGACGACCGTGAATGGGTTACGAGACGAATATTCAAGGAAGGTGCATGATCACGTGGTTATAACAGCAACAACAGTGGCTGAAAGTGTTGAAATCTTGAAAGTATTATTTGATATTTTCCTTAATATGAAACGGATTTTGATGAAATATGGCGCAGTAAACGCGTCTTCATGAGGTGCATTTGGTGGTCCAGGGAGTTCGGCACATAATCGATTTCCTTGTCGGTAGACACGGAAATCGATTCTTCGCAAAAACGACAGAAGTTTGGCCGAAAATATAAAGACCACCAACTGCTGCATAACAAGACGCGTTTGATGCGCCATATTTCATCAAATTCCGTTGCGTAATAAGGACAATACAAAAGAATACGTACTTTGAATCAGATGGATTCTGGAAGTTTCAGTACTTGTTGTTGTTCTTAGTACCACGTGATCATACACCTTGATATTGGAATGCACAATAAATACTCTGTACTTTATGTGGAATTTGGATATGTATTATACCAATTTCATCGGTTCGTTACCTAATCTATTCTTATGCCAAACAAACTAATTTACTTGAATGACTGCCATCTTGAAAGTGTACACAATATTTGTCCAGTTGTATTCCAACTAATGTTGCTGGTATTGTTTACAGCTATCGTAATGTTCTATAATAGTTTAGTATTTATCGAGTTATATATGGAGTAATATGTGCTACAACTCATTCATTCAGCATGGTAGAAACTATATACTTTCTATATCCAGTGTGCAAATTAACATCTACGACCTATACTATTGACAGTAATACTAATAGTTATTTATTTATTTTACTTAATTGTGTTTAACAACCTGTAAACAGCTAAGAGTAATAATTATATGTATAATAGACGTTAATATCGGAATACACAACATAGTAATCATGGTAATTGGCTGCATAAATATGAAATGGACATACAGTGGGGTAAGCGTGTAAGTGCACACACGAACGAACACGGCAGGTTGGAACCAACCTGTCGTGTTCGTTCGTGTGTGCACTTACACGCTGACCCACTGTATATAGAGACGAACGCACATGTATTATGTATCTGAAATGTGTGTGGATAACTAATATACTAGTAATACATTCTTAGTAGCTACATATTCAGTTAGTAGTTACATGTACACATTCATATGAATCGTTCATAAGTATCTGGCAGCGTATAAAATAAGAAAAAATATTGTTTATTAATTGGTCATTGTAAATTCAGTGGGTAGGGAATGATTATAACTACATGTACTTGTTTTACAATTGCATCATCTGCTGTAGACATTATGTAATCAGAATATGGGCATGAAACATATATTGCAAACATTTTTGGTTACCATGATTATTGATACAATTAACCCATTAAACCCTAATTAACTGGAATGGACTTTGATATGTTAATTTTGCAGCCAATCCAATCATCACAAAATGATTTTCAGACTAGTCAAATTTTGAAAATGGGTTATTTTTTGTTCTCAAAAATATGAAGATTACTTTCAAAAAGTGCAGATCCTGATGAGACGGCTCGTTACGAGCCGGCTCATCTGGATCTGCACTTTTTGCATAAACCGCTATAGCGGGATTTCGAGTTCAAAGGGTTAATATTCACTGTTAGAGATCATTGTCACGTGACTCATAACATAGTTGTCACCTTCACCAAGTAAATGCGAAGCGGACGGACAGACGGAGGAACACTCGGACACACTGTATCTGAAGTGTGTACGGATAGCTATTAGTAGTGCCTAAGTAGTTGCATATGTATTTAAACCATATATAAGTAAGTGACTGGTGACAGTGAATAACATAAATGAAAGTCATTACCGTTACATGTAAAACTCCCATTGTAAAATTTGTGGGTGGTGAATGGTGAAACATATTTTATTTTTAACATTGTATCATCGACTGCACACATCAGATAATCGGCATATATGCAATTAGCATGTCTAATGAGCACTACTATGTACAATTGACACAGAAGTTATTTAGGTAGATGTTTTGGCTTTGACATTCAGTGGGTGGGGTAATAAAACATTCAAAATTGTAAGATATTATTTAGTTAAACTTTATTCCATTGTGTAGTGGTGATGCACACATCTGAAAACGTACAAAACTGCCATATCAGTTGTTTCAAATGACAAAATTAGTCGAATTTCAATGAAAATTGCAATTTTTGACAATTGCGAAAAGTCTGAGGGTGGTACACTTCAAAATGGAACCAAACATTCCTCCAATGGGTTACAGAGCGCAGACATTCGGCATAACACTCGTAATTGAATGTAGTTTCAGAAAATATATGTCTGCAAAAATCCCCCCAGTGGGGGAGGGTTTCCATTTTTGGCTGACGGCCTAATGTGATATAATTATTAACCATCCACAAGCAGTGCGCAGCTCTACACGTCGTCGCGTCGAAATTTCTTCATTGCCGACGGAATCAATTCAATAACGAACATTAATCGCATTTTGCAGTGCGCATGCGCCGTAGCAGAGCGACGGCGAATCTGAATCGCGCGTGACAAGCGGCCGTTGCTATTTGTGTCTGTGACTGAAGAAAAGGGGCTGGGGTAGTGTATATCCAGGTCAGCCTATGCATCCGCACAGTCTGATCAGGATCGCCATGCCATCAATGTAACACCTTGCAGGCTTCTCGCACGCACTACAGATCGTTACCAGGCTACATGAGTGTGCTATTTGATCAAGAGCTACACCGGTAAAAAATCCCATAAGGTCCATTTCTCCCGTCACAGCCACATTTGAATAATGCTTAATGGCACAATTACTCCTGATTGAGGGGAAAGAGAAATAAATTTTGATATTGTTATTACAAAGTTGATCGATTTGAATGGCGGGCCATTAATGGGAAATTAAGTGAAATGACGAAAGCTGGCGTACATTTTCACGTCCCCCGAGTCTGCAAACTGGTTGTAAAACGTCGCTTTTGTTAGGAACCTAACCGGCGCAATGTAAACATAAGGATCTCAATTAATACCCATTATTATCGCATTCGAAACAAAATGAGCAATTTCCGGTCGCTGAGGGGCATTTTACCGTGCTCAATTTCCAGATAATAATTGTTGCTGGCGAGGAAACTGTTCCCTATTCGCTACCAAAATACTATAAACAGTTGTCAATAATGACGCAACGTTTTCATATTCGAATGAAACTTCATCGGGAAATCACGTATCTCTCTAATGATTGGTCAGCGTTCGCTAAATAATACATTTGGGAGCGTCTCGTAATGATCCATGAAGCAATGTAGTGACGTACACTGGACAGACGTCAAATGCGCATTGAAGAACAGCGGTGCAATTGCAGGAATTGGCAGCGCTGTCCATTGACGGTGACATGCAAGCTAGCATTGACAGAAGTAATTCGGTAATGACAGTGATGAGTTAAATTATTGGGATTGAAGCGGCCGACAGAATCAAGGTGTATGATCACGTGGTACTAACAACAACAACAAGTACCGATTCAAAGTACGTATTCTTTTATAGTGTCCTTATTACGTATCGGATTTTGATGAAATATGGCGCATCAAACGTGTCTTGTTAAGCTGCATTTGGTGGTCTCTGTATTTTCGCCCACACTTCTGTCATTTTTGCGAAGAATCGATTTTCGTGTCTCCGACACGGACATCGATTCTTCGCAAAAACGACATAAGTCTGTGCCAAACTCCATAGACCACCAAATGCAGCTCATGAAGACGCGTTTGTTGCGCCATATTTCATCAATCCGTTGCATATTAAGGAAAATATCAAATAATACTTACTTTGGAGTGGGCGACGTTGTTGTTGTTGCAACCACGTGATCATGCACCTTGCGAATATATACCTTGTAGCATATTCGACGAGTGTCTATCTTCCCGCATGCAGCTAACATGTACATGTGTCTATTCCGGAAATTGCGCAATGGAACCCAGCTCTGACGTCACCTGAGACACGTGTGCACGAGCGGCGTTGAAACGAAAGGTCGAACATAAAAGTTTATACTTTTCGTTACTACACAGCGTGCGCACGAAATTTCAATTTCGTGAATAATTTCGTTACTAGGTTCCATTTCGTTGTGTAGAAATGAAGAGACGAAATGGCTCCAACTTTATAATAATTACATACAGAAACATAAATCCGTACGGAGCCCCGCACGGAACATGGATTTGTGTTATTAATTCGTTCCCACGAAATAACAATTCGTTTCATCAATTTAACAATTCGTTCCCTCGAATTAACAATTCGTTCCCACGATATAACAATTCGTTCCCTCGAATTAACGTTTGGTTACTCAATTTAACAATTCGTTTCCACAATATAACAATTCGTTCCCACGATATAACAATGGCATTACCAATGACAGACATAATCAACACATGATCCGTTATTAGTTTGTAAATAAATTGCTTATTTATCACTGACATTGTTGTCATTATATTGTCATTTACTATTATAAACACCCCATACAATCATAAATGATTACCATGAGTGTATGATTTGTCGAGTCAGACCCAATTACCACGTTTGACAATAAAGTACATACGTGTTATTGGTAGCAATGCATGTTGCGAATAGATACACCTACTCACCATGTGTCTGTCCCGCTACGACGTAATTGGTTCTACTGAGATTCAAGGTGTATGATCACGTGGTACTAACAACAACAATATGTACCGATTCAAAGTACGTATTCTTGTATAGTGTCCTTATTACATAACGGATTTTGATGAAATATGGTGCATCAGACGCGTCTTGTTAAGATGCATTTGATGGTCTCACATGTTTTTGCCCAAACCTTTTGGCCCAAACTTCTGTCGTTTTTGCGAAGAATCGATTTCCGTGTCTCCGACACGGAAATCGATTCTTCGCAAAAACGACATAAGTCTGTGCCAAACTCCCTAGACCACCAAATGCATCTCATGAAGACTCGTTTGCTGCGCCATATTTCATCAAAATCCGTTGCATATTAAGGAAAACATCAAATAATACTTCTTTTGGAGTGGGCGACGTTGTTGTATGTTGTAACCACGTGATCATGCACCTTGAGATTGCAACGATCACAGAAGGTACAAGGTGGTGCTGGGAAAACTTACAGGAAGTGCGATTGGTTACAGGAACGTTCCCTCAAGGAACGTTCCCTTGTACCAAATAGTACTTGCTGTAAATCTTTCAGAGGAGGCCTCACTACACAGTTGTACCTTCAATAATATTATTGTTTTCCAAGCACAAATTTGTCCACTTCGTACCTCCTGTTGCCCGTCTCTAGAAATTTCGAAGAACCTCTGCGGAAATCGGACAATTTTCCGAAGAAATTCCGATCCGCAGTATTGGTCAACAGTTTCCGCTGAATAATCAGTCTATTTAATGTTTTTTCGGGATTTTTTTCCGTTATTAGAGCGGACAATTGTACAAAATATGTCCGATGAAACAAATTTCCCGGACAATTTTCCGAAGAAATTCCGATCCGCAGTATTGGTCAACAGTTTCCGCTGAATAATCAGTCTATTTAATGTTTTTTCGGGATTTTTTTCCGTTATTAGAGCGGACAATTGTACAAAATATGTCCGATGAAACAAATTTCCAATTGAGTCCGACTATTGGACAATTTTCCGAAGAAATTCCAATTCGGAATATTGGTCCAAGGATTCTGCGGAATATGCTTTGTGGAATTCCGAAATATATTCCGAAGAAAACAAAATCGGACAATTTTCCTAAGAAATTACGATCTTCGGAATCAGCTTCAGAAATCCGAAATATATTCTGAAGCCAGCAAAATCAGACAATTTTCCGAAAAAAAATACGATCTTCGGAATGCGCTTAGCTTCGGAAATCCGAAATATATTCCGAAGGAAGCACAATTGGACAATTTTCTGATGACAGCAGACGTCATTGGACACTTTTCCAATACAACCAGAGCATCTTGCGCATCAGCGGTCTGGTCAGGTTTTACACTGATCGCCATTCGAACACCAATATCCAGATTACCTTTCGGCTGACTGTTGATCATTCAGCACGAGTGCGGCAGCTGCTCACGATCGATATGGATTAATTATAACTGAAATAAGCCAGGTTTTGTCAGACCGGAGCCCAAATAACAAGAGTTGTCAGAGGAAAAGGAAGATTGCCAAGTTGCATTGGTCTAGAATATGTGGCAGATAGATAGGGAGAAACGAATCAAAACCTTAAAACTTAACATTTGAAGTTTGAAGTTTGAAGACTACACCACAGGGTGTATACCATAAATATAGAATAGTAGGTTAGTGCCGTGAATGGGTAAAACTATCTGGCAAGGCTCAGGAAACGGGATGGGCGAGGCTCTGCCGAGTACATCCCGTTTCCGTGCCGCGCCAGATATTTTTTCCCATTCACGGCACTAACCTGCTATCCTATTTATCCTGTCAACACCTAGAAATGGCTTTAAAATGCAAAAAATAACCCCAGCCACGGCACATATTCATACGCAGTGATTAGGTCGTATTGACAGGATATCAAACATATTTCACGGCACCGTGTTTCACGGCACATACGCACTGTGTTGACGGGATAAAGACGCATAGAAGGCGAGCAAAAATGGAAACAGTATCGCCATACACTATACTAATCAAAGGACTGAAAGTCCTGAAATCTTTCGCAGTACGTGCTCAACCATTTTAATATTTCACACAAAAAATCATATATACTCCATTTAAAATCAATATATTCGTCGAATTAGTATACATTATCAATGCTGCAAAAACAATATTTATCTTGACAAACATGATTGTTCAAAGTAATTTCACCTTGACCTTGGACATGAAGGCCACATGGGTGTGGTAAATGTATGGAATGAAAATATGGATGATGATAAGGAAGTATATGCAGTTTAACGTGAATCTGACTTACGGTTGCAGAAAACTTAAGGCGAATCGTACGGATGCAAATGTCTAAGTAATTTGACATTGACCTTGGAAATGAAGGCCGCATGAGTGTGGTATGGAATGAAAATATGGTTGATGATAAGGAAGTATATGAACTTTGAGGTCCATCCGACTTTCCGTCACAGAGATAATGGGTACCCAAACTCTTTAACGTGGACGGACGGAATTACGAAAACTATATACCCCTCGATATACTATCTATAGTTTTGTATACACAGTTTAAACTTTATATATTTTACAACAATTACAAACAAGAGCGAGCAGTCATGCATGGAACACGACAGGTGACATATGTCATCAGTCCCTTTTTTCCTGTCACAGTCATAGCTCAGGAACTAGACTGGTGACATATGTCATCAGTCCATTTTCTCCTGACACAGTCTCCTAAATTTAAAATTCATATCATTTTCCAATTCATATAGGAATCCTCAGCGATTTGTAACCCGGAGGATATAACAAAAACTTTCTACTTTCACTTTCATTTCAGCTACACATTCAATTTTAATTTATTGAGTAAATGATGCCGAAATATTTATTTAAATTAATATCGAATTATTTAAATATACTTTTTTAATTCATAATACAAATAATCTACAGATAATTATTATCCTTATTCAAACTCAAGACAACGTTTCCTTTATGAAATGTATCGTACTGTATATGCTGTGTAACGTCAAGTCGCAAGACTGTCGACAGCGTATGCGCTAACACACACGACGTGTAATTATCAAATAATTGCTAGCACCTCTTTGGAAAGTTTGAATTTCCGCGCGAACTGTTTTACTAAATTCATTATAGATTAGTTGACTTTTTAAGTAAAATGGACACGGATTTAATAATATCGAGGGCTCAAGATGATTAAAACAGTATGTACATGTAACTGTCAAAAAACAATGTTTCTGCTTTAAATCTTCATCATTTCGCTGTCCAATGTTGAATTTTATTGAGCCATTGACCGATGTAAAGTCATTCAAGAAAAACGTCACAGGGAAATCCCGCCCCCTACTGTAACATTGCGCAGAATATCAACATACATAACAAAGAACTCATATTAATACATAACAGTTAATAGTTTATAAAGCATACACAAACTTTTGCAATAACACACATATAGCACAACAAAGTAAACAACACATGTATTACGCTGAAACGGTAAGATAGCTCGCTGTTTTATTGTTGTTGAACTACTTTGTTATGGCGTAGTACCGCTTGTTTTTCTAAAGGTAAACCCGCAAACAGTGACACTGCCACCGCCACTTAACTCATTAGCATATCTGCAATGACTGAGAATTTTCATTTAGTTACTAAATCCGAGCTAATAGCTCGGATAAAAAGGAATTAAATACTAAGAACACATAAACCTCAAGATATATTCTATGATAGATCAATAATGACCATACAAACCACATGCAGCAAACCTCATCCAAAAATTACAATCCGATCAAAAAGTATGCGCGAGTTTTCATAACAGTACTCATAATGCAATTTATGTAAATTGTTACCATCCACATTTTAAAAATCGGTCATAAACAAGTACTGTGGTCCTCAGGGGGCCGTTTCACTGAACTTCGTACGACTAAAATGTTCGTAAGTGCAAACATATTATAGTCTGCAAATTTCACATTAAATATTTTTTCTTGTAAACAATTATTGGATTTACATTTATTGAGCATAGGCTGCATATGCAGCCTATGCTGAATACATGTAAATCCATGAATTAAAATTTCCAGATGATCCCAAGTTTGCACTTACGAACATTTTAGTCGTACGAAGTTTAGTGAAACGGGCCGCAGATAGCGGCGCGTCAGAAACAACCCTGTGCGTCAAGCAGTTGATTGTCATGGAGAAATAAAATCGTACTGTAAATTTGCCACATGATCAATAAATAAACACTACCATGTAAACATGTTAATTCCAATCATGTCTGACGAACAAAATTTCAAGTCTAAAGAGGTCTTAGAAACGTTATAGAACATATACATGTATGCATCTGGCGACTTGAAAACAACCAGAATCGAACATCTGAAACCAAAAAAATAGATAAAAAAAAATCTGCCCTCCCGCGTCACATTCTGCAAATCACGTGTTTGAGAACTTTTATTTCCTCATAAATTATCAAGTTCATGTAATAAGATAACAAGAAAAAAATAATTATAACAAAATATTGTTCATTGTTGACATCATAGTGGATTGCACATATTTGTGTCTATGACAGGCAAAATGTGGCTAAAGGGATTTGTGACGAGTGTAACTCAAATATCACACTCATGTAGCTTAATAACAAGCAACATAGATCAGTATTCAGGCCCGTACGCAGAAGTTACGCAACCCCACCCCCCCCCCCCCCCCTTAACCCGTTCAACACCACAGGCCTGTATAGTGGTATTGGCAAAAAGTGTAGATCCAGATGAGCCGGCTCGTGACAAGCCGTCTCATCAGGATGTGCACTTTTTGCAAGTAATTTTCATAATTTTGAGAACAAAAACACCTCATGTTCACAAATGGACTGGTCTGAAAATCATTTTGTCATTATTGGAATGGGTTGCAAAATTAACATATCAAAATCCATTCCAGTTATTTAGGGGTGAAATGGTTAATCTGCCAAGGTCTGTCCGTGAATGTGCAAAAAAACAATGTTTAGCCCTTCGCGCTGTCGATAACGCACCCCCCCCCTACATTAATTCCTACGCGCCTGGTATTATGTTACACTTTACAAATCCCATTTGTGTTTCATTATATTACGATGGGTTTCCGAAGATTCCGCATACAAATAAATTCCGATATTATTCCGAAGACATCATAGGAAACTCTTTCGGATTTCGGAATTTTTAGGGACGGGTGTGTCGCCCTCGGCTTCAATCGTCCAAAAGATGGGAGAGGAAATTGCATACCGTGTTACCATGGTAACGAATCCGCGTTTGCGATAGCGTTTGCGTGTCCGTAACCGGGGGGGCTGAGGATAAAGTCTAAACTAGACAGTATTTAACGAAAAAAACTTAATTATTTACACAACCGCATTAACAAACACACGCGAACTTACTACCAAGAATATACAACAGTTTTCACGCAAAATGAACACAATCGTATATTGGTACATTTAGTATATATAGTAATACATGACTGGTTGATTTGTGCTTTTACGTCACATCAACAGCAAGGTCAAATGTGGCTGTGGCTTGAGAAATGATGGGAGTTGTGACCAGTAGCCTATTTCACCAACATTGCAAAGTATACTAATCTAGCAAAGTATACTTTGAGGGAGAAATTTTCAATTTAAGGATAAATTTATTAATTTTTATTTAACTGAAATTTTCAATTTAAGGATACATTTATTAATTTTCATTATACTGAATTTATTACATTATCACAACCATTTGGCTGTGATAATGTAATAAGTTCAGTATATTAATTCTGCATACATGTACTTTTAAGCATCAAATATATTATGCAGTCGTTACTTACTTACTAGTTCCATATGACATAATGCATTTCGGGAAATATAAATGATTGCCCCCGCAAAGTATACTTTGCTAGATACTGTAAGTATACCTTGCAAATTTGATGAAATGGGCTACAGATCAACAGCAAGGTCAAATGTGGATGTGGCCGGAGAAATGAAGCGTATTGGAGTTGTGGAGTTGTTATCAGCTCATGCAACCTCTTAATGATCTATGTTGTATGTTATAAAACAATATAAACAGGACGGGTGCTGTATTGATGGTGTAACGAACAGTTATAGGTTATTGGATTTGTATATGCACGAGTTCCACAGCGACAGCGTGCGATATTGCGCGACTTGAGGAGTTTCGCAACTTTAGGAGCTCAATATCGTTGCACGGCGGAACGAGTGGCATATATCCATTTATTACACTCTTGCAAATTATTTGCACGGGTTTCGCTGTGAGAGAAAACCCGTAATCAACTCCTTACAAATAATACACCGCGAGGAGAACACCCGTAATTGCGCGCCTGTTTTCTTGGAAACCACGAGCTACCATGCAAAATGTTTAACGTGTATTACAGTCAAAATAAAGTTATTTAAAAATGTGGATAGAGTCTCGACTAATCTAGGAAGTTAATGTGATTGAACACATTCCAAACATGCACTCTAATATATTTGGCTCATAGAAACAGCTGCGCAATTTGGATTTCAAAAAGTTTACATTACGTCACATTTGACGTCACACAACGTAACGTCAAAACTCGGGAAAACACGTCATTGTATAACTATTCATGCGCACATCACAATTCATTGATTATAATCTCAAAAATAGACTAAATGTGCATATATATCCGCCATGGAAGTGTAATAAATAGGATATTCCATCGTACATGTTTGAATAGCGGAAATAATACACTCGTGTCCGTCGGCGTCCGTGCAAGCAACTCGTTCGCTACGCTCACTCGTTGCTCACGCGGAAGCCGACGCACACTCGTGTATTATTTCTCGCTATTCAAAATTTACGAATATACAAATCAAATAACCATTTTATTGTATACGAACATCATTTGCAATGTATATGCGCTTCGAAAAATATACAAACTACAATATATAAAAAAAAAAAATTAATTCGTGGTGATTTGGAAGGAACTATTTTGCGACGTGAACCGTTGTTCCGGCACCGACCAATATGAACTCACGAGACGTCAATATGAACTCACGAGACGTCAATATGGAAAAACTATTGACCGCCTGCGTGGCATTGTGTTTCATTGGGAAACGAAAGTACGTATTTAATAATTCTATTCACCGAATCCAGATTCTTTTAAATACAACTGGGTTAGAAATACAATACAATGTTTTATTTATTACAAACGTGTTTCATCATGTTCTGTACATATTTACTTCCATTAACAATTTAATTGAACAGTTGTTTCGTATTTCCGAGCTCAATCGAACGTTTGAGTCGTCCAATGGTAAAAACGCGAACGCTAGTTTTTCAAATTTTATACCGAAGAACATGTGTGATTTTCAATGTATATATTTACTGTGATATTTCTTTTGTAAATTACATGTACGTCGTCGAAAGTTTTGCATACATCTACGATATTTTCCGTAAATGACGTCGAGAGTTGACGAAATTCCCATGAAGTCATACTTAGACTGGTTCCATTGTATTCCATGTATATCAGGTAGGACAAAAAATTTACTTTTCAACCTTGAACATATATAGATGATCTCAAACGAGTTTCCATTTGATATGCGATTTATGAAACGAGTCACGCACAATAGAGGCTCGGTGCATAAAATTTCTGACGAGTTTCAAAAATGTCATACTAAATGCAAACGAATTTGATATTCTGCTTATCACATGACTTCATATTCCAACGAGCGGTAAGCTTACATGGCTGTGATGTTGTAAATATGTTTCATGAGACATCGCACATGTTCTTAGGTACACACTCACATGGCGTGGATTGATTGGTTGATTAGGGTTTAACGGCCTATCAACAGCTATGGCCATTTAAGGCCGGGCCAACGGGTTCGATCCCGTATTTAACCTGCTGCATTGGAGGGTTAAATCAGAACGGAATTCTTGCATCGAAATTAGAATAACCTGACCTGGTGCCAGGTCCATACCACACCAAATTCAATTGGCCTCTTTCCTCTAAAAGTAATAGGATTAGGAATACTCGTCATTCTAACATAAGGGGTATAACCATATTGAACTGGCACATACTACAAGAATGCCAACGACGTACGTGAGAGCCAGACCAGGGGCCCGTTTTACTAAAATTCGTACGACTAAAATGTTCGTAAGCGCAAATTCAGAATCGTCTGGAAATTTCAATTGATGGATTTACATTTATTGAACATATGCTGAATATGCAGCCTATGCTCAATAAATGTAAATCCAATATTTGTTTACAAAAAAGCATAATTTTTGTTAATGTGATATTTTCATAATTTTGCACTTACGAACATTTTAGTCGTACGAAGTTTAGTGAAACGGGCCCCTGGATTTACATTTATTGAACATAGGCTGAATATGCAGCCTATGCTCAATAAATGTAAATCCAATATTTGTTTACAAGAAAATTTTTTTTTGTTAATGTGATATTTTCATAATTTTGCACTTACGAACATTTTAGTCGTATGAAGTTTAGTGAAACGGGCCCTGGGCCGTTTCACTAAACTTCTTACGACTAAAATGTTCGTAAGCGCAAATTCAGAATCGTCTGGAAATTCAATTGATGGATTTACATTTATTGAGCATAGGCTGCATATGCAACCTATGCTCAATAAATGTAAATCCAATAATTGTTTACAAGAAAACATTGTTAATGTGATATTTACAGACTATCCTAATTTTGCACTTACGAACATTTTAGTCGTAATAAATTTAGTGAAACGGGCCCCTGGTCTCCAGTAGGGATTCTAGTAAGGATTCGATCGTTAAATTACTCATCTCATGCTCCGCCTGCCACCCACTACATGGCGTGGATGAAGGGAAAATGTTTAATATGAGAGGCTCATCTGAGAGCCGCTGCCTTCAAAGTTTATTGCTGGTTTCTTTGTACCGGGCATGGATTACAGCGGTTTGTAGTGGGAGAGGCTTAAGACGAGATTTAATTAACCAAGGAACAACGTAGCGGCATTACGGCAGTCGAAAAGATCCACTTAAGTCGGATAACCCTACCAGCGGTTCCTCCGGCAAAGGCTTTCGCGGTCAATAAGCATATCGGCGAGTATGACATTATATCAACGCGCGCGCGTATCTACGTGCTGCTGTCACTGATGAAATGGTGGTTATAGGATTTGCAGCTAGTGTTACTCCTGATCAAATAGCGGAATCATATAACGTGATGACGATGTATATTTCTTGCTAGAAGCGTGACGGGGTTTTCATTGATGGAATGGCGAACAGTGCAGATCCTGATCAGTCGGATGCACAGGCTGATCTGGATTTACACTGGTCGGAAACACCAAAATCCCCATTTCGTTAGTGACAGCCACATATTTGTCAATTTGTAATACGTGAAACGTCTCCAGCAGAATACGCCTACAGAAGTTTGTATGCGAGATTTGGCGCCAAGTATTGGGATTGTTTATGCATTATGATATGGTATTTAGACAGAGATATAGAGAATATTATGTTAGTGCCGTGGATGGGAAAACATATCTGGCAATGCTTAGGAAACGGGATGAGCGATTTATCCCGTCAACAGCTACAAATAGCTTTAACATGCAAAAAATAACCCCAGCCGCATCGTCAAAATCGGAGAATCGTCTAGTATGACAACCGCACATATTCATGCGCAGTGATTAGGTCGTATTGATAGTATATCAAACATGTTTCACAGCACCGTGTTTCACGGCACATACGCACTGTGTTGACAGGATAAATATATACTTAAGGCGAAAATAAATTTTACAGTATATAAATGGTTCGATATTTCGTGAACAAGTATGTTTAAAATCCTGATGTAAAATGTTTTTTTAATGATGAATCTAATCTGCAACTACAGCACCAAAACATTAGATGCATGTGTTTAAAGACATTGTGTAAACAATGAAAAGACAACAACACAGTTCATTTAAAACACTTCAATAATAAAAATAATACACTTTGGAAACTTTTCTAGTCAATATTGATTGTCCAGCGCATACAATGGATCGCCTACAGTGACCACAATGATGAATTGACCGTATTCAGTACCTAATGTGTCCACCTTGGACGTTGATCAATGTTTGGCAACGCCTGCGCATTGAGTGTACACATGACAGAATGACACGTTGAGGCATTGCTTCCTCCTTCTTCACGAAGAGCTACTTCAAGCTGTCTAACATTATCAGTTGGATTTGGTCTTGACCGAACTATGCGTCCAAGCTCATCCCAGACATGCTCTATAGGATTCATGTGTGGGCTGAGAGATGGCCAGGGCATGACATAGACGTTAATACTCCACGTGTCATTCTGTCATCTTTTTAACCCTTCCTACGCTGTTGACGGAAATTGCCGTCTGCTGTTTTTCATTTTTACTTTAATTCTTAACAAAAAACTGGTTTTGACAGCACATGAGAATCGTCTCCATTGGAGACGATTTTCATGTGCTGTAAAAACCAAGTTTTTGTCGAAAAATATTGAAAAAAAAACATTTCCAGCAGACGACAACATTTAATTCATTTAATCACGAAATATCGAACCATTTATAAATACTGTAAAGTTTTTTTGGCCTTAAGTATAAATATACAATCTGATTAATACGTCATGTGGTGCGATATCTCATGACCAATAATTTTTTTGGGGATATTTTCCTTATTTCACGTCGAAAGTTGACGGAGTGTTCAGAGCAAATGCGGAATATAATTTGGTATGAATATTTCGTGAACGTTCGACATCATTTACGGAAAATATCACAGTTTCTGTTAATATTTGTCATGAAAAATCGCCCATCTGCAAATTAACATCGCCTGTTTGGAAGCAAGTCAAAACGGCCCTTGGTCAAAACGGCCCCTGGTCAAAACGGCCCGGATTTGATCAAAACGGCCCCCAAGTTTTGGGAATTTGGTCAAAACGGCCCCTACTAAACGGCCCAATATTATATATTTTATTTTTTGTATACATATATATACAAATATTCTTAATATTCATCTAAAATAACAATAATAAATGACCTTGTATTATGAATATTAATGAAAACTTTAATATGCATGCAATATTTTATATTTGTGTATGGTTTGTATATCTTATCAATTACCATGGATGTTTTTCACACCTTTATGTAGACAAATGCCCATTATCTAACACCTTGCATTTTAGTGGGGATACAACACAATTAATAACAACTCGTTATAGCCGATACTAATAGTCTTTTAAATATTTGAATAAATACAGCACATGTAGACAATAACACGTTGGCGAACAATGTAGTTCTTGATCAGACTGCGAATTCAGTTATGTGCTGGCTGGCTCTATTGCAAGAAATAAATTACATATTTTAAGTTACAGTATGGCTATAACAACAAATATATAGATTGCAAAATGGGAAACAGTGTAGACCCTAATCAGACTGTGAACGCAAGGTTCCCCTCTAGATATATAACCTCAACAAGTGATTACTTACAAAATGGGAAACAGTGTAGACCCGATCAGATTATATGTGCAAATACTCATATACAGCATCAACAAGTGGCTATGTACAAGATGGGAAACAGTGTAGATCCTGATCAGACTGTGTGGGAATATTCCAATATATCTATAGCATCAACAAGTGGCTATGTACAATATGGGAAACCATATAGCTATATAACATCATTCATATTTTTTTTATTATTTAGCAATATAGTAGTTCAAACACTTTAGCCGAAAAACTATCACACCCTTCGATAATTGGATTAATCCTGCTATGCAATCAATAGAAAATAACTGACCATCAGGCTAGTGACATCGCGTAACTATTTTCACGAAAAGTATGACAATATTTTGTAACGAATACGGATGAAATACGGTAATATGACACAATGTTTGTGTTGTTTTATTAAATCATATTAATTGTCATTAGTATTCATTATATGACATTATACTACATTATACAAGGTATATACTATCAAAAACTCTGAAAACAAACAAAATAAAAATTATACCTGATTTTTTTTTTGGGCCGTTTTGACCAAATATGGGCCGTTTTAACCATTTATTTTGGACAGGGGGCCGTTTTGACCAATTTAGGCGGGCAGTTTTAACCAAATCCGGACCGTTTTGACCTGGGGCCGTTTTGACTAATCCTCCTGTCTCATATAATTTCAATTAAAATGTCTTCATATTCCAATGATGCATGTGTATAGTAATCACGCATACCATGTGTCATTGACATTGAGAACTACAGTAAAATAGGGGTGGTGGTGGCAAAAGGTTGTTGGGGCGCATGGGTCTCGGCAAACAGGGTTGCAGAATATATATATAAAAAAAAAAAAAACGAGTCATAGCAATTAACACAATTAGCAGTTACAGCTAAGAACATTTATGTTGTTGTTTCTGTATTAACAAAGCTCGTGTGCAAGGTATGTGCACGAGGATGTGATAAATAAGTTAGATCACGTTTGTCCGCATGTACGAGCTAAAGCTCGCGGACATGCGGACGAACCGTGATCTAACTTATAATGAGCAAATATGAAATGTACAGTATACATTTAATGTGTTGTGAATGTAAACTTTGTGTTGATGATATATGTTTCAAACTTATTAAATGAAATCAGTAAGTTCGTTTAATAAATATCATATTAAATCATCACTGATCAGGGGTTGCAACAGTACCATTATGGTGAGGTTTTGACCCGTGAAATCTGCATTTGATCCCTTGAATTTGCAACATAAGGGTCAAGTGTTCTACAAATTAATCATGATGGGCAGTTTTTACCATTATTTTCCGAACCTGCTGACAACCCTGATTCACACATGAACCTCTATAGTCCGGCCGCCGGGAGCTGAACCTTGTATTGAATAACATAGTTTTTATATTGACAATTTTTCTTGCCCAGACCATCCACATCAAGAATCCGACTGATGACACGCTGTCATGCCTGAGCATTTTGAGAAATTTGCATAAATCCAAAATGGGCGCCAAACAGTTATATTGTGCATATGGTTGCGTCCACGTGAGCCATTGCCATACTTTAAGAGTGTAAAGTGGATTTACTTGACATATCGAGATAAGTGGTCAACATCAAAATTGAATTAAAATCATTGTTAGATAGGAAAAATCCAACATGGCCGCCAAACATAACATATTTTACATATTACTGCTCTCACACTCCATATAAAAACAAATGTTATACTAATCTTTGGTACATTGACACAATACACGCTTTAAGTAAGTTTGATACGAATTTTCAAGATGGCCGCCATATATAAATATATTATCTTATGACGGCAAACAGGTTATGTATAACAATCTTGTGTTCTTTCTTTGTTATTCTGATCTTGATAAAATTATGTAATGTAACAGTCGTGTCAATAGTAGCAGTCCAAATGACTGCAAACTGTAATAACAGTACCACTTGTAGTGACTATATGTTAATAATTAAACCATAGACATATAAATGCATTCAGTCACAAAAGGCAGCAAACTGGTATATACGTATTGGTCTTGGTGTATAAAGTAATCACATACCAGTAGCCGATTTCATCAAAATTGCAAAGTATACTTTAATAGCAAAGTATACTTTGAGCGAGAAATTTTCAATTTTAGGATAAATTCATTAATTTTTATTATACTGAATTTATTACATTATCACAGCCATTTTGGCTGTGATAATGTAATAACTTCAGTATAATAATTCTGCATACTTTTAATCATCAAATATATGCAGTTGTTAGTTTTATATGAAATAATGCATTTCAGGAAAAATAAATGATTACTCCCTCAAAGTATACTTTGCTAGTAAAGTATACTTTGCAATGTTGATGAAATAGGCTACTGATATCCAAGCTGGTATGCCAATATGAATATGTTAAGTTTATAATAATAATCATATCGTTTGTAATCGCTATTTTACTTTTATTATTATTATTTTTTTAGGCATTATTATTGTCTTGAATAAACACTATTGGTTATCATATTAATGAAAGAGTCAGTTAATATTACTATGCAATTTCATACGTTGTACACCTTCAGAAATAAAAAAGTGTTAAATCGCTTTTTAATACACGCAATCGGATAAATGGTGCTATATGATCTGCTAACACATACATATATGTGTGGCGAACACCAACTACGTGCACCCAATTGGTGTAATGAATTTGCTTGCACACTATTGTTATTCATTTGAGTATTAGTGTATCTCATCTTTATGTATCAGTGTGTGTGTGTGTGTGTGTGTGTGTGCCCGGTGCTACCATGTGTATAGCTTTATATGAGTTGTCTAATGTTTGACATATGGATTGTCATGTCAATAATCTACAATTTATACAAGAATATGACAATAACGATCGAATATTAACTACATGATTATTAAGATAGTGAAGAAGATACGCAAAGGAGACCCATACTCCTATGTAAATAAGAAACTAACGCAATAAATACTACGTAATAAACACAATTAATGACATAGTGGTGATCGCTGCGGCGCCTTCAACGCGGCACAAATATGCACTCCACGACCAGCGATGTGAGGTCCCAAAAGGAAAGCTACAGCCCATACAATAATAAAATAAAACAAATGCAACACAAATTACTATTCCCAGATGAACTAGCGAGAAGATAACAGTACCAGCAGGGCAAACAACATATCATAATGAAGTACAGTACACGAGAACATAACAACAAGGATGCCACTTTGGAATGGTCAGTGAACAAAGCAGTCCAATTGGGTGATCGAACTTGTTTAGCGAACCACAGAAAGCTACCCGCTAGCATGCCTCAACATCACAGCAACATATAGGGCAAACACAGTTTAATATAATGTGCGAAAAACGACTAAGTAATCACAACGAAAAACACAGTATACATGAATTGATCGCTACTATTGTAAATATACGAGTAGAAAAGAAGGATATATGATAACACAAAAGGCGACGACAGTTACTTTGTTCAGCATTTTCATATTAGTCTATAAAATTTAGTGAATACTGCATGCCTCATATCCATATTATGGTACCTTGAACACTGTCGCGTTGTATATATGGTTGTGTACTATGTGTATTGCTGTCTACAAGTACTATACTAGTTATTGTGACCGAGGGTATTTAGTAGTGTCACACCTGCATTGACTGTCATATATCAATTCCATTTGCATTAGCTGTGTCCTGCCCATAGTATTTAGTCCCTGTTATCTCCGTTTTATTTTCGGAATTATTGTATTTGTGATTAAGGTCGGTTACTTTGTTCAGCATTTACATATAGTGACGGCGTCATATCTTATTAGTTTTTACATATAGTATGCATCAAAGACGCTGAATTCTGTTGTATGTTTATTCATGAAAATATGTTATTTATTACACAATAATTCTACAATCATAAATTATTGCTATTGCTTCTTTGAAAACGAGTTGACAGAGAACACTGTTCTACATACATTACATAATCATGACAATATACTGTCTGTTCCACATTTTGCTGCTGACTAACTTTTGGCCATTAAACACATGAAATCTAAAACAATATTTAAAAGTAAGTACTTTTTCATCAATAACAAAAAAGTCAACCTCCCCAAATTTTGTTTGTTTCATGAAATTCCATCAAATATTGATTTTATTGTAAAAACGATTTTCATATGGGAATTTAACATGGGGGCTAAAAATAGATTTATTTTTAATTTTTTTTTTATTTGTCAGCCGATTTTCAAAATTCAACTTTTGTTTTCTTAATTACATCATTTTCAAGCTATCTCTCCAGGTTTCGGAGTCAATTTCCAAAATTGTTCGTTGTTTTATCCTTCAGGGTCAAAACACGAAATATTTTGGAAATAGACACCCCACGTTAAATTCCCATAGGAAAATCGTTTTTTCGCAATAAAATCAATATTGATGGAATTTCATGAAATATTTTTTTTGTGGGAGGGAGACTTTTTTGTTATTGATGAAAAAGTACTTACTTTTAAATAGTTTTTAGATTTAATGTGTTTAATAGCCAAAAGTTCGTCGGCAGCAAACCGTGGAACAGACAGTAGTTTCCTCTACATCGTCGATAGTAGTCTGAATATAAATAAATTATATCAAATAATGCGTGATATTCAAATGCTGTACATCAATAATCATGTACATACTGTCGTGTTTATTTTGGAAATTGTGTAACTTTCAGAGAAAGAAAACATATCACCCAACTACGCACTAATGTAATAATATCAATGGGTTATTCATGCGAAATCGGTTGCAAACAAGCAAGTAATGGAAGCCAGAAACTGGAATAAGGCTACTGGATATATATCATTGTAGTCACCAATTGTGAACGACATATATAGATGTATCTTCCAGTTGTACTTGTTTATTTGTTTCATACATACACTCAGGGCCCGGTTGTTTAAAACATCCGTTAGCTTAACGGACTGTTAAATCCTTAACTGAATGGTTAAAATCTCTGTTAAACAGAGATTTTAACCATTCAGTTAAGGATTTAACAGTCCGTTAAGCTAACTGAAGCTTTGAGCAACCGGGCCCAGGCTGTTAATGGCACTACCCAGTCCGTTAAGCTAACTGAAGCTTTGAGCAACCGGGCCCAGGCTGTTAATGGCACTACTCAGTCCGTTAAGCTAACTGAAGCTTTGAGCAACCAGGCCCAGGCTGTTAATGGCACTACCCAGTCCGTTAAGCTAACTGAAGCTTTGAGCAACCATGCCCAGGCTGTTAATGGCACTACCCAGTCCGTTAAGCTAACTGAAGCTTTGAGTAACCAGGCCCAGGCTGTTAATGGCACTACCCAGTCCGTTAAGCTAACTGAAGCTTTGAGCAACCAGGCCCAGGCTGTTAATGGCACTACCCAGTCCGTTAAGCTAACTGAAGCTTTGAGCAACCCCGGCCCAGGCTGTTAATGGCACTACCCAGTCCGTTAAGCTAACTGAAGCTTTGAGCAACCGGGCCCAGGCTGTTAATGGCACTACCCAGTCCGTTAAGCTAACTGAAGCTTTGAGCAACCGGGCCCAGGCTGTTAATGACACTACCCAGAGGAGGCAATCCGTATGATGTTACACACTAAATTATATTGAGCATCTGAACTTTTGGAGCCAATGCTATATGAAAGAAACATCTGGTCGTTACTAGTGTGCAAACTGGGACGTCATTGAAGTTAAATTTCGTCTATACATCTCCCTTCCAACAACCCACTGTAGAAGTTAGAATTACATAATTTGGCAGCCATCTTGTAATTGGTATCTGAGTAGCACCAGCATTAATGCTGCTATGGAATAGAGACAAGGAGGTTTTACGAAACAAACAAAAACAATATCGAACGTATCTAATAACTGAATGCACTATTTTAAATATTATGCTATTATATAAGTGTATTACTATTATAATGTACTTTGGTCATATCCCGCGGCCATCATATACTTTTATTATTGGCCCAGATGTCTAATAAAGTATATCAACGCGGAAAAGCTCATCGTCACTTCATACCAGGATTTTGGTACACATTCTTAGATGTGACATCCGAGTGTAATTACATAAGCTATTTAATACACGAATTGATTAATCAAACAATTGCATGCTATTTGGCGGCCAACTTGGACTAATGCTATTGAAAAAAATGATCAGATTGTGTACCCTAGGCATTTGTATATTGTTTCTTATTTCAAGATATGGCTGCAGGTATATTGTTATATATTCAAAATTGGCGGCCATCTTGGACTTCTGCTATTTAGATTATTAATAATTTCACATCAACGATAGAAAAACACACATTCATTTTTTCCATAAACACAGAATTAGAAAACTCATATTTTTGATATGACGAACCAGCGAAATTTTGTAAAATGGTCAAATTTGGCGGCCATTTAGATTTTTCCCATATAATTTTAAAGTTGCCGATTTCTTTCAACATGTTAAATGCATTCATTATACTCTCTTAAATTGCTTATTGTCCTACTGTGAATGCAATTATATGGCACGATATATATATTTGGCAGCCATCGTGAATTTATGCAGATTTCTCAAAGGGCTCAAGGATGACAGCTTATAGTGCGAAACAACCCATAAGTTCTACCCTGACACAAGGACAAACGGTATAGGCCCAGGTTGCGCCGAACCGTCTGAGGAAATGGGGTTACAATGTCCACAAGAGAAATAATTCCCATTTTTATCATGGCGAGCCCAATCCATTGTATCCCCAGTTTGGACTGTGTACACATGCAGGAGTCACAGGCACTATATTAGTCCCAATGTCATAATCGGGGGCCCGTTTCACTAAACTAAAAAAATCATAAGTGCAAAATAATGATAGACTGTAAATTCCACATTAATAACGTTTTCTTGTAAACACTTATTGGATTTATGCTCAATACATGCCAATCCATCAATTGAAATTTGCAGACGATCCTACATTAGCACTTACGAACATTTTATTCGTACGAAGTTTAGTGAAACGGCCCTCTGTTCTTTTTGTTCGTCAGACGCCCATTTGACGAACTTACGCATGTGACGTTATAGAGTGAGTACCAGCGGGGAATATACCATTTAACAAAATTCCAAGTGCATATTAAAACGTTATGCAGACAATGGGTTATATTAAGCCTTGCAGACGGTACATTAAGGCTATTTGTTTATTTACTTTTTTGCACTAAATGTAGTATTATTGGGTTTCAGTGTGGGAGGGCTTAATTTACGGAATCGCAATTATATGCCGTTTGCCCCACTAAATATAATACTGGACTTTGTACTCAATATTAAGCAATTTGATATCAGCGTAAAATAATAAAACATATAGTTCGCCCTTCATTCTAACCCAATCGTTATTTCATATATTTTACATATTTCACATATTTCGCCAATCTCGTTTCCTAGGCATTGCCAGATATGTTTTCCCATTCACGGCACTAACCTACTAATCTCTATTTATCACATAAGCAGCTGGACATTGAATGAATACACACATATCGAAAACAAACCCGAATTCTCAGTCTGTAACGCAGGGCGATTTAATGCCAGAACGCACAAATATCACAAGTATTTGTTCAGATACGTGTTGTTTTGAAGATATAAACAGGCCCGTACGCAGAGGGGGTGCGACGGGTGCGTACGCACCCCCTTAACCCGTTCAACACCACAGGCCTGTATAGTGGTATTGGCAAAAAGTGTAGATCCAGATGAGCCGGCTCGTGACAAGCCGTCTCATCAGGATGTGCACTTTTTGCAAGTAATTTTCATAATTTTGAGAACAAAAACACCTCATGTTCACAAATGGACTGGTCTGAAAATCATTTTGTCATTATTGGAATGGGTTGCAAAATTAACATATCAAAATTCATTCCAGTTATCTAGGGGTGAAATGGTTAATCTGCCAAGGTCTGTCCGTGAATGTGCAAAAAAACAATGTTTAGCCCTTCGCGCCGTCGATAACGCACCCCCCCCCCCTAAATTAATTCCTGCGTACGGGCCTGAATAAATGTAGTATGAAGGAAATTGTAATATTTGTATGATGTGTTTGATTGCGGGCGCATGGTGAATTGACAGAAAAATAACATTTTTGTGTTCTGGCTCCAAGTCGACCTGCGTTACAGACAGATAATTCGGGTTAATCGAAAACCAGTTGATGATCACGCATCAGGCATTTCCGACACACATGTACATGGACCACGGTTATTCCGTATTCAAAAACGCCGATAGCGAATGTACATCGACGAAATTGGCACATACGTGTCGTGAAAATGTAGCCGAAATAACTACTAGTATTCAGGGGCCCTTTTCACTAAACTTCGCAGGACTAAAATGTTCGTAAGTACAACATTATAATAGTCGGTAAGTTTCACATTAACCACGTTAACTTGTAAACATTAATGAATTTACATTTATTGAGCATAGGCTGCATATGCAGCCGATGCTCAATAAATGTAAATCCATCAATTAAAATGTCCAGGCGAACATTTTAGTCGTACGAAGTGTAGTGAAACGGGCCCCAGAAGAGAAGCCACGTTGACGTTCGTAACTCCACGGCAATTATATTGATCTCCTTGATCTGGTTGCTACATTTACATGCAAGTATGCGTTCCACGAAGGCTGTACATGTACACATCGCAAAGCTATAATTAAATATTGACACCTTTTATAAATTCGTAATACAAACGCCCATTCCACGTATTGCGTTTACATCAAAATACAATACATTAGACACCCGTGATGTCGCGCGATGTTGTTGATTGGTTAAATTTCGTTTGACGTCATTCATTTTCACGAGGTTGTCAATAACTGCACGCTATTGACCGGCAACGTCGCTGTTCCAGGACGTAAAACCAGATTAATCTTAATTTTAACGCCAGTTTTCGAATACATGCGGATTTAGACTGCAGATAAATATCCCGAGAAGGGGAATCTGACAGCTTGTTCATTCTTCGGGACGGTCTATTAAATATCCAAAACAAATGTCTATTACCGTAGTATATATCGATTTTGATAAAGCTTCTCCCACATACTAATAGACATGAATTCATTTCGGGCTCCGGGAATGGTCGAGTTTCAGATTAGTCTAATTACCCATGGGTATCCCGCAATCATTCCCATGATGGACATGGCAATATGTACCTGGGGCCCGTTTCACTAAACTTCGTACGATTAAAATGTTCGTAAGTGCAAACTTATGACAGTCTGTAAGTTTCATATTAACAGTGTTTTCTTGTAAACGATTATTTAATTTACATTTATTGAGAATAGGCTGCATATGCAGTCTATGCTCAATAAATGTAAATAAATCAATCGAATTTTTCAGACGATCCGTAATTTGCATTTACGAATATTTTAGTCGTACGAAGTTTAGTGAAACAGCCCCCTGTTTTACTGCGCGAGACATGCCAATATCATGACAAAGATTTATTCTGTTTA
Organism: Conchocele bisecta; assembly: GCA_029237695.1. Lineage (NCBI taxonomy): Eukaryota > Metazoa > Mollusca > Bivalvia > Lucinida > Thyasiridae > Conchocele > Conchocele bisecta. The sequence continues at coordinate 24,757,020 of CM055279.1, read as the reverse complement.
TTTGTGGCTGTGATTTGAGGAGAAATGGGGCTTATGTGTTTTGCGACTATAATAGATCCAAATCAACATGTGCATATGCACACTCTCATCAGGGTCTACATTTTTAACAAGCAAGATATATCATTATCAGACAACATACGTGTTCTATTTGATCAGGAGCTAACATGGTCACACATCCCATAAGTCTCATTTCTCCAGTCACAGCCACAAATACGCAGCTACGGGACATGCCAATATCGTGACAGCCACGTATTTTGTTTGTTTCATGAATGTAATTGGTACCATATGGAAGCTTCCTGGTGCCAATGCTAAAATATTTGTATCTCCTAATTAGGAGATACTAAGTCCTAATTAGGAGATAGTAACTCCTAACTAGGATATATTATCTCCTAATTAGGACTTACTATCTCCTAATTTGGACTTAGTATCTCATAAGTATGACTTATTTATCTCCTAATTAGGACTTTCTATCTGTGCCAATGCTAAAAATGTTTTACCAGCTAATTAGGAGATACTAATTCCTAATTAAGAGATAGTAAGTCCTAATTAGGAGATATTAAGTCCTAATTATGATATATTGAGTTCTAATTAGGAGATAGTAAGTCCTAATTAGGAGTTACTATCTCCTAATTAGTACTTACTATCTCCTAGTTAGGATATACTATGTCCTAATTAGGAGATATCTCCTAATTAGGACTTAGTATATCATAATTAGGAGATAAATAAGTTTTAGCACTGGCACCTGTAGCCGATTCACCAACATTGCAAAGTATACTTTTCTAGCAAAGTATACTTTGAGGGAGTAATCATTTATTTTTCCCGAAATGCATTATTTCATATAGAACTAACAACTGCATATATTTGATGATTAACAGTATGACGAATTATTAAACTGAATTTATTACATTATCACAGCCAAAATGGCTGTGATAATTTAATAAATTCAGTATAATAAAAATTAATAAATTTATACTTAAATTGAAAAGTATACTTTGCAATGTTGGTGAAATAGGCTACAGGACGCTTCCATACAATATCGTGCCAGCGAGTTATTTTGTTTGTTTCATGAATGTAATTGGTACCATAACTCCAGATGACAAATGTGTAAATTGGTAAAGCGGCAGCTAATGCGATGATCAGTTAACGCACGGCACCCGGGATAATTGTGGCGTATAACTGATGTTGATGACTGTGATATGTTAGATAATAACTCCATTGTTGTCAATGGACATATTATTATAACATGATCGACGTCTATTCACGATATGCAGCCGTTTTTCTGTTTATAGTTGTTTTATTTTCACACAAAACATGTACAAACAAGACATATTACTAGTAACATGCCTACGAATAATTCCATTCCGTATTTCTAAATTACTGAGTAAATATATATTACACATGTAATTACCTGTTTGTATATGTATATGCTTGAAAAAGAAAAGAAAAAAATACAAAAAAAATAGTTATAAATGTAATATTTCATGTAATATTTTGGTATGTTTTGTTTTAATTCCTCTATTTGTTTGTTATCTTTATTGTTAATAGAGATAAAACAACAAATAGAGGAAGTAAAACAAAAAATACAAAATAATACATGAAACTGTTCAATACTGGATACGAGAATGCATAGAATATAACGATATGGCATGTTCCGCAGATTTTAAATCAAGTATCACAGGGTGCATACTCATATTTAGACAAACACACATCAACGGGGGCCAGTTCAACCTGGTAATTCTGGTGCAATAAACATTACATGTCAACCGTAGACTGTCTAAGGCCGTCCGTTTGGAATGTCTAATCAGTGTACAAAAAAATACTCGCTTAGCGGTATACAGGTTGGGCTGGTTGTAAGGTTGGGCCCCGCTGGGTCGCATTGGGACGCTACTTATTAAGTATGGCACGGGTCTTAACCCGGGACTCTGATATTCAGGGCCCGGTTGCTCAAAACATCAGTTAGTCAGGACTGTTAAATCCTTAACTGAATGGTTAAAATCTCTGTTAAAACAGAGAATTTAACCATTCAGTTAAGGATTTAACAGTCCGTTAAGCTAACGGATGTTTTGATCAGTTATGTAGCTTAACGGACTGTTAAATCCTTAACTGAATGGTTAAAATCTCCACTAACCACTAACGGATGTTTTGAGCAACCGGGCCCAGGCTAATTCCACTATACGATCGATTGCGTGCCAATAAAAGTATGATTGCAGAGCTACTACGTTGTTCGGCTTAGAGAGGTTCGATGCACCTCATATGGTGTCACAACAACGTTAAACGGCAATACCTTGCACGAAGCGTTTTCTGATAGCCATGTATGCCCGTCTCCTAACGCCACGCCAACCCACCTATACCCCACCGTTGTTATGGTATTTCTAGCATCGCCACGTCGCCACAACTGTGCGCTCCTAATCTTAGTGGTCGGTTTTACCGCCATTTTTGTCAGTCATTGCCGTGCGGGTGCCATGTACAGTGGTACTGGAACCACTCTAAACCGGACACGCTGGGAGGTTCCCAGCGTGTCCGGTTTACAGATGTTCTACTGTAGTACAGGCAGATTTCTATTCAAGACAGGCACAGGAGCTTAGAGGTGACAAACAGACGTTATTATCGGATGTACATGGCAATGTAACATGCCGATGAAGCACACCTATACTTTCTGCGTGTCCGGTTTAGAGAGGTTAGACTGTACACTGTAGTCACTTCCTGAGATAAAAGCTAATCCCATGGAGCAGTTTAGCTTTCATGACATCGAGAGTGGAAAAAAAACCAGGGGCCCGTTTCACTAAGCTTCTTACGACTAAAATGTTCGTAAGTGCACATATAGGATCGTTTGAAAATTTTATTTGATGGATTTAAATTTATGGAGCATAGGCTGCATATGATCAATAAATGTAAATCCAATAATCTTTTACAAGAAATCCGTGTTAATGGGAAATTTACAGACTGTCATAATGTTGCCCTTACGAACACCACTGAGCCCATGTGGAATAACACGTTTGAGAAAATTAAGATAAATTATATATCTGGTGAGGCTTTGGGACTAGCAATATTTATTTTCACTCCTGTATTCAATTTTCGACCTCGTGTGTTTTCATAAACAAAGAATAGATTATTTAAATATAATGTATAAATTGGGCTTCCCGTCTCAGGTTATTCAGGGGCTATGATAACTGTTGTTTTTACAAAGATCACGTGGTCGGAAATTCAATACAAAGGACACCAGTCGCCGATTTCATCAAAATTGCAAAGTATACTTATCTAGCAAAGTATACTTTGAGGGAGTAACCGTTTATTTTCCCTGAAATGCATGATTTCATATATAACTAACCACTGAATATATTTGATGATTAAAAGTAGAATTATTATACTGAATTTATTACATTATCACAGCCAAAATGTATTAAATTCAGTGTAATAAATTCAGTATAATACAAATTAATAAATTTATCATTAAATTGAAAATTTCTTCCTCAAATTATACTTTGCTAGATAAGTATACTTTGCAATGTTGGTGAAATAGGCTACAGATCGTATTCAATTGTCGACTACATGGTCTGTTAATGAAGATCATTTTTTCGGAAATTTAAGGCAATAATGACTAAAGATTTCAAGGTTATACGGAAGTTTTCACAAATCGATGGTCTAGTAACATAAGGTCGTAGCTTCTATGCTTTAGCATAGCAGTTACGACCTTATGTTACTAGACCATCGAAATGTTTAATAAACAATTCGGTCGAACATTGAATAAACAAATGACTATTTAAACATATAAACGCAATGTATTAAACGTGCTTCCTCTGCGGGGGTTAAGCGGAAGTTATATAATAAATGTTCGCAATAAATATCGGTAAATTCCCGCGCTGCGAAAACACGTGTTCTCCCACTGGGCGTGTATATATAATGGACCAATATCGGTATAGCGGCACGCGCGCACTGGGTGGAATCACTGTAGGACATTCATTCTAACGAACGCATTCGTCGGAGAACCGTTGACAGCGCGCCTGAAACTTTGCAAAAATATAGAAACAGTGAAAATATACTAGCGGTTGATAAAGAATTGAATTCGCATGTAAATAACAGAGACGGTTGGATGGTATAAATAACATGCGTTAATTGATATTTGTTTGACTTCTTTAAACTAATGTGACACTGATTTTAGTTAATGCGGTAACGGTTTGGGAACAATTTCAAATGACACTTTGTTTGGAATTTCATTTGAACAATTTACTATCACGCATTACCAGCTAGGTGTTCACATTTAATATACCTAGTTATACATTTACAATTGCAGCATAATACTTACATAATTTGATGATATAATACACATTTAATTCAACACACTTTGACATATACGAAGAACACATCATTTGGAGGCAACAGTGCGGCACATACAACAGGCGTTACGACACTAACAGAGGTGACTAAACAACAGAGGTTACAACTAGAAAAGAGGTTACAACAGCAACATAGGTTGCGACAATAACAGAGGTCACTAAACAACGTAGGTTACTGAACAACAGATCATTAAACAACAGAGGTCACTAAACAACGGAGGTTACTAAAGCAAAGATGAGAAGACATGGCGGACTACTTCTGGCGTTGTGCATTGTGCACTTGGCACTCGCGACGGACGACATTGAAGCTCCCAGACAGGTAAGGATTCATAATTCAGGATTTTAAAATCAAAATTTTATTTTGAAATAACGTGAACATAGCATTCAATGTTTATATAAACAGATGTTTTTCGCATTAAAGGTACATGCTCACTCAGTAGGCACAAACTGTTCTTTATATCAGAAACATCATCTGAGACATTTTCTGGCAAAATAAACATTCAAGAACCCACTCTTCCAACGTTTCGGCACCAGGCATTGTGCTGAAACGTTTGAAGAGTGGGTTCTTGGTAACTGAAGTATTTTGCAACATCAAAAGGCCTTGAGCCGCGAAACGTTTGAAGAGTGTGTTCTTGGTAACTGAAGTATTTTGCAACATCAAAAGGCCTTGAGCCGCGAAACGTTTGAAGAGTGGGTTCTTGGTAACTGAAGTATTTTGCAACATCAAAAGGCATTGAGCCGCGAAACGTTTGAAGAGTGGGTTCTTGGTAACTGAAGTATTTTGCAACATCAAAAGGCCTTGAGCCGCTAAACATTGGAAGAGTGGGTTCTTGGTAACTGAAGTAGTTTGCAACATCAAAAGGCCTTGAGCCGCTAAACATTAGAAGAGTGGGTTCTTGGTAACTGAAGTATTTTGCAACATCAAAAAGCCTTGAGCCGCGAAACGTTTGAAGAGTGTGTTCTTGGTAACTGAAGTATTTTGCAACATCAAAAGGCCTTGAGCCGCGAAACGTTTGAAGAGTGGGTTTTTAGTAACTGAAGTATTTTGCAACAGCAAAAGGCCTTGAGCCGCTAAACATTGGAAGAGTGTGTTCTTGGTAACTGAAGTATTTTGCAACATCAAAAGGCCTTGAGCCGCGAAACATTTGAAGACTGTGTTCTTGGTAACTGAAGTATTTTGCAACATCAAAATGCATTGAGCCGCGAAACGTTTGAAGAGTGTGTTCTTGGTAACTGAAGTATTTTGCAACATCAAAAGGCCTTGAGCCGCCAAACGTTTGAACAGTGTGTTCTTGGTTACTGAAGTATTGTAAAAATGAAAGTCATGATAAGAGTTTCAACCTCTATTTTAGCAAAGAACCCTACTGTCTGTTTCACGAAATCGAAAAAGATATTGTTTTTGAATTGTTTATATGGCCGTAACATTTAGGCAGCTTTCGTGAAACAGACAGTAGTTGTTTAAACAATGCTGTGTTTTTGCACATTTATAATCTACGTATGCTCTGTGAACAAAGGAATGGGACATGCCATGTGATTCTGTACCTAAGACGATGTTCGATATCTGAACATTACTTTTTTTTTACAAAAGCTGTGATATTTTTCTGGACTCTTGACGTCATTTTTGGAAAAAATCATACATTCTGTGGATATATTTCACGAAAAATCGCACATCTTCTTAAGCATGTTAAGTACAAACCACTTGTCTTGACTCAAATCGAGTCTGATGTTCAGAAAATATCCGAACTTTTTACGCACATTTCTTTCATTGTCACGTCATTGTTGTTTTCATGTGTAGTTGATTGTTGTAAATCTACAGGTTGTAAGAATGTGTATTAACTATGACTATTACATTTGCTTGGAAGAATGCATTTGAATAGGTTTCAGCTTTGACAAACTCGCAAGTCTCGATTAGCACGAAAACACACACACGCCTGTAGCCGATTTCACAAAAATTGCAAAGTACACTTTGAGGGAGAAACTTTCAATTTAAGGATAAATTTAATAACTGTTTAATAATTCTGCATACTTTTAATCACCAAATATATGCAGTTGTTAGGTCTGTATGAAATAATCCATTTCGGGAAAAATAAATGATTACTTTCTCAAAGTATACTTAGCTAGATAAGTATACTAGCAATATGACGCAGAGTGAATATGTACCTACACTGTGTCTAAATATAATTGAAATTGAATTCATTTGAAATTCGTATTGCATTGTGGTGCATTCATACAGTATACACTGCGTTATAAAAGACTGGAACACTAGCTGAGAACGTTGGTGAGATACGGACGTATATATAAATGCCCTTTCTAAACTAGGTTTTAAGGTAAAACGCATATATGAAGAAATGTGTATTACATTGTGTTTATGGGAATACTCAAATGTTATTTTCTTAAGGAATAAAACCATGGGCGGTTGCGTTTACTGGGGGTACAATACGTTTGGTCTGTTTAGAGTGCGTGAAGGACTCCTCGCAAACTGTAAACAGACCAAATGCATTATTCACCCCAGTAAACGCAACAGCCCATGGTGGCTGTGATAATGTAATAAATTCAGTATAAAAACAATTAATAAATTTATCCTTAAACTGAAAATTTCTCCCTCAAATTATACTTTGCTAGATAAGTATACTTTGCAATGTTGGTGAAACCGGCTACATATCTAGCTTCCTGTGATGTGTTTCGGAAGTTGAAGAAACGCCTCTCGACGAAGAATCCAGAACCGCTCTTGGGTCCGCGGTTTATCAGTGCCTGCAGGGTATATAGACACATGTACGGAGCCCCGCAGGAGACGTAGAATTCTTTCTTTTATTAATTCGTCCCACGAAATAACAATTCGTTCCCTCAATTGAAAAATTCGTTCCCACGAATTAACAATTCGTTACCACGATATAACAATTCGTTCCCACGAATTAACAATTTGTTCCCGTGGGAACGAATTGTTAATTCATGGGAACGAATTGTTATATCGAACGAATTGTTATATCTTGGTAACGAATTGTTAATTCGAGGGCTCCGTACAAATGAGTACGAAAAATGCTTAAACAAATGAATAAAAGATTGAAGCGATGTGTTGAGGTGAAAGGGGATTTTTTAAGGTAACTAGGGCAGTTGTATGTTCATGTAGTGGCTGATCTGCAAAACAAAATGTCTGGTTGCGTTATATAACAGCCCTCGTATATGAAAGGAAACAACACAGTTTTGTTCATCTTAACCCTTTGTAATGAATGTAAGTGTGACATTAGAAATGACAAACTGAAATGAGACGGACATTACTTGTCTCATATTACCGTTAAGGACCCATGGGCCCTTACCATCTAATGTTTCATGCATAATTGGTTCGTAAATGTGATGGGAGATATGCACAACATACATGTGAACATTGTCTTCATACTATATCCTACACAGTGCAAGGAGTAAATACGGGTTTTACATGTGGCAGAGGCACTTCTAATAATAGACAGTGCATCAGTTTGACATTTTGCACATCGAAAACGTGCCCATTGTATATTTTGTGAGTGATGGTAAAAATGCTCAGATATCTAGTCTGCTGAAATAATATTTATAGGACATTGTCGTGCTATATATGTGGGACGTAATGCACCAAATGTTATTAGATTTTCTGCCATATTATTTGCTGTAGGTGTCAAGCCCTCCAAGTGGTGAAACTGTCTGATAACATGCACAAACTAAAATGGCGGAGACAGCAACTCAATGCTCTGTATAATATAGAACAAAGTCACATATACATGTACTTTACATAGATATTCAGTCACATGTATGACTGTACTACATTTGAAACAAAAGGTCAAATTATATATACTAGTAGTCAATCTTTAAGGACCCGTGAGGCCCCTGCTCATCTAATGATTCATACATAATTGCTTCGTAACATGTTCTTCTTACTATAACCTACACAGTGCATGGAGTTTCCATGTCGGCCATCTTAGCGTGCACAAGCCACCAGCCAATTTTACCACTTATTACGTTTGACACATACCACTAATAATATGATAACATTTATATACACAGTCTAATATCTGAAGAGTTTGTTGACCCTTTGTTAAAATATTTTTGAATTCAGTAAAGACTGTGTAACAGTAAAAACAATACACAGTGATGTAAAGATATACCTGTATTACCATGAATACCGTATCGAATCCAGTGACGTGTAAGAAGTTATCCGAGTATATTTTCAATACTGTTTATTTGCCTGCTATGCGAGTAAATACGGTTTTTTCCTGTGGAAGATCCACTTACGAATAACAGACAGTGCATCAGTTTGGCATTTTACACATTGAAAACGTGTACATTGTATATTGTGTGAATGATATTGGAAATGCTCATATATCGAGCTCTTTGTGTAGTCGGCTGGAATAATATGTATAGGACAGTGTCGTTCTATATATGTGGGACGTATTGCACCAACGTTTATTAGATTTTCTACCATATTATTTGCTGTAGGTGTCAAACCCTCCAACTGTCCGATAACATGTGCAAACTAAAATGGCGGAGACGGCAACTCAATGCTCTGTATAATATACTCTAAGAAGAACAGGGTCAGATATACTTTATATAGATATTCAGTCACACGTATGATTCCACTACATTTCAAACAAGCGGTCATATTCTATATAGTCAGTCCTTTACTAGGAGTGAAATGGACACTCAGATTACTATCTTAGTCTCTTTTATCTGTTTTATGAATAATACATGGTCACTTCTCTGAGAAATGCCATACAACTATACTAGCACGTTTGTACTACTTTTGTACTATGTTTATGGGCAATAATTTCATTTACTATATGGACACTTAGAGGTTAATACGTGGCTTGTTTGATATCGGCCTAGGTATCGGCCCGAGGTAACTTGGTATCAGCCTGAGACCAAAGGTCGAAGGCTGATACCAAGTTACCGAGTGACGATACCTAGGCCGATATCAAACAAGACACGTATTAACGTCTTTATTACTTAGATTACTTAAGATATCAATTTCAATATCAATCATCCGGCAGTTGTGATAATCGTATATTAAAATTAGCCGATAATGATTTCGAAAATATGCAATACATTTCGTAAATGACGTCAAAAGTTGACATAAATCACACAGCTCATGCGGAATTGCATTCCGCATGAGTTTTGCGATTTATGTCGATTTTTGACGTCATTTGCGGAAAATCTGGTTGATTTTGAAAATAAATATCGACGAAATACGGTGATGCGAGAAGGGAGGTAATTATAGAGGCGAGCATAACACGTCTGTATTTCTGTTTGTGTTTGTTTAGTATGTGACATTTCTGTGGTATGCAGATTTACATAATTTGATGTAATCTGATACAGTTATTACTGTACAGCACGAGCGTGTATTATTCGTTCCCTCAATTTAAAAATTCGTTCCCATGATATAACAATTCGTTCCCACGGCTGGAACATGGTCATCATTAAAAAGAAGAAACCACAGTATTATTGATGAAAAGTAAGATTTACATGAGACCTCATGGGCGCCGCCGCCATCACTACAGTGCAAACAATAGACCACGTGATCGCATACCCTGTTCTAGGCATATTCGAGACCCGGTGCCTTTAATAATGCGATATCTGAAGTTTCATACGTCACACATGCTTAAATGAGCATTACTGGTGTTTGCACAGCCACATTATATCTGAACACATGCGGACGGCAATCGCTCAAAACAAATGTACTGCACTGCAAACAGCTTAGTCCCAGATCAACCGCGCAGGTTGATCAGAGCCTACATCATTCGCCTGTACAATACATGTATATTGTTATGACTTTATATTACAGTGAAACCTTTCTAAACCGGACACCCTGGGAGGTCCCCAGGGTGTCCGGCTTAGAGAGATTTCACTGTAAATTAGGTATTTGATCATTCTGAGCCATAGTTGTGTGCTATACGATCACGAACAGGCATTATCACCTGATATAAAGGACCAAGAAACTCAAAAAGTAGTTCACAGGTGTTTCATGAGTGTCCGGTTTAGAGAGGTTCCACTGTACATATTTGATACATGTTTTCTGCATTTACACAGCACACGGGCAACGTATGGACATGAGGATGTGATAACACAGTTAGATCACGTTCGTCCGCATGTACGGTCGATAATCCACTCGCTAAAGCTCGCGGATTATCTCCTCGTACGCACGGACGAATCATGATATCACAGTGACTGATTTGTTTGAGATATGTAGCGACTAATCAGGAACTAATTCGCTGACGATCTCAAAACGACATCGACAAGCGACATTTTCTATTACGACGGGCCGCATATTCGTTTACTCAGATACCGGAAGTGTATTATAACGCTTCCGGTTCGTTGTCTCTTCCCGTGCGGCGTCAATATCATAACGGAGTCGTCTAACTATTCCCTGGATCTGGAAATATCAAGGTCACGTGTCTGGTGATGCCGGCAGTAAAATATGGAGTAATTTTCATTAATGCTCGTCGACATTTGGAATATTTAAACGTTTATATATAACGCGTATGCTGTCTGTTTCACGAAATCTGCCCTACGTTTTCGGCTAGACAGTCAAACCTGTACTAAAGGCCACATCCAAATAGCAGTTACCTGTCTATGGCAGCCACGCTTTTGTTTGGCCAATTATTTAATTAATCCATGAATTAACATGTGAACAAAGACCATCCGTGAACAAAGGCCATATTAGTATCCTCTCATTGTTGGCCTTTTTTCACAGGTTTGACTGTATATATTTATATTCAGGCACGTCGCTTGGCGGAGGCCTGGCAGCCCGGGCTTTCAGCTAAGTTTGTCTTGTTTTAATATATGGATCTATTGTATTGGATATCATAATTATATTATAAGTATTGTTGTTTTACAACAGATTACACATTTTGCGAACGGTAACTCTTGCAATCTACTTCCGTACCGTCCGTAGCCGTGGCTACGGCCGGTACGGAAGTAGATTGCAAGAGCTACCATTCGCAACGCCCCCCCCCCTCCCCCTCACCCACAACCCCCTAGCCGCCTCGCTCGTTTAATTGGATGACACACACAACTTGCATTACACAACAGTAAGGCATGGCATGCAAAAACAACTTTGCTTCGGAAATAATTTACTTTTATTAAAATTTAACGGCGAACTGTGCAAACCCTGATCAGATTGCGCGGATGCTCAGGCTGACCTGGGTCTACGCTGGTCGTAAATGCAATTTCCCCAGTTGTGGCGACATGTTCAGTTTAAGCATGTCGCTGACTGTACTAAACGAACTCAATGTAATGCACCGAAACAATTATTTTTGATGAAATTGTATTTTCTAAATGTGCATGTTGATAGAGGTGATTAATTAAATAATGCGCGACTACTGTCTGTTTCACTAAACCTGCCCATATTCTACGACCATATAAACTATTCAAATAGAATATATATTTTATATAATATCAAATTTTATACAAATGTATGAATGAGCCTTCTATTTATTTGTCTATGTGTATTTAACATGGGAGAAAAGCAGGCGGAGGAGCTGGGGGAGGGGTAAAAAAAACACAGAAAACAAAAGTTAAATTTTTAAAATCGGTCCACTATTTCAAAATTGTAAAATATTTTCCCATGTTAAATCTACATAGACATCTTCACTCTGCACTCTGTGAAGATGTCTATGGGGATTTAACTTGGTGAATTTCATTTTCGAAATAAACAAAATATTGGGCCAAATTTCTCAGAATAAAAAGAAGGCTCATTCTTAAATTTTGCTATAATTTAATTTTATTTGAAAACAATATTGTTTTTGCAATGGCTATATAGCCGTATATTTTGGACAGGTTTCGCGAAACAGACAGTAGACTGATTTGAGTGAAAACTCAAACGTAAATGTAATCTGGCTAAATTCTAGCTGACATTACTACGCAGCCCCGCAGCGGACATGGATTTGTTTTATTAATTCGTTCCCTCGAAATAACAATTCGTTCCCTCAATTTAACAATTCGTTCCCTCGAATTAATAGTTCGTTCCCTCGAATTAACAATTCGTTCCCATGATATAACGATTCGTTCCCACGAATTCACAATTCGTTCCGACGAAATAACAATTCGTTCCCACGATATAACAATTCGTTCCCATGATATAACAATTCGTTCCCACAAATTAACAATTCGTTCTCACGAAATAACAATTCGATCCATCGAATTAACAATTCGCTCCCTCGAACTAAAAATTCGTTCCCTCAATTTAACAATTAAAACAGCTTCAAAGTAGATCAAAGGTTCGTGTGAACGAATTGTTGTTTCGTGGGAACGAATGAATAAAAAAGAATGATACGTCCCATGCGGGGCTCCGTATAGCATACAGTGAGGTCACCGTATAAGTGCACACACGAACGAACACGACAGGTTCCAACCTGTCGTGTTCGTTCGTGTGTGCACTTACACGCTGACCCCACTGTACTCATTCCGTGTACGCGACTGGAATAATGGGGCTATTACCAATTAGTGCAGGTGCCCGTTTCACTAAACTTCGTACGACTAAGAAGTTCATAAGTATAAAACTAAAATTTACTGCACCATTGCCATTAACAGCCGATTCTGACACCGCTTTGGTGGGTGTGTTCAGATTGAAAAGACCCCAGCATGTTAACGGAAACTAATAGCATCAATGCATCACATTGGTGTGTTACGTAAACCTATAACAATGTACGTAAGAACATCGTACGAAGAATAGTGAAACGGACCCCAGATCCAGATCAAACTGTGCATCAGAAAAGTCTGACCACGCTCATGAATGTTGATGAAGTCAGCATTTGCTATGACAATTTCGCCGACAAAAAAAAGCATCGCAAATTGAGTAAATTTATTTCACACAACTTCTTAGGTACACAATCACATGGGTCATCTCAAATGTCACACGCTGCATTACTTCAGCCACAGCATATATGTGGCTGTTACTGGATAAATGGGGCTGGTGAGTTTTGCGACCAGTGTAGATCCAGATCAGCCTGTGCATCAGCACAGTCTGATCAGGATCTGCACTGTTCGCCATTCCATCATTAAATTCCGTCATGCTTTTAAGAAGAAATACATACCGCTATCAGGCTACATGAGTGTGCTATTCGATCAGGAGCTACACTGGTCACAAATCCAATAAGTCCCACTTCTCCAGTTTCGACCATATATATACAACTACATGTAGGCGAGAACTCATGCGCGAATTTATCGGTAAAGCAGCTGTAAAAGTTCTTGGTTCTCAGATATCGCCGCGTCAGAAAAACCCTGCGCGGCGAGCATTTGTCATGGAGAAATAAAATCGTAGTGAGGTTTGTGTGTATTCGCCACATGAACAACAAAAAACACTATCATGCAAAAATATGTTAAATACAATCATGTCTGACGAAAATCAGGTGATATGTCACGTCTAAAGAGGTTATAGTAACATTATAGAACATATACATGTATCATTATAATCAGAGACGAACATCTCAAACAAACAAAAATAATAATAAAAAAATCCACAAACCCCGTGTCTGAGTACCAACGTACTTTTGTATGGCCTTAACAGCAAATTATTTGTCCATCTGCTTTCGCATTAACTTGATAGTTCAGGTACACGCGACAAGTCAGTATCATGCGATCTTGTGTCTAAGAAGTTGTGCGATATCTGAGGAAAACTATTTACAACGTGTACAATATTTTGCGTATATGATGACGAAAGCTGACGAACGTCCATAGCAAATGCGGAATCCTATTCCGCTTATGCTATGAAAGTTGCATCAACTTTCGACGAAAAATCGCACATATTCTTAAGTACAATATCACATGGTTTGTCTCGTATTTGTGCTGAGGATGAACGGAAGCTACTCGCTAGACCTCATAGCTTATATACCCCTACAGACACACGAATCAGAGATTTTTTTTGCAATCGGTTACCTGGCGTGTTTGATATGTTAGCGATATGAAAATGTCAAGGCTGTATCCATAAATTATTAATAAAGAACATACACATGCAGAAATTGGTTATTTTACCGTGTCAAGGTATTTATCTGACATTTATATGTATATCTGGTAAATTTGAAAGCTTAATTTCGTTATGTTTAATGTTGAACAACAACAAGAGAAGAGATGACTTCCATGGGAAAATGATTTCCCTGTTCTATTATTTTTGGCAATTTATTAGTTCTACATCAAAGATTATTTGTTTAAAGGTATAAAATATATCGTCCAGGCTAGCCCATGCAAAAGTGGTCCAACCTTGTTTTGTTATATATACAACGTTTTTTTGCAATTCCTATATGTCTTGGATGCGCTGAATCCGAATCTGTTGATTGCCACTCGCGAAACCTTGAGCATTTTTGTAGAAATGCATAAATCCAAGATGACCGCCAGTTTTTAAGAATGTGTCATATATTGGCACGCATATGTTTTATTTTAAAAAATTAAAATGCTATGACTTAGTATTCAGGATCAGAAATTCCTACGTAAATTTATTAATTAACTCGATATTTATATCTTCAGTAGAAATTCAAAATGGCCACCCAAATTTTGTTTTCATACGTAAATGCTATCAGATTAAATATTTCGCAATTTAATTTGTGGAACTGGAATATGTTCGGAGAACAAATCGTATTGATAACTTCATAAAGAAAAGACAAACACGAATACATTGTATAAACAAAACTAAACAAGGCCGCGAAATATCAGTATGTGATAAAAAGCAGGTAGAATAGTAATTGCTGTCATCAGTAAGTAATAGTATATATACATTATACATTTGACAAGGCTAGATGGGAATTGTAAACAATCAAATACAATTTACATGGTTAATCTGAGATGTATATCATGATCTCTAAAAAAAGCCACATTATCCAATATTGCCGACAAATAATATACAATGTGATACGTATTCACATCTATTCACACAGGATATCATGTTACATTGCCAACTGTTGGATGACTGATTGCTATGATAATACTGTAATTATCTGACAAAACCGAAGTCATTGCATTGAGGCCAGTTTAGACCCGGATAAATTTACGTCATATCAGGGTTTGCACACGTCGATATTCACGTCATCACTGAAAAACCATGTTAACCTCTAGTAAATAATAATGTGAAATATGATATGCATGAATGAGCGTGTCAACTGATAAGGATCGGTTGATTAGTGAAAAATAAAATATTCCCGGCTCTTTCAGAGTATGGCCCATATATATTATATTCATGTATATATATGTCAACAGTTCTTCATTGTCTAGCGACAGGTAGTTATATGGTACGGGCAGATGATTCTCTCAAATCTTGTTATGTTAATGTAACCAGTATGCAAGTTTCGTTGAATATAGCTTGCTTACCAATGTCCTCATGAGATAACACTTTCAGCGGATTTTCACATGCAACCTCATAAACTCTGTGCACGTGAGCGAATATTTATTGCAATTACAGAGTATGGAATTGCACCTGTTCCTGAATCCACACTGATGCATCCACTGATCATATTAAGAACCTCCCCAGACACAACTCGTCGCTCTACATCGAGGCATACAATACGAATCATACATGCTTTCTTCTCCCATCCATATTTCAATGGGTGCAGAGCTGGAGGTGCAGCCATGCCAGCAGCTCTCCACAAGACTGCTTGATAATGTGCACGTGCACAGTGGGGAATGACAGCGGACATTGTAGGGAGCAAAATGTTCAGCTTCGGTGGTGCATGTCTTTTGCCACTAATTAATTGTCCTTGTGAAGCTGCCAACGCACATTTCGTTAAGAGAGTCAAAGGTCTCCTGGCTATAAAGTATGGCAACATATGGTAAAGCCGATCCAGTTAACTCATCAATGGAAGTTGTTGGGTCTCCTAGTTTCGATTTCGCTGTATATGGCTCCAGTTTCCTCAAGACAGTGGCATTTCCTATACCGGTAAAGCACGACACACCGTCACATCATGTCAATGCATGTGCTGCCATGAAGTTTGGTATTATTTTTATTTTTGCTTGTGTTCGCACGACATGGTTTACATCGATAACAGACAGACTTATTGTACATGACTATTATTAACTTATTCTCTGTGGCATATCATTCTTTTTTGTGAGTAGGTGATGGGCAAGTATGACAAGTACATCCGTGTCCTCACTCTCTACTTGAATTGGCGAGTATCATTGCTTATGTGGTACGCCATTAGGATGTCAGCTTCCTCGTGAGCAACTGCCATACTCCTGTACCAACATATATAGGGTGTGGACCTGGGCCAGTTACGATCATCCGCTTATAATTCGGAATATTTATGGAACACAGGTGATCCACAATCAGATTCATGATCTGCACTTTATTTGCAGTAACTGTCAGTGCGATGGCTTGTTTTGGTAGTGGAGATTCTCTAGTATGCTGGTACACATGGCTGACTCCCTTTGCAAGTTTAATTCGGCATGCTGACTTTTCCTGTTCGCATAGTACGTTTCAGACAACGTACATAACTTTACATGTCTGCAGTTGATGCATAACTGTATTTGCAGCTTCAAAGGTGGATACTGTTGCAGGTGATGACGGCCAAGGGATGGTCCATATAATAGCGGACATGTCCAGAATAACAGGGCGATCCATGTTCCGTTGGCTGCATTCTACTGTTATCTTGTTTGTCAGTCACTGTGCTGACTTGCTTGTTGATCGCATTTCACCACCTTCGTCGAACAGAGCAGACGGATAAGGAACTAACTCATAATAGAACAGAGTTGCAGTGGAAATGGTCTCCCTGTATGATGGTATGATCCCAATAAACTCTTCCATATATGAGGTTGGTGTTAACAACCTTAATGCTCTCATGAACTTTGCATTATTTTTCAGCTTCTTGTGAAAACTCTTAGACTACTTACGTTCATACTCATTACTGTATTCAAATACGTCTATGCATGTAGTGAGTGCGTCACATATTTTCTCTCGATCAGCTGAATCTGTTTTGAATCAAGTAGCCTGCTTCTCCTTGTGAGACGTGATCGCTGTTTGTGTGGCACCTTCCTGCATTGCCTCTATGTTACTCTTCAGTTTACGAAAGATGCTCAGAGAGAGGGCACAGATAGCAAAAGTTGATTAATTCAGTGTGATGCAAAAAGGTAACAGACGAAACGGCCATTCTTCCTTGCGTTCTACCCACACAAAGACAAGCATGAGCAACACATGTCTGACAAGACAGTCAACCCATTTGTTTCTAAAGACAGTGGCCATTTTGATTTTTTTCCAGATGATGCTTGTGTCGTATACAATTATAATTTCTCATAAATATTTAATGTTCCCATAAGCTAAAATTTAAACATTTACATCACCGAATAGCCCCATATATTTGCCTAAATAATAAATATTGGTGAAAACTGGCGTCCATCTTGGATTTATGCAATTCGACAAAAGTTCTCGAGGTTTTCGAAGTGGCACTCAACGCAATCGGAATCAGCGCGTCAAAAACATGTGGAAACAGCAAAAAAACGTTGTATATATAACAAAACAAGGTTCGATGCCTTGTAGCTCGGACTAATACATGTTACTACATATTGACCTACATTGACCGTGGCACTCGGAAACTGTTTGAAACCGCGGCCTACTGCCTTGGGGTTCAAACAATTCCTTCGTGCCACGGCAAACGGTTACAGATGGATGTACAGTGCCGAACCTTATAGTTGTGCTGCGGGTATCAG
This sequence comes from Conchocele bisecta, assembly GCA_029237695.1. Classification (NCBI taxonomy): domain Eukaryota; kingdom Metazoa; phylum Mollusca; class Bivalvia; order Lucinida; family Thyasiridae; genus Conchocele; species Conchocele bisecta. The sequence continues at coordinate 24,739,039 of CM055279.1, read as the reverse complement.
TGCGGATATATGCTAGGTAAGGTCGGTTTTTAGTTATGTATATAGTACTAATGGTTAGACGTTGTAATTTTCAAACAACTCTTTCCCGCTGATGTAATTAATGTGTTCGTTGGATCCGACGTCATATTTGCAAGATGCACTTCCGAACTGCATGTAACTAAACATCGGTCATCAGCTTATTCGTGTGAGACTATACTGATACAAAATTAATACGCATTTTTTGTCGTGACGTGCTACGTCGTTTTAGCATTGAATTCCACAAGACATTACAGGACGTCATTGAACATAAAAGGGCGCCATTAGTGTGTATTGTGTACAGTAATGTGATAATCCCCATCAAAATTACTCGGGAAAATCCACAACTTGTTCCTAGCAACCAAAGTGTTTATAGATCAAACTGCGCATCATCATGCGCAGTGTGATATATTTTGACAATTGTTGCCGAACTATTTCTTGTAGTAGCGCAATGCAATGCACTGTTTGCTAACCGGTAATGAAACTCATATGTATTCACACTGCGCTGGTTAATTATGAGCGTAAATCTCGCGTAATCACATCTCGCGCGATCACGTTAATGTTTGACATGGTTGCGGTTTCTGCCAACTGTTACATCGGGTAACTTTCTTTCGCTTTTCTGGTCAATTGACTGTGTTCTATCTGCGGCTTTATTCAGAAGGAAGCTGGCTTCACAAATTAGTGGGCGAACATGTACGTGTACGTTTCACGGCGGGTGCCACTGACCGATATAGTATGTCCGACATGTATATGAAGGGTCAGTGGACAAAGGGGCATAACTCATCGATGAGGGAGTTATCCTCCTCTCCCACTGACCGCCGCTACTTGCACACGGATACCACTGGCCGTTGGGTTTTATATGTATATGCAAGGATCAGATGAAGAGGGGCATAACTCCATGATGGAGTTATCCCCCTTCGTCCCTTGATCCCTTCAGATATGGAAAGAGAATACCGTGCGGGTGCGTCTTCAGGCGTCACTGTGTAACGAGCGTCTTGGAGAAAATGTGTCGTGTAACACGTAACATATAGCGTTGAGTATAAATACAAACTGATATGATCACATTACATGATTGTGTTGCCATCATTCAGCATCGTCATATAACACTGTTTTATCCCGTCAACACAGTGCGTATGTGCCGTGAAACACGGTGCCGTGAAACATTTTTGATATCCAGTCAATACTATTTTTTTGCATTTTACAGCCATTTGTAGGTGTTGACGGGATAAATAGAATAGTAGGTTAGTGCCGTGAATGGGAACAAATATCTGGCGCGGCACGGAAACGGGATGTGCTCGGCAGAGCCTCGCCCATCCCGTTTCCTGAGCCTTGCCAGATATGTTTTCCCATTCACGACACTAACCTACTATTCTCTATAAGGACTGATTTTATAGAAGATGACATTTTGTTTCAAATGTAGTAGCATCAAGCATGTGACCGAATATCTATATAAATTATATCGGACCATGTTCTTCTTAGTGTATATATACTGAACATTGAGTTGTCAGCTCCGACATTTTAGTTTGTAAATGCTATCGGACAGTTTCACCACTTCACTTGGAGTGTTCTTACTGTTATACAGTATTTACTGAATGATGAAACATTTTAAGAAAGGGTTAACAAACCCTTCAGATATCCAGGGGTGGATCCAGCATCTGGGGAACGGGAAGGGGTTGTCTTGTTGCGAAGGTAACTCTTGTAATCCACCCCTTACCATCCGTAGCGAGCTAATTGCAAAAGTTACGGTTCGCAACTAGGGGGTTGTCCTATTTTCGAGATCTTCGAAATGCACTTTCCTTTGTTTTACGGCATTTAAATTCAGACTCCAACTGGTGGTGATCTATGTAAACTCCGTGGCTGAACGGTGCTTGGGGGGGGGGGGGGGTGTAAGTTGTAAGAAAACAACGCATAATATGGTGGTTGATGTCTCCCCATCATGTTGCACTAAATAGAGAATAGTAGGTTAGTGCCGTGAATTGGAAAAAATATATGGCAAGGCTTAGGAAATGGGATGGGCGAGGCTCTGCCGAGCACATCCCGTTTCCGTGCCGCGCATTAGTCAGTATTAAGCTTGGTACTTTCTATTGGCGTCAGTGTCTGTTAACGGTTCTTGTCAGTATATTCGCAAATATCCATTTGGTTACCTAGTTACTTATTTGTGTCAGTCAGCTAGTTGATAGGTGGAAGTAGCTTGATTTTATTGTATACCAGCGAAAACGACAATTTGTCCAGACCTAACATGTACAATGTATACGTATGTACTCTATGTTAAATAGCACACCACTTGCTTCAGACTAATTAACAATCTGGATATTCATGAACAACAAATGCATGCCTAAGTTTGCAAACACATGACAAGTATGCCGACATACGAACTTTTACGGAATTCACACACAATTGGTATCGCCTGTCAACGTCTCCCAAACTATGCCGACAGAGGACATTGTTTTTCGTTCAACATAACATTGGCATCACATGCACTATCAATATCAGCCACAGTACATGTATGCCAGAGGACGTTGCTGTTGGCTCATCAAAGAACTAGGGTTGCATGCGCTGTCAATGTTTCCCAATGTATGCCAACATAGGACACTGTTGTCGTCTGAACATTGAATTGGGACTGCATGTACTGTCAATATATGCCAGGGTTATGTCAACATAGGACGTTACTGTCGGTTTAACATTGAATTGGGACTGCCTGCACTGACAATGTATGTCAAACTGTGTCAACACAGGACATTTGTGTCGACTTAACATTGACCCGGGAGCATGTACTTTCAATATATGTCAACATAGGACATTACTGTCGGTTTAACATTGAATTGGGACGGCATGCACTGTCAATATATGCCGAGGTATGTCAACATAGGACATTACTCTCGGTTTGACATTGAATTGGGACGGCATGCACTTTCAGTATATTCCCGGGTATGTCAAAATAGGACATTAATCTCGGTTTGACATTGAATTGGGACTGCCTGCACTGTCAATGTATGTCAGACTATGCAAACACAGGACATTTATGTCGACTTACCATTGACCTTGGAGCATGCACTTTCAATATCAGCCCCAATGCATGCCAGCATAGGACGTTGTGCGGCTTACCATTGAATTGGGATCGCACACACTGTCAATGTATACATGAGTATGTCAACATTAGTTGCAACCTGTAACTCTGTGACACTCCCGTAATGTACCAACATCGGATAGTGTTGTTGACACATCACTGGCGTAAAACAATCAGTGGCAAGGCCAACCGATATCTTGGTTTATCATATGGAAAATGATACTAAAACACGAATATTCGGTGATTACATGCAGATACAAATGTCTGGGTGATAGCTGATTCTAAGCTACAGTCGAAATGTGAATAAAGTTGAGCCATGGGAAGAGAAAAATCCGGCCTTTGTTCACAGGCGGTATTTGTTCCCAGCGCCATTTAAGTAGGAATTGAATAATTGGGAAAACAAAGGCATGGCTGACAGGTGATTGCAATTCGTAGGTGACATTTAGCACTCGTTCGACTGTACTTTCTTCGCTGCTGTTTCATTGGTCGAATAACGTAGCCTGACGTTAAAGGCACATGCCCACTCAATATGCACAACATACAACATGTTCTTTATAGGAATTAAATAAGTGTACAATTGTGTCACTGTTCCACCAGCTCTACAAATTACGAGTGACCGCTCTACAGATAAAATAATTTAGTAATATTATTTTACTGATAGTGACGGGCGGTGGTATAAGGCTATTTCCATATGCAAATGAGGTACGATATTTTTTAATTATTTATACTAATTAAATGTGTCACCTGAGAAAATAATATTTCAACATATTATAAAGTATAAACACATAAATACAGACAATACATAGCAATTGCCGTGAACACATAAATACAGACAATACATAGCAATTGCCGTGAACACATAAATACAGACAATACATAGCAATTGCCGTGAACACATACATACAGACAATACATAGCAATTGCGTGACTACATACGACAATACTAGCAATTGCCGTGAACACATACTACAGACAATACATAGCAATTGCCTGAACACTACTACAGACAATACAGCAATTGCCGTGAACACATACATACAGACAATACATAGCAATTGCCGTGAACACATAAATACAGACAATACATAGCAATTGCCGTGAACACATACATACAGACAATACATAGCAATTGCCGTGAACACATACATACAGACAATACATAGCAATTGCCGTGAACACATAAATACAGACAATACATAGCAATTGCCGTGAACACATACATACAGACAATACATAGCAATTGCCGTGAACACATACATACAGACAATACATAGCAATTGCCGTGAACATTTTAAGTAAACACGGCTAGCCCCTGATATCAGTGTGGAAATTTACATCTGATATAAAATGTATAATAATGCCAATCAATACGTGGGGTAATGGTGAATGAATGTTTATTTTTCCAGAAGATATCTTAGATGATGTATCTGATATAAAGAACATGTTCTGCCTGTATGAGTGGGTATGTACCTTTAAAAATGAAACACATCCATACAGGTTTTCTTTAACGAAAACCGCTTTGTATGTACAACCCTGTAGCATAAAACTTTATCTGATAACAGTAAGACCGTACTAATGTTGTTTGATATCACGTTCATCAGGTTCGGCTCGGAAACGGTAGGAACCTCCGAATTCCTATGCGTTTCCTAGCGTTGCCGGATAACCTTGATATCAAAGGACACTAACCTGGTATTCTCTATTTATGTGATAACATTACTACGAAAAGAGGATTGCCCTCACATTGTGCTAATGTCGTAGTGACTCTTTTCTCATAATTGTGTGGGTGTTGTGGTATATATACCGCCGCCTTGGGTCCTCATACTTCACCATGTATCTAAATCATGTGATACGTATACGTGATTCGCTGCCTCAATTGACAGTCGGAACATTTCTGAAATGCAATTTAAGAGCACAATTACTAGTCCATTTTCAGCATTTACCGGAAGCGTATACTGAACGCACTTTGCAGCCCGCTTTGTTCTCAGTTTTGTGAGCCGAAACAGGAGCGGAGCGAGACGGCGGTTGTACGGATGTACAGTTTGGACATTTTCATTTAACAGACAGATGTTTTTTAGCTATGGATATATGAAGTATTTGGAGACAAATAGACATACATTTCTTTATCACATACCTTTGTGTGATTACACATAGTAGGACGGCCGTCTCCATAAAAGGAAATATGGCCGCGACAGGATAATGGGGCTTATGGGCTACATGGCCAGTGTAGCTCCTAGTCAAATAGCAAAATATACACACCAATACATATGTATAGCCTGATAACGATATATAGTGCTGGTTAGAAGTATGGCGGGTGAAACACCCGCCATACTTTTAACAAGCACTATCGATCGTTATTGATGGAATGGCGAACAGTGCATATCCTGAACAGATTGTTGTTTTGACGTAATACACGTACATGTACGTCACGTGCATACCACTTGTCTATATGTATGTCGATGCGGTCAGTGATGTTTTATTTAAATACACCACCGCCTGCGCTATTCTTGCTAATAATTGTTCAGTTTGTATTGGAAAATACTTGAATATTGTACTTGAAATCAAGCAGCTTGATTGGTTGAGCACGAGCTGTAGCAAAGCTCATGCTCAGCCAATGAAACTGATTGATTGTGAGTTGAGATTGTCAATAGATTGCGGTTGCTTATGATAGTAATAAGACGTGTCAACTGCTTTCATAATAAACGAGGCTATGCTGAGTTTCTTATGAATCCGGTAAAGTCGTTTAATCCACACCAATATTAGAGTATATGTATGCATAAGCAAATACTCTGAAAGTTTACTGATCAACGGGGACTACAGTCTGTTTCCGGAAACATTTTACGGCCATATAAACAATGCAAACACAATATTTCTTTCGGTATTTAATTTTATTAAAATTTAAGAACGTGTCTTATTTTTATTTCGTGAAATTTTGTCAAATATAGATTTTATTACGAAAAATGAGTACTCTATGGGGAATTTAACATGGGAACAAAAGAGGTGGAGAACCTGGAGGAGGAGTCGAAAAACGAAAACATTTGGAAATTGATTCGGAAACCTAGCTAGATAGCTTGGAAATTATCTAACTAAGAAAACAAAAGTTACATTTTGAAAATCGGTCCACTATTTCTGAAATTGTTTTTTCGCAATAAAATCAATATTGGACCAAATTTCACGAAATAAAAAGTAGGCTCATTCTTAAATGTTGCTACAATTTAATATTATCGAAAAATACATTGTTTTTGTATTTTTTATATAGCCGTAAAAGTTGGGCAGGTTTCGTGAAACAAACAGTAGTTTCTGATTCTGTAGTTTTCCAATTGACATATTTCACTGGCATTTCTTTTATGATTTTTGTTTGTTACATTTCAAGCAACGATAGTTGGTGATGCTCCTGATAGAGAGGTAATTCGGTGTAGACGTGCACTTCTCGCGGTAATGGAGCCACTTATGTCGTTGACTGCCAAAAAGATGACGTCGTTAGTTATCGTATAGACTGAAACAAAATACGTACTTAACAGAGCTCCAGATAAGTTTAGTATCTAAAGAGTATTATACCCTCATATTTCAAATTCAATATACTTTTTCAAATGTATTATTGATTTTCTTCATTATTTAATAGGGAAGGAATGATAAGAAATAAAACAAATTTAAAAAATCACTTATTTGAGCTGCAAAAAAACCGGAACACTGGTTGCTTTTTGCAGCTGAACTAAGTACAATCTAAACTTTATTACAGTATTTTCAGTACTTAATTTGAAAATCAATGCCTATTGTCACATTGCTGTGAGTATTGTGTACTTCAACTTTTGATTATCAATGCGTATTCTGCTAAAATAAGTGCGTAACATACTAGTACGCCAATACGCGCCTTATCTGGAGGCATAGAGAATAGTAGGTTAGTGCCGTGAATGGGAAAAAATATCTGGCAAGGCTCAGGAAACGGGATGGGCGAGGCTCTGCCGAGCACATCCCGTTTCCGTGCCGCGCCAGATATTTTTTTCCATTCACGGCACTAACCTACTATTCTATTTATCCCGACAACACCTACAAATGGCTGTAAAATGCAAAAATTGTATTGACTGGATATCAAAAATGTTTCACGGCACCGCGTTTCACGGCACATACGCACTGTGTTGACGGGATAAATGTAGCACTACCTGCGTCCGTATGTCACAAACGTAATATAACGCTCCAGTAAAGTTCGTATAATTTATGTTTCAAGTAACTGCTTCATATTTCACACGTACATTAATCTGATCGTCCTCTATCCACGACCATCCGGCCTTTTGTGATTTAAACTGTGGCCTACTTTACTTGGACTACCCGCGAGCATATTCGTGTGCCGATAGGCCACACTTTTTAGAATTTCATTTTTGTTAATCCGTTATCTGGGCGTATACGTGTACATGCAGTTTTTAAAGGGTTCGTCCGTCTGTACAGCGGATTACGGATCATACAGACGGACAACTGTGCTGCCTTTGTCCCACCCTTACATGCCTAAAATATCAAGTCCGGTATAGAAAGAAATCCAGATATTTGGAGGCCACAGACAAAGATTCCTTACAAATCTTGATTCATTACTGCCCCATTCTGCTTGGGAAACATGTCGGGTGTTTTAATTTAACACCAGTTTCCAACATAGTTGTAGCAAAGACAAATACAAACACTGATGATGAGATGGTACATACATATTGTTATAAAATACATACGAATCTTGGGCCCGTTTCACTAAACTTCTTACGACTAAAATGTTCGTAAGTGCAAATTTAAGATCGTCTGTAAATTTCAATCTATGGATTTACATTTATTGACCATATGCAGCCTATGCTCAATAAATGTAAATCCAATACTTATTTACAAGAAAGCAATGTTAATGTGAAATTTACAGACTATCATAATCTTGCACTTACGAACATTTTAGTCGTACGAAGTTTAGTGAAACGGCCCCCTTGAACGTAAGAAATAATGGCCATATGATAAGGAATCGGAGACATCTTTATATTCTGATAATGAAAACACATTTGCTTGAACATACAGTGGAACCTCTCTAAATCGGACACCCTGGGAGGTCCCCAGGGTGTCCGGTTTAGAGAGGTTACACTGTAAAACAGGCATATGACAACTTGAAGACACGCGTGAGTGGTTTGTGATCATGAACAGACATTAACATCGAAAATAAAGGGCAATAAAACCTGTCCAAATTAAGCACAACTAACCTTGCTCTATGTCCGGTTTAGAGAGGTTCCACTGTATAATAAATGAATGGGATCGTAGCCAGTTATCTTCCGTTGAATTTATTTATAGAATTCCGGTCCAACTTGTGTATTTTATGGCCTAATTTATTGTAATAAAACCGAATATCGCATGATTTGTTGTGTAAATAAGCCATTGTAGTGTTTTAGACTAGTGTTGATCCAGATCATCCTACATATCTGCGCAATCTGATTTGGAACTACATTATTTGCCAGATTCATATTCTCACACGTATTGCAATCAGTGTAGACCCAGGTCAGACTGGACATAATTATGTGCAGTCTGATCTAGGTCTATCCTGTTTGTGGTCTTTATTTTTGAAAGCTATTTGGTAAGAGATAAACGCTAAAATAAGGACCGGATCTCTATAAATAGATTTGCAAAGGGAAATAACTAGCTACGATCCCTCATTGCAATATCGGAAAATCCAGACTTCTAATCCGCAGAGACGCTCCCTGTTTTAACCCTTTCACCCCTAAGTAACTGGAATGGATTTTGCTATGCTAATTTTGCAACCAATCCAATCGCAAAAAAATGATTTTCAGACTAGTCCATTTATATAAGGGGGTCAAAAATATGAAAATTACTTCGTAATGACACGGCTCGTCACGAGCCGGCTCATCTGGATCTACACGTTTTGCCAATACCACTAAACAGGCCTGTGTTGTTGAAAGGGTTAAGCTACTGTTTGTGCAAATAAGAAAGAATCGCGTGCGTGACGGAGAATACCATAACGTCATTTCCGGTTATTAAACGGCCGACGGAAATCGTTAGGAATTGTCGGAGCAATGGAAACCGGTCAACTGCTTTCGTGATTTTGATGAGAACGTGACTGTTTACGGCTGCGGCCAGCCTAATGTACACTACACTCAAGCGAATTTAACATGGGGGCTAAAAATGTATATATTTGTTAAACAAATTTGGAATTTGCGGATCGAATTTCAAAATCCAAATCTTTGAGGTTTCGGAGTCAATTTCCACATGTTTTCCTTTTATTACCCCACCCCCGCCGCCCAGTTTCTTCACCTCCCTTTTCAAGCGCGGCCTTGAACAATAACCACCATACTTCGTGCACAAAGTCACCAATCGAAAACACTAACCCAGGTTTATGGTTCGCCAAATGCACGTCACATTCTCAAACATGGGGGTTTGGACCTCAGATTATTTATTGCGATACAAAATAATAACAATAACAATCCGAAGATTTGCATGTGGTGACATTTCTAGCACCGTCTGTAGCCGATTTCATCAAAATTGCAAAGTATACGTTTCTAGCAAAGTATACTTTGAGGGAGAAATTTTCAATTTTATGATACATTTATTATTTTTTATTATACTGAATGTATTACATTATCACAGCCATTTGGCTGTGATAATGTAATACATTCAGTATAATAATTCTGCTTACTTGTAATCATCAAATATATGCAGTTGTTACTTCTGTATGAAATAATGCATTTCAGGAAAAGTATATGATTACTCCCTCAAAGTATACTTTGCTAGAAAAGTATACTTGCAATGTTGGTGAAATCTGCTACAGGTAAGCGGATTTTCTGGAATAAGGAGGCTGTATATTCTTACTAGGATTTAAAAAAATAAATTAAAAGAAGGACATCGTTACCACTAACCTAATCCCCCTTGCTCGCAGCCTTGATAATAATAAAACAAACACTTTAACATGTTTGCCTTACACACTAGGGGAACATAAGTCCTCAGTGACCTTGACCTTCGGCGGTCGGACGTGAGTCGTATGTGAAACGACGCACCATCTCTAGACACACATTGTGGCCAAATATTATCAACATCTGTGAAGCTTTTATTTATCGGCATAGCCTCGTTTCTTATGATATCAGTAAACTCGTTTAATAAATATATTAAAATATCACTCATATAAGATGCTCTATTTCTAAGCTAGTTTATGTTCGTAATACAATGTATTCTATGGGGCGTAGACACGAAGGAACGAAGTGGAATATTATAAATGTTCGTCTCTGACAGACTCTGTGCGGCGGTGTAACGATGGAACGACATTTCAGATTCAGGGGGCCGTTTCACTAAACTTCGTACGACTAAAATGTTCGTAAGTGCAAACTGTAAGTTTCAATTGATGGATTTACATTCATTGAGCATAGGCTGCATATGCAGCCTATGCTAAATAAATGTAAATCCGCGAATTGTTTGCAAGAAAACATTGTTAATGTGAAATTTACAGACTATCATAATTTTGGACTTACAAACATTTTCGTCGTACGAAGTTTAATGAAACGGCCCCCTGAACATTCAACTCACCGCGGCAAAGGAACGAAGAGACGATGTCCGTATCGAACCACCATAACGCCCAGACGTCTACCTAATTACCACGGTTATACGGACTCTCGCCTTCAGTTACATTTGTCAGTTTTTTCTTCATTAAATCGAGTTTTTATTTCAATGTTAATGTGTACATTAATGACTAACGACGCAACTCTCGGAATTTAAATAAGCAAGAGTCCTGCGATCACGAGTGTATACTAACTACAGTTTACTTGTTAGCCAGTTTTTATATGTTACAGTGGGGTCAGCGTGTAAGTGCACACACGAACGAACACGACGGGTTGGAACCAACCTGTCGTGTTCGTTCGTGTGTGCACTTACACGCTGACCCCACTGTATCTCCTTTCAGATAGCATATAATATGACGCAAATTTCTATGGGGGTAGCCATATTGTCGTGCTACGCCTAAGTGGCGAGTACGACCACTAAGAAAATAGTGCCCTGTGCCAACTTATCCTATGGCGCTTTGATCTGTCTCCTTACTGTGTATCTAAAACTCTACATATACTATTCTCTATAGTTTCCACAATTTTGGGCTCAGTTTATCAGTTAAATTCTGGAAAATACGAATCAACACATTTCGTGCGTATGAATACAGCAGCTATTATATTTAGTTCCCACAGTTAGGTAGCAGTGACCAGTTAGCCAACAGTTTCGTACAATCTTTCTGGGAGTTTCAAACAGTAATTTATTTTAGAGAAAAAGTATGGATGGGAATGGGTTTGCATTGTCACAGTACATTTGCCTCTGGATGATGATTGAGAAAATATGCAACTTTCAGTCTCTAGTTCCGCAAATGATCAGTTTTTGTGGAGATAACATATTTCTGTACTTTCAGTACTTTGATTAGTCTCTTTCGTTAAAAAGTCCGGATACTAGTAGATTATCTTTTTAAATTAAATATTTGATTGTCAATGCATACATGTATCGTGTCTGCTAAAATGTTCATTCAGCATACAACGCCTCAGTACCGGGTACATGTACATTGGGGTCAGCGTGTAAGTGCACACAAGAACGAACACAACAGGTTGGTTCCAACCTGTCGTGTTCGTTCGTGTGTGCACTTACACGCTGACCCCAATGTACATGTGCACACTTTGGTAGCTAAATATGCTAATGCTTTTGGTATCCATATTCATTAGTGAAGGCTAGGAATTCCGAGGTTTGCCGAGGAATTACTACCGTCTCCGAGCTGAGCCTTTTTATTTTGACTCAACGTATGAGTAGCCTATTTCACCCAAATTGCAAAGTGTACTTATCTAGCTAAGTATACTATGAGGGAGAAATCATTTATTTTTCCCGAAATGCATTGTTTCATATAGAACTAACAACCGCATATATTTGACGATTACAAGTATGCAGGATTATTATACTGAATGGCTGTGACAATGTAATAAATTCAGTATAATAAAAATTAATAAATTTATCCTTAAATTGAAAGATATGTATACTTTGCAATGTTGGTGAAATAGGCTACAGGTCTCTGCCACATGCAGAAGGGATTCATCCAAAAATAGACATTATCTCTTTATTCATTATATTTAGAAACTATTAGACTATCTGAGATTCACAACAACAAAATGACTTGACGATATTTACTAGTGCATTTCCCATTCGGCTGGCAGTCTAAAAAAGTTGAAAATATTCTGTTAGAAACATCAATACAGCACGCATGCATATTTCTCAACATAAATGTCGAAATCGGTCATAAACAATTTAAGCAACACACCCACACCCACCTCATTTCGCCATAGCAAATCAGTTATTTGTTTAGAAATATGTTTCAATTTTCTGTCTTGCTGTTCAGGAAAATAACGTGTATGCAATAAACCATTGAACTATATTTGCATTGCATATCCAATTCATGTAGAGTACAATAGCCATATTCAAGGTGTATGATCACGTGGTACTAACAAAAACAGCAAGTATCGATTCAAAGTACGTATTATTGCATAGTGTCCTTATTATGTAACGGATGTTGATGACATATAGCGCATCAAACGCGTCTTGTTAAGCTGCAGTTGGTGGTCTCTGTATTTTCTCCCAAACTTTTGTCGTTTTTGCGAAGAATCGATTTCCGTGTCTCTGACACGGAAATCGATTCTTCGCAAAAACGACATAAGTCTGTGACAAACTCCATAGACCATATTTCATCAAAATCCGTTGCATATTAAGGAAACTATCACGTTGTTTAAGATCATTAGAATTTCGAATTATGGGCAGTCCAGGATATAACTGACACCACTGTACATGTATATTGCTTTCACCGTACAATATTTACACCTTCTATAAATACATAATGCAAACGAGCATTCCACATTGTTACACGTACAGCGTTTACATCCCAATACAATACATTAGACCCACGTGCCCTGCGCAATGCTGTTGATTGGTTGAAGTTCGTTTGACGTCCATACATTCCACGAGGTTGTCAATAACTGCACGCTATTGACTGGCAACGTCGCTGTTCCATGAATTGCGACAAATTGACGTAAAAACAATATTATTCTTAATTTTAACGCCATATTTGATTATATGCATTTTTGAAACCATAAGAAAATGCAGTGTAAATATAAATACTAAAACCATGGGCTGTTGCTTTTACTGGGGTGTACAATACATTTGGTCTGTTTAAAGTTGCGAGGAGTCCTTTGGACTCCACGCACTTTAAACATACCAAATGTATTAACACCCCATGGTTGTATTACTTAATACGTATGTAACTAGAAAATGCATTACTTGTGCCTTTACTAAATTCATCGTGTGTCCCGTCTCCTTCGTTTTCTGAACAAAATGACTTTTGCCAGTTAGCGATGTAAGACAGACGCATTTAGAATAGATTGGCCATATCTGTGAGCGACGAGGTGTTCCGAAGTGGTGACGGGTTAATCGCATATGGGCTAAACTTGCCGGATATTGACTGAAAACAAAAACAGACATCATAACCTGCAAATTATGCAGACTAGACACCGTAATTACTGCCAATGGGAGTTGTAAAATACTTAACTTTAGCAGAAGAGCCATGTTTCGTAAACGCCGGCCTAAATGCTTTTGTAATAAGCAAAGGTATCGTCGACGTCAGGGTAGTGCGTTTGAAATAAGCAAAAGTATGGTCGACGTCATCGTAGTACATGTACTAGGCGTTGCCACCGTCGCAGTTGCGGGTTCGATTCTCTGACAGATCATATTTGTTTTCATTATTCAGAAATGTATTTAGATAAGCCTTTAGCAAAGACGTACATACTCATTTTCGAGGTCAATATGGTCTTCACTGTCCACTATACGATATGTGTTGAGCCTGATTTTATTCTCCTCAGCGTGATTGTTTAAATGATGCACAACGCATTAACAAGGTGCATGATCACGTGATTACAACGTCGTACACTCCAAAGTAAGTAGTATGTGATATTTTCGTTAATATGCAACGGATTTTGATGAAATGTGGCGCAGCAAACGCGTCTTCATGAGCTGCAGTTGGTGGTCTATGGAGTTTGGCACAGACTTCTGTCGTTTTTGCGAAGAATCGATTTCCGTGTCTCCTGTCTCCGACACGGAAATCGATTCTTCGTAAAAACGACAGAAGTTTGGGCGAAAATAAAGAAACCACAAAATGCAGCTTAACAAGACGAGTTTGATGCGCCATATTACATAAAAATCCGTTACGTAAAAAGGACACTATAAAAGAATACGTACGTTGAATCGGTACTTGTTGTTGTTTTTAGTACCACGTGATCATACACATTGATTAATCAAGTACGAAAACCGTATCAACAGAGGAAGACAGTTTGTGCACATAGAAAACGTAATATAACTTGTTGATTGTTCTTGTGTGACCCCTATCGAAATGGCCAGTCCGTTTTGACATACAGTAGAACCTCTCTAAACCGGACACATTGCGGACCCCATTATGTGTAATTTAGATGGGTTTCACTGTAATGTGTAATGTGTTTTCGTTTTCGTTATTGATTGAAAATAATAGAAATGTTTTATGGAGTGCTTAATTACAGTTGAACGTCTCTAAAGCGGACACCATGAGGACTCCCCAAGGTGTCCGGTTTAGAGAGGTTCCACTGAAGTAGAAACTATAATCTGTGATACAAACCTTCGATCAAGCAGTTACGAGGCGGACGTCTTTTAATATCCTAGTTGACGTCCGCCCCGCAACTGCTTGGTTTCGATGCCAATGGGAGATCGTAGCTAGTTATCTCCCGTTGAATTATTTATAGAAATCCTGTCCACACTGTGTAGTTCTTTTCCTTATTGCTTATAAAAAGAAAAGCGAATATAGCATGATGTGTTGTGTTGTGAAAAGGTGTCGATATAGTGATTTAGACTATGTTGATTTAAATCATCCTACATATCAACGCAATCTGATCCGGGACTACAATATTTGCCAGATTCATATTTTCACACTTATTAATGTTACTGCAATCAGTGTAGACTCAGATCAGACTGCATAGATGTGCAGTCTGATCCGGGTCTACTCTGTTCGCAAAACTATGTTTTTTGTGCTATTCAGTAAGAAATAAATGATGAAATACAGCATAGTACCCGATCTCTATGAATATAATTGCAACGGGAAATAACTAGCTACGATTCCTCATTGAAATAAAACTGGTTTGCCGGACAGAAGCTACACCGGTCAGAAACTGAACAGCACACAGTTTGTCGCGGGGCACACATTATAGTTGTCGCTTGTTGTTGGCAACTTTGGCCATCTTTATGAAGTATAAACACTCACATGTATAGTTCTCTTTCCTACGGTGCCCCGCAGTGGACATGGATTTTTTTTTATTAATTCGTTCCCACGAAATAACAATTTGTTCCCTAAATTTAACAATTCGTTCCCTCGAATTAACAATTCGTTCCCACGATATAACAATTCGTTCCCTCGAAATAACAATTCGTTCCCGCGAAATGACAATTCGTTCCCTCAATTTAACAATTCGTTCCGTCGAATTAGCAATTCGTTCCCACGATATAACAATTCGTTCCCACGATATAACAATTCGTTCCCGTGGGAACGAATTGTTATTTCGTGGGAACGAATTGTTAAATCGAGGGAAAGAATTGTTAATTCGACGGAACGAATTGTTAATAAATGGGAACGAATTGTTAAATTGAGGAAACGAATTGTTATTTCGTGGGAACGAATTAATAAAACAAATAATTCTACGTCCAATGCAGGGCGCCGTACTTTCCTAATACAACAATTACAATAAATCCCATTTAACGGTTCACCGTTGGCTGGAAATGGACACTGAAGAGGACTATGGGTAATTGGACATGTTACTCGGTATCCATAACCGAATGCAACTGTCTTGGTCCCTCCAGGAATATATCTATATATAGTTGAGACAACTAATGTACCAAAGATATGGAAGCGTCCTGGTGCCAATACTAAAATATTTGTAGCTCCTAACTCCTAATTATGAGATACTAAGTCTTAATTAGGAGATATTTAGTCCTAATTAGCTTATACTAAGTCCTAATTAGGAGATATTACGCCTAATTAGAAGATGTTATCTCCTAATTAGGAGTTATTATCTCCTAATTAGGACTTATTGTCTCCTAATTAGGACTTAGTAACTCAAATTCAATTTCAATTCAATGCAATATCTTTATTTCCTCTTTACAGAGATTTTGAGTAGAAGTCAAACAGCATAGTGAAGGTGAACATAATGTCCAATAATAGTGCAAACATGTGTGTTTACATAGATTATATTATGTGCATGACTACAGGGAGGTACATTATAATGAGCACACGTCTTATGCATGTGGGTATGAAATAATACTGAAAATAACACCAAGATTAAACAACATTCATCGTCGCATACAGTGGGGTCAGCGTGTAAGTGCACACACGAACGAACACGACAGGTTGGTTCCAACCTGTCGTGTTCGTTCGTGTGTGCACTTACACGCTGACCCCACTGTACACGTCATGACTAAGCAGTCTCTAAGAACTAGCTAATCAAATACATAATTATCTCCTAATTAAGAGATATGCTCTCCTAATTAGGAGTTAATATCTCCTAATTAGGAGATAAATATAATTTAGCATTGGCACCAGGACGCTTCCATACAAAGAAGATTTGAGATTTTTCATGAAAAATATATTTACAGACACTGTGACATTTTCGGTAAATTACATCGCAAACTGGCTACATTGTATTCCACATTTTCTCTTAGCAGTTTGTCGATATGATTTGCTTTCTGTGCATGTATGCCTGATAATAAAGCAAAACATGGATGTAACCCGCCATCAAATCGTACATTGACGCTAGCCTGTGAAGCATGTATATATAGAGCCTATACAACACATTGATAGTACACAATCATGCATATATTGTATTAACCGCAAAATGACATTTGCATTTCACACATTTTGTCGCACTGTTGATGTTGCTCATTATACTATGGCAACACGATTCACACGGATACGAATGCTGTCCTTATTTTGAGAATGGTGTTGTTCACTGTGAAAATATTAAGTATCGAACAATCTGACAGAAAGGGCTTATTGCATGCTGTTCACTAGTTGCGACGGTAACTCTTGCAATCTACTCCCGTACCGTCCGTAGACGGTACGGGAGTAATTGCAAGAGTTACCGTTCGCAACTAGCTGTGCACTGTCTCGGCATGACGTCTTTGTATTTATCAGGAAACTCGTTATGTGATGTTATGTTATGTTATTCTCTAACGGTGATATTATGAAGGAATGTGCCAAAACCTGCTGTCGTATTTTGAAAAGAAGGTGTGCCTTTTTATATCGATGAGTAGCATATTTAACTCTATTTCAATAAACTATTTTATTGTGTAAATTCTGTATTATTGTATTAAGTTATCATCACTAGTTTTTTAAGCAAGTGTACTCTAAGTAGTCGTAGCTAATTAGATCGTCTACGACCTAATCGGGGTGATAAGGTTGTTTTTGTGATACCTGTTTGTATTCTTATATTTAAGGGTGGGAAATGGCTCGAAGACCTTCCATACCCGGGCATGTGCCCGTAAATGATCAGGTCAATGGCCGTTGGCCCATTTGTTTCCGAATTTACTAATATATGCGATACAGTCGAAATATGTGCATTAAATGAAGGAGACGATGAGGCGGTGAGTTTAACCTAATTAGTTCATTCTCCTATTGCACAATGCCGATATGTCAGACCGTGAAGAGGGCCGAGTGTGCGTGCACATGATACATGTATATGGATACTCAGCCGTTACATTGTTATATTACCTGCTAATGCTATTAGAGGGGTGGACGAGGCAAGACAGACCAAGCAGAGACGGATCCACGTGATATGGCAAATCCAACGCCCACAGAGGAGCAACAGCGCAGGCCGAGCCGGAGCCGAGCCACCGACCCACCCACAGCAGACCGGGACACCGCAGTCAGTGACAACCGGAGGCTCCGCACCACAAGCGCCACCCGCAGCGACGAGGAGACAGGCAAGCCATGTCCAAGTCACCCACAAGGCCGCCACTGGCACCACCCAGGCAGCTCATTCCGCCACAGATCCCAAGGCGCATATAGCATGACACTGCCCAGTATGCAACACAGAGGAAACGACCCGATGTCGGGTCCACAGAGGCCTAGGCCACCTCCCACTGAGTGGGTGGTAGACACGAGCGAGGCCTTGTCCCCGAGGAGGGGGGACTAAGTTTGTTTTGTTTGGTTCTGATCTTCTCTTTGTTGGTGTCGTAGGCGTCTGGCTACACCGCGAGGACCGCATCTGGTTTGTGTTTGAGTGAGCTGTGTGCATGAAAATCACAGATGCCCTTATCTGGATTGTGTATGTATATGTTGTGGGTGCGTGCCTATCTAAGTGTGTCTGTCAGGGTTATGTCCAATGTCATATTGACTTGGCTCATCTACTGCCCTAAGGGCGAAATAGCTGGTCCCCATAGGGCCAGATTCTGTTGATTGACTATATGGACAATATGATGAGACCATTATGCCCGGCTCGACCACTAACTGCACAGAAACAGTTCGGCGCTTTGAGGTATATTGTTGCAGGCAGAAATCCTCCGTTCTTGAGCTTCTGTCTTCTAGCATCGTATCTTTATGGAGTGGATCCACCGGTTATTTGTGACACCCGGGTTCACCAAGCACTCCCGGCTTTCAATCAGCGGGAGCAGCTTCTGTCTTCTATGACTTCATATGTTGACTTGGTCGCTTTAGTGGTTTTACCGGACACAATGGGTGTGTGAGTTTATATTTGTTTATGTTATGCATATTATTTACTATACTACACGCTGCTGTGCGGAGTATTGTGTACATGTATAATGCCTATGCGTGTAAGGGACCGTCCGTATTGGGCGGAAGTAAGCTATTATTGCGTGCTTGGATGTAGTAAAAATTACAAAAAACTGTCACCCTGCCATTCGGGACGAGACACACGTAAGGGAGCTATGAGCCGCCCCCGTGTCTCGCGCGGTCCATCATAGGATGGACTGAGTGGACTTATGGGTGACATGAGTGTATTACGTCCGCAGATTCTGAACTCCCTGGACGCTTGCCTGGGATGGACCAGACCAGTTGTGACCTAGTGAGAGTCGTTGATATTTGTCTACTTACTAGACAAGTATCGGTGTACCTGGATGCGGTCCTCTCGGTGTCGCTTCGTTGGTGACGCATTGGTGCTACAACGAATCTTGGGAGAAGAACATGTATGGTTATTCAGCATCAATTGTATGGTCCCTATCTGTTTCGTGTATTGGAAATGGGACTCCTGGTTATGCTATACATTTTTGCATATGTACATATCATGGACGTGTATACATATGTGTATTATGATTACTCCTCGGCGACAGTGTGGACCTAGACGTATGTGTTCCTATGTGTTTTTTATTGATGTATTATAGGGCCAATTTTAAAATTACATTACAGTTAAAATACAAGTTTTATATAGAGCGGTACTTGTTTCAGACTTACTATCCACCCATCGACCAGACCGCTATGCAGCTATTTGGATTGTGACGTATTCGGGTAGAGGCTAGGTTCAACCAATGTCATTGCTCACTCGAGTACAGTGCTATTTTCGAATAATGTGTGTGCCTTGGGTAATTGCTTTTTTTTTTTGTATATTATTACTGTTTCTAACGGCTGATATCGCAGGGGTTCGGGGCGACATTACGGTTCCCGACAACGATATCCCCACGACACCAGCCGTCCCGGAGCTTCGCAGAGACCGAACGAAGCCGTGGCATTTCATGCACGGATCGATGTCAATCTCTGCGAGTCCAATATATTTTGTTATCTGACGGTGCACGCTCTATATATGTACATGGATATATATACAAGTACGTCTATGCATATATGTAAAATCTCACCACTCACCCTATTGTTGCAGTTTGATTAAAATACCAGAAGTAGTCTGGCTTGAGTGGTTAGAAGGCAGGCCAACAATAATGCGTGCAAGAAGAGTCCATCCGTCACCGACTAAACAGGCTTCGTCAGTGAAGCGAGTTCCACCGGTACCAGACCAATTGTTGACCCTTCCTCTTTCCACTCATTACCCTTACCACTACTACTAAATATAATCTACTAAGTCTAGTCTAACATAGTACATAATAGCATTTCGGGATTGTGGTGGGTAGAATTCCTTACACTCGTTGGGTGGGATTACTTGTATGTTAATTTTGGATTCATGTGTTAGCCCACACGAGCCTGTACATATCGTCTCGTTAATTTCCCAGTACTAATCCTCGATAAGGCAGTCCATACGCAAGAGTCTTTCCTGGGCCAGTTCCGATCGAGTACATACCCATTGGGTGGGATTACTTGCATGTTAGTTTTAGCTATGGTTATGCTAGAATGGCCTTCGCAGCAGCAAGCGGACGGGATTCCCAAGTGGCGGCCAGCCGCATACGCTGACACCGCCCCCCGCGGCCCGCCCCTCCCCATACGGTCCGTTCGGGAGTTAATACAGTGTCCACCCAGGGGGCGGCAGCTCGCAGGATATCGTTAAAATGATCTAGGGTTTGCTATTTGTTTGACGCCAGCCGTCAGTCAAAGGCATTGGCGTTCGGAGCTACCCGATTCAGTTGTGCTAACCACTCGTCCGACCGGGCACCATATTAACTGATTGAGTTTGATGGGTCTGTATGATTAATGATTGTAATAGTTGGTTGTTTGGGTTGATTGCCTCGTGATCAATGATTACCGCCAGGTACTACCATTATGGAAGAAATATAGGTGCAGTTATATTGTACTTATTTGATTGCATCGCATATCGTGACATTATTTTACTTTCCTTGTTGCAAGTCAACTCGGTATTGTTATGCGACCAGTGGCACCAGTGAGCAAACTAAAGGTGAGAATTGTTGTAGCATTGGATGCAGGCAGCACCCGGCTGCCACCATTGATCAAATATTAATTCTAGTATTATTATCAGGTGCGAGCATCTAGCAGGCAGACGAGCAGCATAGTATGCAACAGTCCTCTCGTTGCCGGAGAAACATGTATCCCCGACACAAGTGATGTTGCTCGTCATTCGACTATTCACTCTAGAATGAGTAACGCCTCCCGGCCGAGTGTACGGACGTCTATTGACATGTTTAAAGATTATATTAGATTGGTAAATCCTGAAAATATTTACAGCAATTTTCAGATATGGGATGGAGACAATGGGGCCCAGTGTCACGGACGTAACTTAGCTCGGCCACTCCATCGGGTTTTTAATGTGTTTCTATCCACGATACCGGCGTATAACTGTTTGCATGAGTTGGATCTTAAAATAAAATCATTATATCATTTATTTTTGACAGCTTTCAATTTTAGTGGAGCAACGGTGTCATGTTTATATTTTATTCCAGTAACCTGTCGCCTTAATGTATTTTAGTACAGCTAAGTGTATTTCATGTTCGCATTCTTTAGGGGGGAATATTAAATTATATGGAGATGATATAACATTATTTTTTAAGCAGACAGCGGCTAGATCTTCTCTTGCTAATTCATGCGCTGGGCAGAAGAAGAAATAGTGGTCCAGTTCTTCTATTTCATCTTCGTCGCACTGACTACAATTCAACTCTACATCAATATCGCTGCCCTGTGGATGAAGATTTGCCTTTATACCGTTTCTACCTAGTCTGAGTCGTGTTATTATTTTATCTGACATTCTATCCTTGCTGTATTGTTTACATTTATTTGGTATGGTAGGCACCATGACTTGAAATGTGTGCCCGCCATAGTAATGCTTATGAATGTTATCCCATCGTTTTTGCCATTTTGATTTTATTTTTTGTTTAATGACTGAATATAATTCTCTGTGTGTAGGCAGAGTATTATCTTGTGTTCCTATCAAATGAGCTGTGCTTGCCGCTCGGTCGGCTTCTTCGTTTCCAGGTATTCCAACATGTGAGGGTACCTAGTCTATATTAATAATTTTCCCTTGTTCCATATGTTTACTTATAAGAATTTTAATGGTATGGACCTTGTCAGGTCTCGTTTTAGACGTACCTGTGTTGATTGCTTGGATGGAGCTTAGTGAGTCTGTTATGATTACAGTGCTATTGTACTTTTTTAATTTTAGGTTGAATATGAGGGCTTTTTCAATTGCAATAAGTTCCGAAGTAAATACAGTTAGATTGGGGGCCAGTTTGTATTGTTCTACGTGACTTAGTTCCGGGACCACAAACGCAGCTGAGGTGATACCGAGTTCTGGGTTTTTGCTACCGTCCGTATAGATGTGTAGGCTGTCTTTCCAATTATGTTATAAATGTTCCATTGCGTGTTTGAGGCTAAGGGTTGGATTCTTAGTTTTATCTTTTATAATTTCAGTGAGATCAGATCGAGCTGTAATTTCAAATAGATAATACCGGATATGCGTTTTGAATGGCTGCATCTCGCATCCACCCAAATCATATTCTTCTGTTAAGATTAGTGCATTCATTGCATAACACGTTTTTACATTGGCTTTTGTGTTGGTATAATTATTGACTGTATTGGTTGCGTCTCGTTTTAGTTTAATCATATTGTATTTGTATGCTGGTTTGAGTTGTATTAGTTCGTTGATTGGTAGGTGAGCGCCATGGGGTTGGGTTCGGACCCAGTATTTGAGTAATGTTTGTTCCCTTCTTAAGTCTAGTGGTAACACTGCTGTTTCTAATTCGATTACTGCGGCTCTTGTTGTTTCATAGGCACCCGTGGCAAGCCTTAACGCTGCTCTTTGAATTAATTCTAACTTATCCAGGTGAGCAGCCGCAGCATCTTTGCATAGCATGCATCCATAGTCCATCTTCGACAGGATTAATGCTTTATATAGTTGTAGGAGGGAGGATTTGTCTGCACCATAAGATGTACCTGAGATTAGTTTCATTAGATTTAGATCCTTCCAACAACGTTGAATTAGATCTGATATGTGAGGTCCCCAGGTAAGTCTATCGTCCAAGTACATACCTAGGAACTTTGCGCATTTTTTGTATGGTATTGCCTGATTGTTAACAACTAGTTCTTTAATTTTGTATTGTTGATCTCCTTTATATGCATACCGTTGCTCCGTGCTTTTGTAGAATAAGTGTCCTCCTCTATGAAAGATGACTGCCTCAGTTTTTAGTGGGGATATTTTAAACCCCCATTTCTTTTGCCATGTTGTGATTTTATCTAATGTTGTCTGTACAGCCCCCAAGGCTATATTGAGATCTGCATTACATGCCAGATCGAGCTATCATCTGCAAATTGCGATAGATCATTTTTGATAGTTTTAATTGGGTTGTTCTCATTGAGTTCGTTATACAATGTATCTATCATGATGTTAAACAGCGTTGGACTAACTACGCTGCCCTGGGGGCTACTGTTATCTACATTTTGAAATTCGGAGTGTTCTGATCCTATTCTCACTCTAATTTTTCAGCCCGTTAGAAAGTTGTCAAGCCACAACAACATTCTATTATATATGCCCTTCCCGATGAGTTGTTCTATTGCACCTTTCGTCCACATTAGGTCAAATGCTTTTTCTAAGTCTAGGAATACTGCAACGACCATTTTCTTTTCCATCATGGCTGTTTTAATAATTGTGTCTAGTCGTGCAAGTTGATCTAATGTAGATCTGTTATTTCGGAATCCTGATTGGGTCGGGCTGAGTTTCTGATTTGTTTCTAAGTGATGTTTTAATCTGTTAGCTACCATCGTTTCCATTATTTTACATATTGCTGGTGTTAGAGAAATGGGTCTGTATGAGGGCGGGAGTGTTGGGTCCTTCTTTGGTTTCAATATAGGGATGATGGTAGCTTCTTTCCAGGTATCTGGTAGTGTACCATTTACCCAGGATGTATTTATCACCAGAAGCAGTTGTTCCATAGATTCTTTTGGGAGATGCTTTAGTATTGCGTAGTGTATCTTGTCTGCTCCTGGTGCAGAGTTTTTCTTATTTTTAAGGGCATATTTCAGTTCTGACATAATAAAGCACCGATTGAGGCAGTCAACCTCATTAGATTCTGGCCATAACGTGTTAGTATCTATTTTTGTTTGAATTTCGGCGTTTCTCTTAACCTTAACTGTTTTGAATTCGGGATTAAGATTATTGTCACTTGACATAGTTGTATAATGGTCTGTGAGCACCTCTGCTTTTTGTTTGTTGTCGTAGACATTGCTATTGTTATGTAATAGTGGAGGCATTGGCTTTATAGCTTTTCCTCTGATTCTATTAAATTGGTCCCATAATTCTTTACTCGTTTTGTCGTTATTTATTTCAGATATAAATTTCTCCCAACCACAACTTTTTTCGTCGTTAATTACTTCAGTCGCGAGGGACTTAGCTTTCAAATATTCCTCTCGCCTAGTTTGTTTAAGTGTTGTATGATATTTGTTTCCATCTACGCAGACAGTTCTCCCTGTTTTTAATGGCATCTGTGCAAGCTGGTGTCCACCAGGGATTGGTTGGGCGATTATGAGCTTTACCACTTGTCTGTGGTATACTCTCCTTACTTATGTTATAGAGGGTGCTCACAAATTCATCGTGGTATTGTTTTGTATCTAGATTTGTATCTGTGTGTAGTCTATTAGTGCATAGTCGTTGGAACAGCTCCCAGTTAGCATGACCTAACTTCCATTTAGGAATGGTTGCTGGAGTACTTCTATGGTATTGGGTAGAAACTTTAGTAATTATCGGATAGTGGTCACTTCCTAGTGTAGAGTCATGGACGGACCAGGAGGTCAAGGAGGCTAAAGCAGGTTTAAGGAGAGGAACTCTATAAGATAGTAATCTTTCGTTCCAATCCTTCTATTCTGAATATTTGTTTATACCTGATGTAAATTGTTTATAATAAAATATGTTTATACCAAAGCAGGTGTTGCTAATGTTATGTCGGGTGTTGTTCCAATACATTTGCTTGAAGGAATGTGTGACGTATCGTAAGTTACAGCTCCGTTGTTAAGTACTACATAATCAGTGTTATCTAGAAATTGTATTATTTCATCACCTACTTTGTTTGTCTTAGCATTGTAATGCACGTCCCATAGTGGGTTGTGCCCGTTGAAGTCACCCAATATTAGAGATTTATTGCTTAATTGTGTGATAATTTTATTGAGGTTGGTTACCAGGGCCAATGTACACATTTAATATATCAATGTTTCCTTTATTGCTGAGTACCTTAATACCACAATAGAGGTTATTTAGTTTTTCTGTAAGGTGATTTGTTTTAAGTTCTACACATGATATTCCATTGTTAGCGTATATTCCTACCCCACTGCCATGGAAAGAATTGGTTGCGTAGGATACGAGGTTGTATCCAGTGAGTGTTGAAGGCTTTGACATTTCTTGCAGGCATATTACATCAGGTGACATTACGTTATTTTCTAGAACATTGATAAGCTCTCCTTTTGTTTTTACAAATCCCCGACAGTTCCATTGAAAGACGGTCAGGGTCATTCCTTTATTTTTGTTTCTACCCATATTTATTTATTATATATATGTTTTCTTATGATGAGCTTTTTGGTGCATATGCCTGACTCCTTTTCTGTGAATTTAGGACTTTATTACCATTAAATGGTGTTAAATTGCACTGTTGTTGTTGTTCCGCTAACGGTGCCACTGATTTTAATACGTTTTTACCTATCTTCTGCTTGTTAGTAAATTTATTCTGTTTTTTCATGCCTGTATTCACTTTTGAACTAACTTCGGTTACGTTATCTTTTATGGATTTTGTATTATATTTACGATTTGCTGTTATAGTTTTACGCATATTATAATTTTCTATAGTTGTACGTTTTTCTGCTGGACTGTTATTGGGTGTTGATGTGGCAACACTATTGCTTGACGTTTGTTTGTTTATTGTGTGTCCTCATTATCGTTTATTTCATGTAGTGTTGTGTGTCTGCACACATGGTCGAAATATTGGAGATACCTGTTAGTGTTTGAATGGGATGAGACTCTATAGATTCGGTTGATGTTACGATTATTAGTTTATTTGGGTCTGAGTCGTCCATGCTGCTATCAAACATTAGGGGCTCGAGTGTAAGTGTTGATTTGTTTCCCCCCAGTTTCGTGGTAAAGGGCTTACTACTTTGTCCGCTAACGGTCGATTGTTTACTTGTTTTAATTTGTTTAGTGACTTTATTACCTTGTCCGCATTAGCCAGTGTACCTAAAACGTTTAGTATAGAAGTTTCTGATTGGGATCTGTCCATCTGTGACGTGTGCATTTTTTCAATGGATGGTGTGCTAGGAATTGTTGTTGTTGTTACATTTTGTCCTAAGTGTTGTTCTGCTATTTGTCCTATAATGCCATTGGTGGTTACTCCTAGTTGTTTTTCAATTGCAATTTCAAGAGCCGAAATTAGTTCTAAGAGCTGTTGTTTAGAAACATATCCTTGCATGTTATCTTCTTTGGGGTTTCTTGTTTTATGTTTTCCTTTTGTGGGGCTGGGTTCGTTGGAGGCTGTTTTGTAGTTCGTTGTTTTGCAGGTGTGTTGTTGGTGACTACTTGAATAGGCAGTGTTTTTGTTACAGGGTTCATTATTTGTTCTTTTAGTGCGTTGCGTGCCAGTTGCCTAGTGTTGTTCTTTTGTTCGAGATGTGATTTGTATTTAAGTAGCATCGGGCAGTAGGGATCACTTGACCGATGTCCACAAGCCTGTACACCAGCCACGTAACAGTTATTGCAGAAATCATTGTCCCTGACCTGTTTGCTCGTGCAGTCTTTGTAATAATGGTTATACGCGCAGATGGGGCATATTATTGTGTTGTTTTGCATGCTTTTTGTATGTGACCAAATTGCTGACACTTATTGCAGCGAATCGGTCGTTGGATTGTTATGCCGATGTCAATGGGGTTGCCTTCGTTAATGTAGTGTGCTGGTGTAATTTGATAGGGCAGGGATGTGCTGAAGTGAATTAGTAGAGTAGATTTGGTTTTTCCTATTTGATGTGCCGCGGTGATATTGTTCTTATTGGCGTTTACTGCCAACATTAAGTCTTCCTTACTCAGACCTATAAAGTCGGGATGATTAGCGATTCCGATTGCGGTTTGTGGCTGGTTTTGTTGTTTGCGTTGTGTATTGTTAGTTGATTTAAGTAATTTAAACTCTACGTTGCGCATACTAGCGGGTGCAGTGAATGACTTTGCCCTGTCAATCCACTTTTTCTGTGTACTAACTTTTATGATGTCATATATACCTGTTTGTTATCGTAATTATCTTAAATCACTTCACGGTTACCAATGGCTACTGAGCGTCAGTTGTAGGCTATTAACAAGGACTTTTTAGCATGGTATTAGATGTTTACAACACGGTTGTTTTTTGTCTCATTTTTAACCATGTTATACACACAGTGACAGAAGCTAGTATACAGTGGGGTCAGCGTGTAAGTTCGTGTGTACACTTACACGCTGACCCCACTGTACCAGTATCAACCGTGTAACGTATTTGTACTGAAAGGTAATATGTATGTAGCTATTTGATCTATATTAGTCTCTTATAATTCTTACACAGAATGGCAATGTACTATTTTAGTGCACTTGTCAATGTATTGTCATTATGTATGTATATTGATGAGACTTTCAAATTACCGAATACGGGTTACAACAAATTGAAAAGTAATGATTCATTGGTCAAACGACGTCACGTGATGTTACTGAATGACTTCCGTGTAATGACGCAAATAAACAAGCCAGTGTTCTTTTCAGTGAACGTTACCTGATAAATAAAATATCAGGCTAGAGTATTGGTGTCAAGTTTATTATGCCCGGTTCGGAAGCGTTAGGAATTCCTCGGCGAGCCTCGGAGTGAATTTATCGAAACAGCACGAAACATAATTGGGCAAGCCACAATAGATGAAGTATGGTCTAAAAACATGACACCAAGTTACAATACATGATATGACGTAACCTCAGAACAGTGGTAGATAAAAAGATACACAAACACTTTCTTAGAATAGCAATTTCATTCATATCAAGGTGTATGTTCATTGCTAAAATATCCTTTCACTAAAACAATGATATTAAAATGGCTGCAGAGTGAGATTATGAACTGGTACATACACAAATTACCCTGTAAATATGTTCATGATGAAATCAACTTCAGTCTTTATGTATTGTCCCATCAAAAGCATATATAGTTGAGATCGTTGTAGAGTACAATCAGACTGCGCGAATACGCAGGCTGATCGAGCTCCACAATGTTACTCCATTACAAATCATTTCCCAGCTTTCGAAGGTCAAATGCAAAACGTTGTTTGTTCACACACATTGCTTGTTCGTACTAATTATTGTTTATTTTTCTTCATGTCATTTAACATGTATCTCTATCAGAGGAAATAAAGAAAATAATAATAAAAAAAGCGTTTTCTAGCCCTGCCTGATAAACTAGATATGAAATAACAATAGCCTTGTATTCTCTATCATATATACGTCATCAAGTAACTTTTTTGTGGGGAGGGTGATTGTTTTTCTTATTGACTAAAAAGTACTTACATTTAAATATTTTATAGATTTAATGTGTTTAATAGCTGAATGATCGGCACAAAAACGTTAAACAGACAGTACGCGTTTTACAGCCATTTGTAGGTGTTGACGGGATAAATAGAATAGTAGGTTAGTGCCGTGAATGGGAAAAAATATATGGGGCGGCACGGAAACGGGATGTGCTCGGGAGAGCCTCGCCCATCCCGTTTCCTGAGCCTTGCCAGATATCTTTCCCCATTCACGGCACTAACCTACTATTCTATTGCTTTCGTGTAGCGAATGATTCCTTCCTGGGTCCTTTCATAACTCATTGCGGATTCATTTATCAAATGACAAGCAGTTTGTTTCCGAGATTCGGGGAGTAAATCGCAACAGAAACAGGTCGAGAGATACTTGTTCGACGGCAACCATTAACCGGCAAGCTTGCGGCGTTTTAATAACGTCGACAAGCATGATGATAGTGATAATCCTTGGTAAAAACATCTTTATCGGTTGTGAAAACTTATCCGAACCAGGGGGCCGTTTCACTAAACTTCTTACGACTAAAATGTTCGTAAGTGCAAAATTATGATAGTCTGTAAATTGCACATTAATAATGTTTTCTTGTAAACAATTGTAGGATTTACATTTATTGAGCATGCAGCCTATGCTCAATAAATGTAAATCCATCAATTGAAATTTCCAGACGATCCTAAATTTGCGCTTACGAACATTTTAATCGTACGAAGTTTAGTGAAACGGCCCCCTGGTACTCAAAAGTATCCATAGTTTCCATAATTGACACTGAAAATTGGCATTTTCTTTTTTTAAAGATGCGGATTTCGATTCCATGAAAAAGTCGGAAATACAGTTACAGCTCTCTAAACTCGACACGCATAAAGCGCATGTGATCTTAGTTTTGATGGGCTTCTTCGTCATTTATCTCCGGTGATAATGTCTGTTCATGAGCGCATATCACACAGCTATGGCTCAGAATAGTCAAATGCCGGATTTACAGTGAAACATCTCCAAACCGGATACCCTGGGAACCTATCAGGGTGTCTAGTTTGGAAAGATTTCACTGTATTCGGCAAATTTCAGAATCAGTTGCAGAACCTATCTGACCGGTAATCTGGAGAATGTTTTTCGGGAAGATTTTCGCAAGTTACATATTCTTCTGAGGGCCGTTTCACTAAACTTTGTACGACTAAAATGTTCGTAAGTGCAAATTTAGGATCGTCTAGAAAAATCAATTGATGTATTTACATGTATTGAGCATAGGCTGCATATGCAGCCTATGCTCAATAAATGTAAATCCAATCATTGTTTAAAAGAAAACATTGTTAATGTGAAATTTACAGACTCTCATAATGTCGCACTTACGAACATTTTAGCCGTACGAAGTTTAGTGAAACGGCCCCCAGGTCTGGTATGCGATCGATCACGAGAAACGGGGGCTTATTGAATGTGGGACTAGCGCAGCTCTCCGTATCAGCAGCACACTTGTGCCAACTGATTTTAAGGAGAACAAGATGTTATCAAAGACATCAGGAATGTTCCCCAACTCAACAAGAACAGTGTACATGTAGGCCCTGATCAGACTGCGCGGATGCGCAGGCTGATCCGGGGCTACACTAGTCATAAACTTAATACTTCTCAATTGTGTTATCACAGCTGATCACATGTTATGATGTTTCAAGATGAAAACAAACAAAAATTCAATTACACGTCGGTTAGAAATGTAGGCCATCCATTGTCATATTTTGTTAAAATGAACATGTGGGCTTGTTAGGATATTCTAGCATATATATATACAATCTTTATTAAAGTCTCATCAATGTACAAACACAAAATCATAAGTAAAACAGTCAAGTACAACATTGCCATTCTAAATTAGAGTTATAAGAGACTATATACATTTTATCACCTTGCTCCAATAAAACAATATGTGTGTGTGTGTCTTCACGTCAGAGACTAAGCAGGTACAGTAAGTAAGCGTTGCGTATTACAAGGTGTATGATCACGTGGTACTAACAACAACAACAAGTACTGAAATTTCCAGAATCCATCTGATTGAAAGTACGTATTCTTTTACAGTGTCCTTATTACGTAACGGATTTTGATGAAATATGGCGCATCAAACGCGTCTTGTTAAGTTGCATTTGGTGGTCTCTGTATTTTCAGAGGTACAGGTACAGTAAGTAAGTGTTGCGTATTATAGTGTCAACAATACAGAAAGGGCCAGCCAATTTTGACTTATGAGAAACTCTAATTTCTGAACATCAGTACTTCCCAATTCCTATCCTATATACCAGATCAGGGGGCCGTTTCACTAAACTTTGTACGACTAAAATGTTCGTAAGTGCAAATTTAGGATCATCTGCGAATTTCATTTGATGGATTTACATTTATTGAGCATAGGCTGCATATGCAGCCTATGCTCATACATGTAAATCCAATAATTGTTTATAATAAAACATCGTCAATGTGAACTTTACAGACTATCATAATTGTGCACTTACGAACATTTTAGCCGTACGAAGTTTAGTGAAACGGGCATCAGGCAGGTAGGCAATCGGTACTATTTATTTAACTAGCTGGTGGTTCACCAACCGGCCATATCAGCCCGAGCGGAGGCTCGAACCTTCGACCACCCAGTTGCGAGAAGAATGCCTTACCCACTAGACCCCGCCAACTGGTACATGTAGCTGCAGTCTAGACGTTCATTCTGACATGTATATCTATGGAAGCGTCCTCGTGCCAATGCTAAAATAGTTGTATCTCCTAATTAGGGGATAATAACTCCTAATTGGGAGACACTAAGTCCTAATTTGGAGATTGAACTCCTAATTAGGATATATTATCTCCTAATTAGGAGTTAGTATCTCCTAATTAGGGTCTATCATAAAAACCTTAATTATTTTTATTTTCCTTTTTTTTAGGAGTTATTATATCCTAATTAGGACTTACTATATGTGTCAATGCTAAAACTGTTTTATCTCCTAATTAGGAGATACTAACTCCTGATTAGGAGATAGTAAGTCCGAATTAGAAGATACTATCTCCTAATTAGGACTACCTATATTGTAACATTGGCACCAGGACGCTTCCATATATATCTAGTTTATACGTCAAACAATAAAACAGTTATTGCGGCTTAACGTTCTTACTTTGTTCAGTATATAATGAGTGTTTAAAGCATGACTTTGGTGTTTTTTCCTACGTTAATGACATTGCTAATATAACACATGCTCACTATCCAGACAATCGCTTTTAGCGCTAATTATCATTAATTGTTGGGAATGTAAATGATTGGAATTAACGAGGGCACTGGCTCGATGACCTTGCATGTCGTCTCCCAAGACTGGGAGATAGGAATGAGGTGGGTACAGAGGAAACCGGCCCCCGGTGGCCTAGCTCTTATTGGAATAGTCCCTCTGGTTCTTTAAAGTGTCCAGACTGTCCTTTAAATCTTATACACAGGACCGCCGTTTAAAGTCCCCATCCGAAAGGACTAGTAGAGCTGGAAATACAAAGTATCTGAGAAATATTGACATTTCAAAGTGTACTTTTCTAGCAAAGTATACTTTGAGGGAGTAATCATTTATTGTTCCTGAAATGCATTATTTCATATAGAACTAACCACTGCATACACAGCCAAATTGGCTGTGATAATGTAATACATTCAGTATAATAAAAATTAATAAATTTATCCTAAAATTCCAAATTTCTCCCTCAAAATATACTTTGCTAGAAAATGGGCTACATGTGTAATTATAAATCAACAACTTCGAATACTGATGGACGAATGCGACGTTCGTCATTTGTGACCATTGCAGATCCAGATTAGCCTGCCTGTAGGCGACGTCTAATCACAAGTAAAGATGCAAATGAACTACTCAGTGATCTTTTTGACGCTGATAGTGTGCCCTAGCAGACCGGGGGCACGTTTCACTAAGCTTCGTACGACTAAAATGTTCGTAAGTGCAAATTTAGGATGCAGCCTATGCTCAATAAATGTAAATCAAATAATTGTCAACAAGAAAACGTTGTTAATGTGAAATTTACAGACTATCATAATTTTGCACTTACGAACATTTTAGTCGTACGAGGTTCAGTGAAACGGCCCTCTGGGGCCCATTTCACTAAGCTTCGTACGACTAAGAAGTTCGTTCCAAACTACAAAAAATGTCGTATATCAGCCGATTTAGGAAACTCTCTTGTTGATTTGTTCAGATTTCATGACACCTAAATGTAGGTAGAAAATAGTAGCATGAATGAGCCACATTGATGTGTTAAGAAAACAAATACAAATCTTCTTACAAACATTTTTATCGTACAGAGGCTGCATATGCAGGCTATGCTCAATAAATGTAAATCCATCAATTGAAAATTTCAGACGATCATAAATTTACGCGAAGGATTGCTTCGATACTTGGACACTTGAATCATCTGAACATTTGTCATGCACTCTCGCCACCATTAACACCACACGACCTTGACATTTGTCACATTACAAATGTCGCTGAAACACTTAGCCATTTCGTTACGTCAAAAAGCGTGTAAGAGTTTCTCCAACATGCAATATTACGCGAATGATTGCTTCCATACTTTGACACTTGAATAACCATCATTTGTCATACACTCGCGCCACCATTAACTCGACCTTGAACTATGTCACATTCGAAATGTCGCTTAAACACTTTTTGTGACTTTGCCTCGTTTCTTGATTTTTATGGTCCAGTATGCCAGGGGGCATATCCATGTTTTACAAACATAATCTATAGTCATAACACTAGTATAATATGTTTTTTATTCAATCGTCTTAATACACTGCGAGCGCCCATTTTATGTAATACACACATTTACACGTATATCTATGAGAGCACCCCCTCAATTAATATGTACACAGTCTACACTCGGTTAGTGAAAGTCCATAGGACTGAGGAAAAAAAGTTGAGTTAAAAAAATGTGAGTTAACGAGAGTTGTTCTTAGACTATTGGGACATATGTATGTACTTGGGACGAAGAATTTGACTGTGATATATCAGAAGTTTGACTTAACTGAGTGTTGAGGTAACGAGTGTAGACTGTATATTTAATCCCCATGTCATCTCATGTATTATATTATTACCCAACTCCCTATATAAGTTGATAGTCCATAGTTTTGACTATTTCCCTGGGTTTTCAAGTGCCTGTGCAATAGTTCCGCGTGTCCGGTCCACAGTTCAAAGTCAAAACCATATCACCCCTGAAAATCATGACGTAATGAAGATGACGTCATAAAATGCAACGTAATTTAGTTTGGTCTGTCGATGCGCCCCACGCCATATTTACGTCCATTGCGTCACATACACTGTTACAGGTTGAGTAATAAAACAGTTATTTCATGGTCATTCGGAGAATAGTCAAAACATATTGCCACTCGGCGCTGTGGACGGCCTGGTGCACTATTGGCCTCGGCCTTCGACCTCAGGGCAATAGTGCCGCACCGAGGGGCAATAGTGTTGACTGTTCCTCGAATGACCATTCACTGACTGCATAATACAACTACCTAGAGCTACATATGACTGCGTTCGTGGTTACATAACGAAACACTGGTCGCCAGTATAGACCCTGATCAGACCGTGCCAATCCGGGCCTAATTTGTTCGTAAACTAGAGGATAAGAGGCATGCACGTTCCAGTGGAGCGTTTCACTAACCTTCGTACGACTACATGTCCGTAAGTGGAAACTTATGATAGTCTGTAAATTTCTCATTAACAATGTTTTCTTGTAAACAATTATTGGATTCACATTTATTGAGCATATGCTGCATATGCAGCCTATGCTCAATACATGTAAATCCATGAATTGAAATTTCCAGACGATAATAAATTTGCACTTACGAACATTTTAGTTGCACGAAATTTAGTGAAACGGGCCCCAGCTATATATAGCAGCCACCTATTGGCATAATGTAGGTGTCACACGCTAAATGACAGTAGGACATGAATGCGAAATTGGATAGATAGCCAGTAATGGAACCAATTAGTGTTGCAGTATCATATAGTACATCTGTACATTTATCATTCCCTCGCCGATATGCAACAGGGGATATATCGTTAGTCCATTTACGTTCGTGCGTACGTACGTATATGTCTACGTACGTACGTGCGTACGTGCGTTATTAATACCTTTCATTCACCTTCACCGATTTTGATAATATTTGGTCACAATGTGCGTCTACATGTAGGAATGGTGCTTTGTTTTGCATACGACCCACGTTCGACCGCCCAAGGTCAAGGTCACTGAGGACTTACGTTCACATTGTTTGCAAGGCAAAACTGTTAACGTTTTATTTTTGTATTATCAAGGATGCCATCGAAGGGATTGGCTCAGTGATAGCGATGTCCTTGTCACGTATATAGCTGTGCATTGACCAAATACACCAGTGGCCCGTTTCACTAAACTTCGTACGACTAAAATGTTCGTAAGTGCAAACTTATGATAGTCTGTAAATTTCACATTAACAATGTTTTCTTGAAAACGATTATTGGATTTACATTTATTGAGCATACGCTGCATATGCAGCCTATGCACAATAAATGTAAATCCATGATCCATGATCAATTGAAATTTCCCGAAGATCCTAAATTTGCACTTACGAACATTTTAGTCGTACGCAATTTAGTGCAAAGGACCCCAGGGGTTTCACTAAACTTCGTACTATAAAAATGTTCGTACAAAGATTTCTAAAAATTCACTTCACATATTACATGTAATGTAGTTCACTTCTACTACAAGGTGCATGATCACGTCGTTACAACAAAAACAACGTCGCCCACTCCAAAGTAAGTATTATTTTATATTTTCCTTAATATGCAACTGATTTTGATGAAATATGGCGCAGCAAACGCGTCTTCATGAGCTGCATTTGGTGGTCCAGGGAGTTTGGCACGGACTTATGTCGTTTTTACGAAGAATCGATTTCCGTGTCGGTAGACACGGAAATCGATTATTCGCAAAAACGACAGAAGTTTGGGCGAACTTACAAAGACCACCAAATGCAGCTTAACAAGACGCGTTTGATGAGCCATATTTCATCAAAATCCGTTACGTAATAAGGAAAATATAAAAGCATACGCACTTTGAATTAGATGGATTCTGGAAATTTCAGTACTTGTTGTTGTTGTTAGTACCACGTGATCATACACCTTGTACTACAATTTTCCATTTACATATATGGGGCAATAATTTTAAAGGTGCATGCCCACTCAGTCGGCACAGAATGTTCTTTAAACCAGAGACATTTTTCTGGCAAAATAAACATGCATCCACCATTACCCCACGTATGGATTGGCATTATGATACATTTTATATCGGACGTAATATTCCACACTGATATCAGGGCCGATAACTGAGTTTCCTTAAAATGTTAACATGGTTAACGGACATTATTATTCATTATATGTACTTACTTTTTGATGTGCAGTGATCACACTTTATAACCTGTCGAAAATATTATTTGTTCAGGTGACGCATTTAATTAGTATACATAATAGCAAGCCTCATTTCCATATGCAAATGGCCTGATACCACCGTGAGTCAGTAAAATAAATATTGATAAATGATTATATCTGTTAGCGGGCACTCGTAATTGTTGGAACTGGTGAAATAGCGACACAAGTATACACTTATTTAATTCCCATAAAGAACCATTTTGTGGACATGTACCTTTAACGACTCCACCTATTTCCCAAAATCAGCTGATATTGCCAACTTTGTTGTACATTTTAAATTGGCATTTACGAACTTCTTAATCGTACTAAGTTTAGTTAAACTGCCACAGACTGTATCAGGGCGTAAACGACGATACAATGTATCATGGTTAATCCGTATTCAAAAGCTACGTTCCCTGACGTTCCATTGTTTGAACGACATCACGTGACGTCAGGGAATGAAGTAAAGTACACACGTCCGCCTTCTTTTCATTAAGCAACATATTACCCTTGCGTATTGTATTTCCCACGCTACCAGCTGGTTCTATCCTAGTATGCCATATACCGGCTTGATCCGAGGGTATTCAAGGCCTAAGAGCCAATTGGGATCCTGATATCGGGCAACAAACAAAGCAACAAGCACTTGCATATTTACAAAAGGGTACACAACAAATATACTATCAGGGTTTTGATATCAACTACAAATTTATCAGATCCGGCTCGGAAACGGTAGGAATTCCTCGGCAAGCCTCTGAATTCCTACCCGTTTTCTAGCCTCATATGACAAACTTGGGAAAACTAGCCTGGTACAGATATATATATATAAATATGTATATATACAGGATGTTGTATGTACATGCGTGATGATTTAATATATGAAACAAGTATAATACATGCTACCCAGTGATTCACCGTGATTCAGGATGGGATTTATTTCCTTGAAGGAAATATTTCCTCTTAGGCGTCCACGAGACATACTTGACGTCACGTTTTAATGTCATTTCCGGCGAAGAATTTTGACAACGTTATAAGCTGGTCTAAGAGCAAAGAGCATGTACTATATTGTTAATTCGAAGGAACGGATTGCTAAATTGAGGGAACGAATTGTCAGTTCGTGGGAACGAATTGTTAATTCGAGGGAACGAGTTGCTATATCGTGGGAACGAATTGTTAATTCGAGGGAACGAATTGTTAAATTGACGGAACGAATTGTTATTTCGTGGGGACGAATTAATAAAAAATAATCCCCCCGGGGCTCCGTACAATACTGAATATTAATACACTTGAATTATTTAACCCTTTGAACCCGAAAGCCCGCTATATCGGTTTATGCAAAAAGTGCAGATCCATATGAGCCGGCTCGTAACGAGCCGTCTCATCAGGATCTGCACTTTTTGAAAGTTTTTAATATTTTTGAGAACAAAAACACCCCCTTTTCATAAATGGACGAATCTGAAAATCATTTTGTGACCATTGGATTGGTCGGTACATTAGCATATCACAGTCCATTACAGTTCCCTAGGGTTGAAAGCGTTAATATAACAGTGAGAACTATCAGCTTATGCAATAATGCTGTACTAATACAGATAGTAAAGGTACATGCCCACTCAGTAGGCACAACATTTTTTATAGGAATTAAATAAATGACCACACTGATACCAGGGGCGATAACCGTGTTTCCATCAAATGTAATGTAATATTTAGAATTGGTGGCACAGTAGTTATACACACCTATAAAGAACATGTTGTGCCTACTGAGTGGGCATGTAACTTTAATCAGGAATCAAGAATTCATAATTATTTCAACATAATTACGACATGCTTTATGCTGGAAGCTATTAGTTACTGTCAGGACGATGGCACATTTGTCATTTTACAGACAATTAACATTTGCTATTTTGTCATTTTGCTGATAATTAATATTTTATATAATCATGCATGCCACTGATTACAATCTGTCTATTTGATACATCGAAACATCCGCGGTGTTCGTTTTTATGTCCTCCACACAAATATTCAGGGTAAATAATTGAGGCACGCCATGTGATTTTGTACGTTCGGACGTAATTTCATTAAATACGTTTACAAAATTTACAATATGTTTCATAAATACAGTAAAAAGTTGACAAATCTTTCAGAGTACATGCGCAATTATATTCCGCATGTACTCTGAAAAAATCGTCAACTTTTGACACCATTCACGGAAAATATGGTAAATTTTGTAAACGTATTTCATGAAATTACTCAGATGTCCGAAGGTACAACATCACATGGCGTGTCTGATATAGCATGTACTGTTTTGTACATGTACAGTAAAACCTCTCTACATCGAACACCCAGCTAACATATGTATGCTTAATGTTTGATGGATTTAAATGTCACTTTCCCCGATTATAATGCACGTTCATGATAAAAAAGTAGAAATGTACCTCTTGGAGTGCTTGCTGCCTGGCTTACAGCTGATCATATCTAAGTCGAGAGGTTCCACTGTATCGGTGTCAGATTACTTTAAAAAATGCGCAAAAGCTTTCGAACGCCAAATCTACATAAAGTCAAATAATTATTGCTAGCTTTAAATACTTAGAGATAACATTAAATCATTAGAGCTAGCTCTAAATAAGTTGAAGAGCTATCTAAATCACGTGGAGCTAGCTATAAATAGTTAATGCTATCTCTAATTATTGAGAGCTAGCAATAATTATTTGACTTTATGTAGATTTGGCGTTCCAGAAAATGTCTCAGACGGATGATGTCTCTGATATTTTATGCCTACTGAGCGGGCATGTAACTTGATGAAACTTGAATTCCATTTCCTCGTTTCCGAGCAACGTAGAGAGGAAAATTAAGAACATTACATTTCGTTACAGTGGAACCTCTCTAAAACGGACACCATGGGAGGTTCCCAGGGTGTCCGGTTTAGAGAGGCTCCATTATAAATCAGGCATATGGGCACCGCAAAACAGGTATATGTAGTTTGCGATCATGCACAGGCGTTATCAACGGTGAGAGATGACAATAAACGCATACAAGTAAGCAGAGGGTATGGGTGTCCGGCTTAAAGCGGTCCTACTGAGTAGGACCGCTTTAAACCGGACACCCATACCATAACTGTACTTAGTTTCTGCGTATGGTAGAGACGAACGTAAATGGTAGAAATATTCGTTTCTACGTGGCGTTAACACAACGGAATGAAATGTTACTGTGTAATGTCGCTATACATGTACATACATTATGTCGCTATATAATACATGTAAGTGGCGTATCAACGAAGATAATAACAGTTTAATGTCCATAACGAGTATTCATAGTTTTATGGTGAACTATTCACAGACAAAATGGGACAAACTACAGGTCGCTTCCAGTTCATTACCACATCATACACGTCAATTACACGAAAGCCTGTGATCCGATGCAATCAAGCGTGGCCAATATTACTAACACTAACAACAAACCCGTCCGGGGGAGAGTGTTAAACGCGGCATCGATAAAATTATGGATACGCGCAAATTGTGTCCTGTGATTATTCGAAAGACCGTGAAATTTGTCATTACACGTAGTGTATGTATCTACGGTGTGAGTACTCCACGTTTTGTTTACATACGCATCAATTCATATCACGATTTGAGAGAAGCACGATCTAAGCTGTACGGTACGGAGCCCCGCAGGGGACGTATAATTATTTTTTTAATTAATTCGTTCCCAAATTCGTTCCTACGATATAACAATTCGTTCCAACGAAATGACAATTCGTTCCCTCAATTTAACAATTCGTTCCCTCGAATTAACAATTTAATTATAGGTACTTTTTTATCAATAACAAAACAGTCAACCCTCCCCCAAACAAATTGTTTGATTAAATTCCATCAAATATTGATTTTATTGCGAAAAAACGATTTTCCTATGGGAATTGACATTGATGAAATTCCATGGGAATTGAGTCAATTCCCATAGGAAAATCGTTTTTTCGCAATAAAATCAATATTTGATGGAATTTCATCAAATATTTTTTTTGGGGAGGGTGACTTTTTTGTTATTAATAAAAAAAGTACTTACTTTTACATATTTTTTAGATTTAATGTGTTTAATAGCCAAAATTTCGTCCGCACAAAAACGTGGAACAGACAATAGTTATAAATTCGTAGGTCTGGAGGTCCACATGGTGTCCGATTGACAGAGGTTCAGCTTTAGTTAAGTCTATGAGTTCTCAAACACATGCGTGTGACAATATATTAGAGCATGCCATTATTTTTCTCCGTTAAGCGTCCACCCCGATGACCAAAACCTATATACGTATCCGGTAAAAAGAAACAAGGTCTTGAAAAAAAAACGAATGTAAATATATGTTAAAAACTTCCTCAACCCTTTGCAGTATGCGTGTTTTTAAAAAGTTCAACCCGCAAAATATGTGCTGCGACTGACATTAGCATAACAGCTCATTTGCATAATAACTTCAAATTCGGATGTTGGTTGTATAATTCCTCGCTAGCGCCGGAGTAACCGGAGTCATAATCAGTCCGTTCACCTCTGTGTACGTGGATTGAACTCTCCCATATGTCAGACCATTCAAGTATTCAGAAAATGTGCGATTTTGCATGAAATATAAAATTTCACATACAGTGCAGATCTTGATGAGACGGCTCGGAACGTCTCAACTGGATCTACACTGTTGGCAATTAGCATGATTACGGTTTTACATCTTGTCTATACTATTATTAACAGGGATGAAGCCTTTTCATTTCTCCCATTGGCCGTCATTACCCAAATTCAACATGACACCATTGGGCCACCGTACTATTGGCATTTCCTTTAAATAGGGTCCGGTAAATTAGGTTACTGCAACGTAATTAATTTATTTGAATGTCCATTAACGTCCAGAATATGATTAATTAAAGACCAGAGATACGGTCACAGAGCTTGAATTGTCTCCCCTAAGTGATTCTCTGCATTTTATTGATGTTGATTATCGACCGTACGGACGGACGACCGTGCTGTTATTTACCACACCATATGCAGTAGAACGTCTCTAAGCCGGACACCATGGGGACCCAATTATGTTTAATTTAGATGGGTTCACTGTAATGTGTTTTATGTTCTTGCCTGTTCATGATTGAATATGACAGAAATGTGTTAAGGGGTGCTCAATTACAGCTTAACGTCTCTAAATCGGACACCATGTGGACCTCCCCAAATATGCGTAAATATGCACATTATCTGGACCTCTGCATCACTCATGTAACATCCTCTAGACTAAATCAACTTCTTGTCTTGCCATGGGGTCATGTATTCTTGCTGTCCACGATGTCCGACCCAACGGTGTAAATGACAGAAAAAGCCTTTTAAGAGCAAGCGTTGTCGCGAACCAGATGCGTCGTGTTTCCGGTATTAATAGGCCAACTTGTCATTTCAACCATAGCTGTACATGTTCACTTCACATACAGTGGGGTCAGCGTGTAAGTGCACACACGAACGAACACGACAGGTTGGAACGCTGACCCCACTGTATTTCATGCATAAACAAAAAATTCTGCATTTTTTTTCATTTCGCATCAAAAGTGTATGTTGTTACCATTCAGTTGAACCGTCTCGGCGAGACGGTTCAACTGAGTGGTAACAACATACACTTTGGGTGGGTAGCGAACCAACCTGTCGTGTTCGTTCGTGTGTGCACTTACACGCTGACCCCACTGTATATGCATGTATGTACCATATCAGGAAACTGTAGGAATACCTTAGCGGGTCTCGGAATTCCTACACATTTCCTAGCCTTGCCTGATTAACTTGATATTAAAAGACACGAGCCTTGTATTTCCCATGAATGTGCCAAAAACTACATGTACATGTACATAGTGAATACCAGTCTAGTGTCTTTTGAAACGCGTAGGAATATAGGAATATCAAGTTTATCATGCAAGGCTAGTAAACGCGTAGAAATTCCCAGGCTTGCCGAGAATTCCTACCGTTTCCGAGCCTGATAAACTTGATATCAAACAACACTATACGATACTGGTGTTATAATTATCAGGTATATTTTTATGCTAGAAAATGACCGATATGACTTTGTTATATATGGACAGAACAGGACTTGTTTACGCTGCGCCACTACACTGAGGTTATTCGGTAAAGTCACGTGACGTCATCCGACCAATGGAGCGTCAGTCGTTACTTCCATTGCAACACGGATGTTTGTATCAGGTCAAAATCTGATACAGCACTCTGTTATCAGTCAGTATTAGGTCAATACAGGACAGGTTACCTGATAAATGTTCGCAGCAGTACATGTACACATTACTTGATATCAAAAGACTGTGACGTGGTATTCTCTACATACATGTACATACATTTATCCCGTCTACACAGTGCGCATGTGCCGTGAAACACGGTGCCGTGAAACAGTTTTGATATCCTGTCAATACGACCTAATCACTGCGTATGAATATGTGCGGTTGCCATACTAGTCGATTCCCCGATTTTGAGAATGCGGCTGTGGTTATCTTTTGAATTTTGCATTGTAAAGCTATTTGTAGTGTTGGCGGGATAAATAGAATAGTAGGTTAGTGCCGTGAATGGGCAAAACTATCTCGCAGAGCCTCGCCCATCCCGTTTCCTAAGCCTTGTCAGATATGTTTTCCCATTCACGGCACTAACCTACTATTCTCTACATATACTCGTACATATGGAGCAGCAGTAATTCGCAATGACAATACAAGCCACAAAAGTTAGCAGCAATACGTATTGAATATGGCAGCCATGTGGCTATTGTGCGGCATCCTCGTGTGACATCTCTACTAGACAAAGGGACACTTGGAATGTATCATGGCAGATGTATAATTAAATTGACCAGGAAACCTGTCCTGTATTGACCGAATACGTGTTGACTGATAACACCCGGGTATAACAACGAAGAGAAAACTGACATTCCATTGGTCGGATGACGTTGCATGTACGTGATGTTACC
Source organism: Conchocele bisecta (assembly GCA_029237695.1). NCBI lineage: Eukaryota > Metazoa > Mollusca > Bivalvia > Lucinida > Thyasiridae > Conchocele > Conchocele bisecta. The sequence continues at coordinate 24,696,074 of CM055279.1, read as the reverse complement.
GAATGACGTCAATGTAATGACGCAACGTAAACATCCGCATTCTGTCCATAGATAACGATGTCATCTTTGGTAATTTTCGAATATAAAACGTTACTTGATCAATAGAATACCAAGATACTGTCTTTTGATATCAAATTTATCAGGCTCGGCTCGGAAACGGTAGGAATTCCTCGGCAAGCCTCGGAATTCCTACGCGTTTCCTAGCCTTGCCTGATAAACTGGATATCATAAGATACTAGCCTGGTCTTATCTATGTATGATTCATGGCTAGTTACGGATATTTCATTGCTTCGCTTCTTGCCTGCGGAGAAATGAAGATTAAAAACATCATATTTCGTTCCTGTTAATGCTGTACCTGTTACTACATGTACGTACACAATATTCTCTTACAGGTACATGTCCACTCAGTAGTCACAAACCATTCTTTATAGGAATTAAATAAGTGTATAATTGTGTCACTATTACACCAATTCTAAAAATTACAAGTTCCCGCTAAACAGATATAATCATTCAGTAACATTTATTTTACTGATAGTTACTCGCGGTGGCATCGGGCTATTTTCATTTGCAAATGAGGCATGATAGTTTTTAATTATTTATACTAATTAAATAATATTTTATACAGATTAAAAAGTATGATCATTGCACATCAAAAAATAATAGTAATGTCGGTTAACATTTTAAGGAAACACGGTTATCGCCTCTGATATCAGCGTGGAAAATTACGTCAGATATGAAATGTATAATGATGCCAATCAATACGTGGGGTAATGGTGAATGAATGTTTATTTCGCCAGAAAATGTCTCAGATAATGTATCTGATATAAAGAACAGTTTGTGCCTACAGAGTGGGAATGTACCTGTAACTCTCAGTTTGTAGTTGCCAGCGAACTACGGCAGCCTGATATTAAAGTATGAGTGTTTACCAGGCTTATTATAGGAATGAATGGCCTTTTAGTGGAATTTATCGGGGTATAAACTTGGAAAAACCACTTTCGCAATTAGCGATAAAAATAAACAATTGGCATAAATTTTTTTTTATTTTTTTTCGAAAATTGTAATTTTTTATCGCCAATTGTTTATTTTTATCATATTGGTTATTATAGGAATGAATGGCCTTTTTGTAGAATTTATCGGGGTATAAACTTGGAAAAGTCGCGGGAATACTGGACGAAGGCCGGAAGGCCTCGTCCAGTATTCCCGCGACTTTTCCAAGTTTATATCCCCGATAAATTCCATAAAAAGGCCATTCATTCCTTATAATTCCAGCATTTGAAATAAATTCATCAAGAAAATGTGTTTATTTTCCGTTTTCTTAAGAATTATTTTAACTGCGCCTCACGGTTACGGAAAGTAGTTCGGCGTGGGAGTTTACTGGGATATAAATTTTCGACAGACTTGCTACGGGCCAATCAAATGTTAAGGAATTGTGTAAATATTTTTGTGCTGGAATTATTAGACATTGTTACATGACTTTCGTTGTTTGACACCGCTCACAGCCGTGTTTAAACATACAGCGCATGCTTTCTGACTATGGATGTAGACAATGCTCATTCCGGGGTCAAGCCAAAACCTACGCAATACATGTGTCTCATGCCGTTACTAGAACGCGCCATTACGTCACCAGATCAGTTCGCAATGATCGCACTGAAATTTTGAAATTGATGCGGTTGCATCGCACGGCGTGTACTACGGCCATGGAATATGTACGAGTAAATCAGCTGTGTTATGAATGTACCGAAAGTAACTGCATAAATGTTCAAATTTACACGATATTTCCAACGGAAATGTAACAATAGCGTTACAATGTCCAGCCGTGGGTAAACGTTTGCCGTGACACTCGGGAACTGTTTGAACCCGCGGCCTACGGCCTTGGGGTTCAAACAGTTCCCTCGTGCCACGGCAAACGTTTAGCCACGGTTGGGCATTGTCGAACCTTATATATCCTATGCTGAGCGGTGCATGATTTAACTTTTTTTCGAATTTCAGAAATAGTCGACCGATTTTCAAAATGTAACTTTTTTTTTCTTAGTTAGATCAATTCCAAGCAATCTAGCCAGGTTTCAGATTGAATTTCCATTTCGTTCTTTGACTCCTCCCCAAACTCCTTCACTTCCTTTTCTCCCATGTTAAATTCCCATAGACAACCCAATGTTTCGTAATAAAATCAATATTGGACCAAATTTCACGAAATAAAAATAATTCTCTTTCTGAAAATTTGCTAAAATATAATATCGAAAAAATAGTGTTTTTGCATTGTTTATATAGCCGTAATATTTGGGGCAGGTTTCGTGAAACAGACAGCAGTATCAACCACATACCAAATTAAATAAGCGATAATTGGCGGGCGGCATGTATACACACACTATTAGCTAACTTACCCGGAAACGGCGCGCATTAAGCGTCAATTGACAGCGAGCAATAACCGGATGTTCATTCACAGAAAAAGCGTCTGGCGGACACTGCATATCATGATTACAATATATTTCAAATGACAATAATAGTGCCGACGGTCACAATATACGCCCGTCGAGGTGTAAGCAGTATACAAGGAAAATGAAACCAATAACAATAATGGGTGGGTAGCCTCAGTAGCGGATTTCATCAACATTGCAAAGTCTACTTATCTAGCTAAGTATACTTTGAGGGAGTAATCATTTATTTTTCCCGACATGAATTAGTTCATATATATAGAACTAACGAATGCATATATTTCATGATTAAAAGTATAATTATTATACATACGCAGGAATTAATTTATTTGGGGTTGGGGGCGGGGGGGGGGGTGAGTTATCGACGGCGCGAAGGGCCAAACATATTGTTTGCATATCCACGGGCAGACCTCGGCAGATTAACGCTTTCACCCCGAAGTAACTGGAATAAATGTTGATATGTTAATATTGCAACCAATCCAATCATCACGAAATGTTTTTCAGGCGAATCCATTTATGAACATGGTGTGTTTTTGTTCTCAAAATTATGAAAATTACTTGCAAAAAGTGCAGATCCCGATGAGACGGCTCGTCACGAGCGTACACACTTTGTCTCGCCCCCTCTGCGTACGGGCCTGACAGAACAATTCTATTCTATTCCCCGTCACCCAATTTTGGTGTTATTAATTGCATTTCATTTGAGAAATAGTGTCAAGATTGACATAGGCGGTGGCGTATGTATTTGGCGCATGATCACGAACAGACATTATCACCTGAGATAAATTACCAAGAAATGTATCAACAATAAAGTCACATGAGTGTGTTTTATTGGTGCCCGGTTTAGAGAGGTTCCACTGTATAACGAGTCCACATGCAATTACTTTGAAGAACCACTTTCAGAATCAAAACAGATGTTATTTATTTGTAGTGGCTTCGTGTTGGCTACATGTTTACATATTACACAGGCCATGTGATTTTGTACCTACATGTGTGCATGTATAAAGTGTGCGATAACTTATGACAACATTTCCGATATTTTCCCTAAATGACGTTGAGAGTTAACGAAATGTTCAGACAAATGCGGAATATAATGCTGCATTTGCTCAGAAAAATGTCGAAAGCTTACGACCCAGCCTAGAATTGATACTTCCAATTGAAAGTAATATTCAGAATTATTGTTCTACATGTGTAAAATATGGAAGCATCCTGGTGCCAATGTTAAATATATTTATCTCCTAATTAGGAGTTAGTAAGTCCTAATTAGGATATAATATCTACTAATCAGGACGTAGTATATCCTAATTAGGAGATAGTAAGTCCTAATTAGGAATTATTATCTCTTAATTATGATATAGTGACTCCTACTTATGACTTACAATCTCCTAAATAGGAATTAATATCTCCTAATTACGAGTTAGTATCTCCTAATTAGGACATAAAACATTATTAGCATTGACACAGATAGTATGTCCTAATTAGCAGATACTAACTCCTAATTGAGAGATAATACGTCCTAATTATGATATACGGAGTCCTAATTATGAGAAACTAAGACACAATGAGTAGACAGCAAGTCCAAATTAGGAGATAATAACTCCTAATTAGGAGATCATATCTCCTTATTAGGAGTTACTATCTCCTAATTAGGACTTGGAGATAAAACTATATTAGCACTGACACCAGGACGCTTCCATAGTAAAATGGTAATATTGAAAACAGTGTAGAATAAAACATAAATCAGTCATTTATCATTATTTCAATTTAGCGTAAATTAAATATTAATGAACACGTCATTGTGAACCGGTATTGAACATATAAAATATTAAATATTAAAGCACAGCTGATTAAAAACATTAATTAGATGTATTTGGATAAGACTGATATGACAAATTGCGTATACATGTATATTTCAGTCATTTTCGTGATAATCTGCCTCAAACGACTCTCACTATGGGGCGTATATACAGAATAGTAGGTTAGTGCCGTGAATGGGAAAAAATAGCTGGCAAGGCTTAGGAAACGGGATGGGCGAGGCTCTGCCGACCACATCTTGTTTCCGTGCCGCGCCAGATATTTTTCCCATTCACGGCACTAACCTACTATTCTATTTATCTCGTCAACACCTACAAATGGCGTTAAAATGCAAAAAAATAACCCCTGTCACCGCAGATATCCATACGCAGTGATTAGGTCGTATTGACAGGATATCAAAAATGTTACGACACCGTGTTTCACGGCACATACGCACTGTGTTGACGGGGCAAATGAATGCGCCAAGATCTGATAAAAGTGGTCTTATTTCACTCCTGGCCAGTGTAGATTATGATGATCATGTACACTGATACAGCTTGAAAACACTGCAGCATTTATCATACATGCCTTGCTTGTTTCTTGTTCCACCTGCGTGTGGACTGAAACTATTTGTGCACATAAACGATTTGTTCTGTTCTGTTCTGGCATATCGTATGTGTGAGAGAAAAGTGAATGGTTTGTGGCTGTGACTGGGGACATGGGGCTTATAGAGAACAGAAGGTTAGTGCCGTGAATGGGAAAACAATAGCCGGCAAAGCTCAAGAATTTCTTTATTTCTCATCGGAAGTATATGTTGTGACCACTCATTTGAACCGTCTCACCGAGACGGTTCAAATGAGTGGTCACAACATATACTTTGGTTCAGAAATAAGGAAAATAGATAGAGAATAGTAGGTTAGCGCCGTGAATGGGGAAAAAATATCTGGTAAGGCTCAGGAAACGGGATGGGCGAGGCTATGTCGAGCACATCCCGTTTCCGTGCCGCGCCAGATATTTTTTCCCATTCACGGCACTAACCTACTATTCTATTTATCCCGTCAACACCTACAAATGGCTGTAAAATGCAAAAATAGTATTGACTGGATATCAAAAATGTTTCATGGCACCGTGTTTCACGGCACATACGCACTGTGTTGACGGGATAAATGTAATCACTGATCAAAGTAGCTTCCGATCGATTAGCACATTCCTGTAGCCTGATACGAAACATAAATATTAATGCACAACTTGCGGACCAACAGGCTGATCTGGATCTACACTAGTTGCAAAAGTCATAAACCCCATTTCACCAGTCGCAGCCACGTATCTGTAGCAAAATCAGATGTGTATTAACCATATACAGTGCAACCTCTCTACAACAGCCATTCATGGGAAGAGGCAAAACTGGCTGTTGTAGAGAGGTGGCTGTTGTAGGAACGTTATCGCTGAATTAAATTGTGTCGTCTGCTGTTTATTTATTTTCTTCGATAATTCTCATCAAATATATGCTTTGACAGCATATCAGAATCATGTCCAATGGAAATGATTATAAAGTGTTGTCAAAACATGTTTTTATTGAGAAAGAAAGCGCAAAAGCAACAGCAGACGACAGTTTTCGTGCTCAGCAGTCTAACGATTAGATAAAGAGGAAACCATCCATTTGGGATATAAAACAGCGGCTGTTACATAGAGGGTGTTGTTGTAGAGAGATGGCCGTTCAGGGAGGTTTGACTGTACATGTATATTGTATTGTTTTTATATGCACGTACATACTTGTTTGTTCGTAGTTGCGAACGGTAATTCTTGCAATCTACTCCCGTACCGTCCGTAGCTACAGACGGTACGGAAGTAAATTGCAACAGTTACCGTTCGCAACCAGGTTGTCCGGCGATTCATACATGTATAATTTAGTTGAGAAATACATGTATGGTACAAGTCTATAATTAACATATTTTATTAATTAATATGTCTCATCACCTTTTGAGCATATGTCAGACCAAGGATTTTATGTTCGGTCAGAGGAAGTGCAGAACTTACAAATAATGTGTCATTGTATTATTTTATTTTGTTTTCAGTACATGTGCATCTTTTTTCAACTCTTCAAAATGTATGTAATGTGTTAATGGTTCATTTCATTTCATTAGCTTATATTTAACGGCGGCACTGGCTCTAGGACCTTGCATGTCGTCTCCCAAGGATGGGAGAAAGAACAGAGGTAGAGATTTTTTGAGAGAAGCCGGTAATTCGTATTTACAGAGCAACTACGAAATATCGGTACCCATTTACAGCTGGGTGAACTGGAGCAGTGTGGATAAAGTGTCTTGCTCAAGGACACAACGCACGCCGCTAGTCAGATGACGTTTTATATACAGTTTTCTGAATACAAAAACAATAGTATGTGATAAAAAATAAATGAAAAGTCATGCAGAGCATGATGTTATTAGCCGATCAAATCAGGGTAAAGTGCATCGAACATATGTAGGTGTCTCTGTTAACATTGTCAATGGTAAACTATTTTCGACCACAGTTCTGTACCCAGCGTTGACATTTTTCTCGCTTTTGTGCAGGTTTTGGAAACCCGTTCCCAAATCCATCCAATAGCAGCAATGCCATAGCAGCAATGTTTTGTTGTCACCATTATGTTGCGAAATATTCCAGCGTAACACCTGTACTGTATGCTCTATTTATCTACAAATTACACTCCGCAATACACAAAGTTGTAGTCACTGTGTGTGTGTTTTGTCCGAATTCTGTGGCAGCATGCGAGTGGGCGGAGCTACCAGGGCTATATATATCTAGCGGTTACAGTGTCATCTAAAAATAGACGCAAGCTCCTGCGTATTCAGGCACATGCCCAGATTGGCCTAATGTGCCCCATCCGTGATTTTTTGCGCGATGTCGGGCGCAAGACAATCAATAATTTGCGGCATTGACAATAATTAAGGGGGATTGCCGCAATCGCGCGTGCTGGATGCATCCCTGCCATCCCTGCATGATACGTAAACAAATCAAAGTTGGCTATGAAGGGCAATTCTTCGTTTTGATTGGTGGAAAATTTTGTGAATATTAACTAGCGTCAAATGACGCGCATACGCGATCCAATGGGATAAACCCGAGATGCTGGGATAAACCCGAAAATGCTGGGGTTACTAGTAAGGAGATTTTGAGCAGAGGTCGATTATAAATTAGCCGAATAAACACATTTTACGCGATTATACGTGGCTGAAACTTGTTCTGTTTAATAAATAAAAGCTTTAAATTAGCCCAATAATCGGCGTATGTTGGCGTATATGGCCATTAGAGCCAACTATGGACTTCAACAACAATAACTTCCGGGGGGTTAAATCTCTTCAGGCGTTCAGCTCATTAAGTATTCAAAATTGTGTTATTTGGCTATAAGTAAAGTTTTAAACGGAGATAATTGCCAAAAATGCAAACTTTATCGGTTGATGCAATTTGGAAGTGATACAGAAAAATTCGCGTTCGTAGATTACCGAATAGCGGAGAAAAGGGTTGCTACAAACTTTTTCAGAATTCGATGGATAACCAACATATTAGCCGATCTATAAATAGATCGGCTAATAATGAATGGTTAGTGGAAGAATGTGGCAAACTCCAGGGGAGTGTTAGTACCACTAAACCATTCAGTTGAGAGAGTTAGCCTGCTTCAATTGTATTTGCACATTGTGTATATCCTTTTAGGCACGGTCTTATGACGACATTTTCGAAAACGCATTAGCCGAGGCGACAGCGACTACAGTTTCACCCAACATGCGTATATTCCAAGCGATTGTCTCCCCTGGCCTTATATACAGAGTTCATGGCTTTCAGCACGACAAGCGAGATAAGTCTGGTCAGGTATGCAATGCTCCAGATAACCTTTGTGTCTAGAAAGTGTTATACCCGCCTGTTTTCAATTCCATTGCATATTTTACTTTTATAAATGAATTATTGATTTTTCTGTTATCAAATAAGAATAAATAATCAAATAATGAAAGACGGTTAAACTTTCACTTATTTGAGCTGCAAAAAGCAAACAATGTTTGCTTTTTGCAGCTCAAATAAGTGAAAGTTTAACCCACCAGCAGTTTGAAAATACGTATTGATTTTCAAATTGAGTAGTGAAAATACTGTAATAAAGTTGAAAATTTTCTTAGTTGAACCGAAAAAAGCAAACATTGTTCAACTAAGTGAATTGTCAACGTTATTAGATCGGTTTCACTCCTTAATTTGAAAATCAAGGAGTATTTTCAAATTGCGGTGGGCATTTTGTACTCGCACTTTTGAAAATCAATGCGTATTCAGCAAAAATAAGTGCGTAAATATACCAATACACGCACATTACTCTGGGTATGGTTTCTGCTAGACACAATAATACATAATAGTATACACTTTTATATATTTCAATATTCAATATTTCAAATGCATTGCGTATTTTACTTTTACAAATGTATTATTGGTTGTCTTCCTTATTAAATAGGGAACAAATGATAAAATATAAAGCAAATTTAAAAATTCACTTATTTGAGCTGCAAAAAGCAATCACTGTTTGCATTTTTCAGTTCAACTAAGAAAATTTTCAACTTTATTACAATATTTTCACTACTCAATTTGAAACTCAATACGTATTTTCACATTGCTGTGCGTATTTTGTACTCGCGTATTCAGCTAAAATAAGTGCGTAAAGTACGCCAATACGCACATTGTATTTTGTCAGTATATATGTACCCCACCCACGAATTATTGTGATATATTTTGTCAGTAGCACATGTACCCCACCCACGAACTATTGTGTTGTCGTGTACCCCACCCACGAATTAGTGTGTTGCATTTTGTCAGTATACATGTACATCACCCACGAACTATTGTGTTGTCGTACCCCACCCACGAATTAGTGTTACAGTATTGTATTTTGTCAGTATACGTACCCCATCTACTAATTATTCTGTTGTATTTTGTCAGTATACATGTACCCCACCCACGAATTATTGTGTTGTATTTGGTCAGTATACATATACCCCACCCACGAATTAGTGTGTTGTATTTTGTCAGTAACTCATGTACCCCACCCACGAATTACTGTGTTGTCGTGTACCCCACCCACAAATTATTGTGTTGTATTTTGTCAGTAACACATGTACCCCACCAACGAACTATTGTGTTGTCGTGTACCCCACCCACGAATCATTGTGTTGTAACATGGCAGTATACGTGTACTCCGAAGTGGCAAGTGGAATAAGGCAGGGATTCCGCTGGCGATGGCCACTTTCGCAATTGGCGATAAAAATAAACAATTGGCGGTAAAAAAATTACAATTTTCGAAAAAATAAATAAATAGATTTTCCCCAGCGGAATCCCTGATAAGGTGGCTAACTCACACAGGAACGAGGACACGTTTAAAGTCGGACACTCTCTGAGATGTACTAGTATCTGGTATTTTACACTTTCAGCTGACGAAAGACGTAGATCGTGAGTTGGACTCCATTGGAGGGAATGAAGTACACGACTACAGGCATGACATGCGCAATGGCGTCCGGGCGTCCACGGAAATTTCCTGTAAGTGACGGAAATTAAATAACGATGATCGTAATGCGCATTAATTTTCCCATTTCCTCTAGCGGATGGTTACGTGTATTTACATTGTAGTCCCTAGAACGTGGGAACAGAATGGCGCCGTCTGTTGCTTTTCCTCTTTATATGTCCCGTTTTCTAAAAGACGGGACCCTTGTATATATAGCATTTCTCTCTGCACAAACCAATAAGCATACAGCAACATATTTCCACTAAATAGTCGTACACTTTGAAGCGTACCATTTTCTCTTGGGTGTACATGTACACGTAGCCTATACTTATGGGGCTGTTGCTGGAGAAACGGGGCTTATGGGATTTGTGTCCAGCTTCTGATTAAATAGCACACTCCTGTAGCATGGTGACAATATGTATTGCTTGTTAGAAGTACAACGGGTGTTTCAATGATGTAATGGCGAACAGTGCAGATCCTGATCAGACTGTGCGGATGCACAGGCTGATCTGGATCTACACTAGTCGCAAAACCCATAAGCCCCATTTCTCCAGGCACAGCCGCATATATGTAATGTTAGAAGCACAGCGGGTGTTTCAGTGATGGAATGGCGAACAGTGCATACCCTGATGATCTGGATCTACACTAGTCGCCCATTTCTCCAGTCACAGCCGCATACATGTAATGTAGCCTATATACTATTTTATGTAACATTTCTCTAGATTATTGTCCTCTAACGGCTCCCCATATGATACCCAAATTACCGCTAATTTGTGGCATTTCAGAAAGCCGGTATCGGCACATTTTGTATCATTTAGGCAATTACGTCTTCAAAGGACGGCAGCTAGTTACGCATGCGTAGTAGTGATTAGGCAGGCGCGGATACGAATAGCGGTCGTTCATTAGCCAATAAGTATGTGTCGGCCAACACACGTCACTGTACGAATGTTCATTACATGTCCCGTAACCAGTCTAATGCACTCTATAAATATCACCCAATCTGATTGGCTGATGTTCATACATTACAGGTATATCATTGTTGATGAACGGTCGCAAATTATTTGATAGGTATTCCTAAGCCAGTAGTAAAGGAGTGCATTAGACATAGGTTAACCGCATTTTCATTTTGGAATTGCGGCGTATATCAGAAAATGATAGGTCGGAAATCATTTTCTGATATACGCCGCAAATTTGAAAATTACAATACAGTTAACCCTTTATTACAATACAGTTAACCCTATAGTGTATATTCTATTATAATTCCAGCACAAAAATATTTACACAATTTCCTAACATTTGATTGGCCCGTAGCTAGTATCTGTCCAAAATTTATATCCCAGTAAACTCCCACGCCGAACTACTTTCCGTAACCGTGAGGCGCAGTTAAAATAATTCTTAAGAAAACGGAAAATAAACACATTTTCTTGATGAATTTATTTCAAATGCTGGAATTATAATGAATGGCCTTTTTGTGGAATTTATTGGGGATATAAACTTGGAAAAGTCGCGGGAATACTGGACGAGGCCTTCCGGCCTTCGTCCAGTATTCCCGCGACTTTTCCAAGTTTATGCCCCGATAAATTCCACAAAAAGGCCATTCATTCCTATAATATATAACTATAGCGCCTGGCTGCTACAAGCGGCGACTTACATCGTGTAGCCAGGGCGCATTTCTCAGCCATGGGTCATATACGACGGTCACATCATGGGCGTCGTCAGGATCGTGGGGGAGGGGGGGGGGGGGGCGTGGGGCGGCCAGCATGCTTATTTGTATACTAACTAGAGATTATGTACGTAAAACATGGGTATGCCCCATGGCATACTGGACCTTAAAAAAAGAAAAAGAAACGAGGCAAAGCCATAAAACAAAATGAGGCATGCTATTTTTGTTTCTTATTTACACTATTTAAATACGTCACCTGAAAACAAATTATTTTCGACAGATTATAAAGTATGATCATTGCACATCAAACAATAAATACAGAGAATAAATAGTAATGTCCGTTAACATATTAAGGAAACACGTTTGTCGCCCCTGATATCAGTGTGGAAATTGGCGTCTGACATAAAATGTATAATAATGTCAATCAATACGTGGGGTAATGGTGTATAGCGGGCACTCGTAATTCTCGGAACTGGTGAATAGTGACACAATTGTACACTTATTTAATCCCTATAAAGGACAGTCTGTGCCTACTGAGTGGGCATGTACCGTTAATAGCAATGGAAACAAATATTATTTTTGCTCATACCTCGATTTGTGAGACTCGTATAGGTTAACTTTCGGTCATCGATTATTTGAATTTGATTTAAACAAATTGTATTGCTCTATATAGATAGTATACAGTAGTTTCAAGATATTTCGTATTTGCGATCAATGTAGATCCAGATCAGCCTGTGCATCCGCACAGTCTGATCAGGACCTACACTGTTCGCAAATACAATTGACTATAATAAGAGCATAGTTGAATGACTTTTTCTAGTTTATATTGGGCTTTATTATATGGTTTCATTATATTCGAATTCCCCGCCCCTCCCTTCTTCTGAAAAGCTGACAACGCCCTTGCATATGAAGCTGATATTAGAGCCTGGATATATCTGGATTACCAGGAACAATTCCGTCTCACGAGCAGATCCTGAAGTAATGTGGTCTGCATGCTTTCTTACACTGTCGGTAATTTATGGCTTCGTAAATTCCCGCGTGATATGGCCGACTCTGAGTAGGAGAATGTGTACTTGTGCGGTACCAGTTTTAAGAACCCGTTCTATACATGGGGCCCGTTTCACTAAACTTCTTACGACTAAAATGTTCGTAAGTGCAAAATTATGATAGTCTGTAAATGTCACATGAACAATGTTTTCTTGTAAACAATTATTGGATTTACATTTATTGAGCATAGGCTGCATATGCAGCCTTTGCTCAATACATGTAAATCCATCAATTTAAATTTCCAGACCATCCTAAATTTGCACTTACTAATATTTTAGTCGTACGAAGTTTAGTGAAACGGGCCCCAGATCAGCGTATGCTTCAAAGATAATTGCTTCGTAAATGTGATATATAATAACATATTATATGAATACTGCCTTGTTATTGTATCCTATACGGCACATGGAGCGGCCAAGTTGGCCGTCTTTGTGTGTTCCAGCCATCAGCCAGTTTCACCTATTCTGCCGTTTGACAAAGAACTCAAAATGTGAAGTAGAACATATGATATAATGTAGTTAATGACATGTAGAAAAGCCAGGAGAACGGACTCCTATCAATTATATTACAATAAATTGTACAATATGTCAGTTTTCTGGGCAGGTTTGTGCCCGTGTTTTTAAAAACATGAACCACCATTATAACTACCCTCATACACAGAAAATCTCACAGTGTACAATGTATCACTTTCATCTGGCCAACCACACAACATATACCATACATGTATATACCCACTACAGTACTCTGTTATTAGCTATCAAATCCAGTAACGTGTAAGCAGATACCTGCTTGTATTATCCATGGGGTAACGTGTACACTAACAATAGGCTATGTATCAGATTGAAAAGTTTACATATCCAAATTTATTTTGAGATTGATGGGAGAAATGCTCAGATATCTCGTCTTTTGTATAATTTGCTGGCATAATATGTATAGCTTGCCGTTGTCATATCTGTCTATTATGTATTGCACCAAATTTTATTTGGTTTACTATCGTATTATTTGCTGTGTGTGTCAAACGCACGACGTGGTGAAACTGTACGATGGCTTGTACATACACAGATGGCGGAGATGGCAACTAAATGCTCCATATAGTATTCAGTAACAAGACAATATTCACATATGTTATATTCATATATCACATCACTCTTATGAAGCAATTGTCATTGAAGTTAAGTGTATCTATCCATGGCCTATTACCTTAAATATGCTTCCCACACTTTGGGAATGGCTGTAACTAATGTTGTTAAAAATTGTAGCCCAACCCATTTGCTATATGTATAGTGTTTTGTAGGCGTTGAAACTACTATAGGAATGAATGGCATTTTTGTGGAATTTATCAGGGTATAAACTTGGAAAAGTCGCGGGAACTTGATACTGGACGAAGGCCGGAAGGCCTCGTCCAGTATTCCCGCGACGTTTCAAAGTTTATATCCTCGATAAATTAAACAAAAAGGCCATTAGTTCCTTATAATTCCAACATTTGAAATAGCTTCATCAAGAAAATGTGTTTATTTTCCGTTATCTTAAGAATTATTTTAACTGATGGAAATATACGTACTATAATTGTAAGTGGTAAGGGAGATAACTAATTTGACTTCTGAATGCACATTTCTACATTTATCGTTCCTTTCACTGTATGTTTCAGCTGCGCTCGAAGACTGGAAAAATGAAGTTCCGCCGGAAGTTAACGAAATGGACAAGCGATATTTCGGGTCGCTTGGCGGGTCGCATGTTCACGGAAAGCGCAGTGATTCCCCGGCGTATCCGGCAGATTGGAAGAGCGAGGTACCATCGGAAGTCGCGGAAAAGAGATATTTTGGCTCCCTTGGCGGATCACACGTTCACGGAAAACGAAATGGAATGCATAAACGTCGCATAAACAAACGAGCACTGGACACGCTCGGCGCGATGAAAATTCATGATTTCAAGCGTGGGTTTGACACTTTGGGCGGAATCAATCTCCATAGCGACTACAAACGATACATTTCGTCGCTAGGGGGCAGTGAAATACACGGATATAAACGCGGGGTTGATATGCAGCAGCCGGAATATAAACGGTTTGTTTCCTCACTTGGTGGCGCTAATCTCCATAGCGGATTTAAGCGGGAATTTGGTTCGCTAGGTGGCGCTAATCTTCATAGCGGATTTAAGCGGGAATTTGGTTCGCTAGGTGGCGCCAACCTCCATAGTGGATTTAAGCGTGGGTTTGATACGCTGGGTGGGACAAACTTGCACGGTGGGTTTAAACGCGACGACGGGTCCATAGACGTGTCCGATCATCTGAATGCAAAAAGATTCTTGTCATCACTGGGTGGGACGAATATACATAACGGAAACAAGCGATTTATATCTTCGTTGGGCGGCATCAACGTCCATGATGGCGGATATAAACGGACTATTTCTTCACTCGGGGGGATGAATATCCATGACGGATTCAAAAAGCGGGAGTTCGGCTCGTTAGGCGGTGCACAGATATTTGGATATAAAAGATCAGATTCGGAGGGTGACGCTGAAAAACGCGAGTTTGGATCTCTTGGAGGCGCCCAAATATTTGGATACAAACGAGCAGACTCGATGGACAGTGTAGAACCTGACCACAGTGACAAAATACAAGTTCACAAACGGCAGTTTGACTCGTTGGGAGGGTTTAATATTCACCGATACAAGCGCAGTGGTACAGAACATATCATGGCGGGCAATTAACAGGCGGGATAAACGGGGTAGTACCGATTATTGATGACCCCGTTTGTGGTGCGGTCATGGATCTCTACGCGAGAATTTCCACCACGTGATATACAAGAATTACAACGGACTCGTGTCGCAGTTCTGCTCTGAAGGAGGCCAACAATACTACTGAAGATAAAATCCAAAATTTCAGCTTAAGCATATCGATGGTCTAGTAACATAAGGTCGTAACTGCTATGCTAAAGCATAGCACTTACGACTTTATGTTACTAGACCATCGATATGTTCTTATTCCCCATTGCCCTTGAAATATGTGTGTACATGGACGTTATACATAACACCAACGTTTGACAATATCGGAAATACGTTTCAAATATTCACGCACCCCTTGTACAATTGATGAACACGAATCAGAATATTCTCCATGAAAATAACCTTTGCAAACATGGAACACCATCACCATGACATTGTAACGTCGTTTAGCGAATCAGGCGTGGAGACATTATTTATGAATCATGATTGACCTAGATATCAGGGGCCCGTTTCACTAAACTGCGTACGACTAAAATGTTCGTAAGTGCAAATTTAGGATCGTCTGGAAATTTCTCATGATGCATTTACATTTATTGAGCATAGGCTGCATATGCAGCCTATGCTCAATAAATGTAAATCCAATAATAGTTTACAAGAAAACATTGTTAATGTGCAAATTACAGACTATCATAATTTTGCAATTACGAACATTTTAGTCGTACGAAGTTCAGTGAAACGGCCCCCACTATACCAGTATCAGCATCGTTACAACATTATTTTGCACGTATGTGTATATTCAATCTATACGCACGAGGTACCCGATACAATATACGACGGTCAAAAATGATTGCTTCAGTACTACTTTCTCCGACATTTCATTGGCTGTATGAAACCACGACGTCAAAGTCCGTATCACTAAGCCCAACAAATAGTCCATGTCTGCATTAACGAAGACGTCATTGCGCTTGATTTTCCCATACCAGACACTGTTACACAACTGCCTGATTTAATATTGTCTAGATTACCAACATTTCTGAACATGTATTGGCAATGCCAACTCGCAATCAAGCAATTTGATTGTCTGAGCCTGAGCTGTAACAGGGTCAGTCAATCAAGCAGATTTCAAGCACAATTATGAAGTATTTTGAAATTAAAATATAATATTTAAAACATATTGGCAAGATTTTCTGAGGCGGTACTGTACCTGATATATAGAACGCCGTGCTGGTACATTTGATATCGGGGGCCTGTTTTACTAAACTTCGTACGACTAACATGTTCGTAAGTGCAAATTTAAGATCGTCTGAAAATTTCAATTAATGGATTTACATGTATTGAGCATAGGCTGCATATGCAGCCTATGCTCAATACATGTAAATCCAATAATAGTTTGCAAGAAAACATTGCTAATGTGAAATTTACAGACTATCATAATTTTGCACTTACGAACATTTTAGTCGTACGAAGCTTAGTGAAACGGCCAGCCAGGTTTGTTAGGCTCGGCTTAGACACGGAAGAAATTCCCAGCATGCCTCGGAATACCGCCTGATACACGTGATACAAAAGCGACTCCGTACAACACCCTCTCTCCCCCACCCGCTATTCTGCATAGTTACATCCGTTGAGGTCACGGAATTGCGCAGGCGCGCGATGTGGAAATGTGGTTGTGACTGGAGAAACTTCGCTACTGCATCTGCATCACTAACTCCTATATACGGACATATACAATGGGGAACAGGGTGCTTACATGTAACGGACTAGTTGCGGGAAGTAACTCTGTGGAATACTGCCGTATCGGAGTTACTTCCCGCAACTACTTAACGGACAGTGCAGATGCAGATCAGACTGTGCGGATCAGGGTCTACACTGGTGGTAAAGATACTACTACCCATTTATCCAGTCACAGGCACATACGTGTCTGTGACTGGTGAAATGGGTATCATGGGTTTTGCGAACAGTGTAGATCCGAATAGGGGATACACAGTCTGACCAGGAACTGTACTGTTCGCCATGCCATCAACATCCATCATGCTTCAACAAGCAATATAGATCAGTATATGACTACAAGAGTATATATACTCTTTGATCGGGAGCTACACTGTTCACAAATCCCATAAGCTCCATTTCTCCAGTCGAAGCCACATATGAAGATGTGGCCAGCATGCTTGCTCCTAATGACCAGTCCAGTCTCGCAGACTTGATTTATATGTGCCAATCTAGGTCAATATCTGATAAAACAGTGCTTGTACGAGGTTCAGTCATAAAGTTATCGGACTTTGCTTATATCTAAGGAACCATTTGGTCAAATCGGTTGTGAAATATGTCATTACAACGATGGTTCATTTGTGCAAACAGTGACATATCGGTTCCATGAAGTAAATCACAGGATTTCGTAAACTAGTCATTTATTCGCAGGCATCATATACTCCTCAGAACTATGAAAATGGAAGCACAGGTATTTCATGAAATGTTGGAATTTTAAACTGCTCCGTAGTGACGTTATTTCGTTACTATAGTTACCCATTACGAGCGAACGGATTATTATAGGAATGAATAGCCTTTTTGTGGAATTTATCGGGGTATAAACTTGGAAAAGTCGCGGGAATACTGGACGAAGGCCGGAAGGCCTCATCCAGTATTCCCGCGACTTTTCCAAGTTTATATCCCCGATAAATTCCACAAAAAGGCTATTCATTCCTTATAATTCCTGCATTTTAAATAAATTCATCAAGAAAATGTGTTTATTTTTCGTTTTCTTAAGAATTATTTTAACTGCGCCCGACGGTTACGGAAAGTAGTTCGGCGTGGGAGTTTACTGGGATATAAATTTTGGACAGAGACTTGCTACGGACCAATCAAATGTTAGGGAATTGTGTAAATATTTTTGTGCTGGAATTATCGCAAAGTATGTTCTTATTTTCAAATCCATTCAATTTGACGAGATGTAAATGTCGTATAAACATGATAAAGGTGAACAATGTGGCAGGTATATTAAACGTTTTATCAAGAACGTCCGAGACCATTATGACTGCACCTCGTATAGGAGAAAAGGGGGAATACAGCGCAGATAATACAGCGTATCTACGTAGTCAGATCGCGGTTTCAATCAGGGAATCGCCGGTTCAGGGGCTACACTGGTTACAAATCCAATTCCTCCAATTCCTCCAGTCGGGAGTCATATTTTTATCATTGCCAGTGTACATCCTGATCACAGTGCCTTTTCACTAAACTTCGTACGACTAA
Organism: Conchocele bisecta; assembly: GCA_029237695.1. NCBI lineage: Eukaryota > Metazoa > Mollusca > Bivalvia > Lucinida > Thyasiridae > Conchocele > Conchocele bisecta. Next base: position 24,677,659 of record CM055279.1, on the reverse strand, counting down.
AATGTTAAAAAAAACGAAAAATATATGATAGTCTGTAAATGTCACATGAACAATGTTTTCTTGTAAACAATTATTGGATTCACATTTATTGAGCATAGGCTGCATATGCAGCCTATGCTCAATAAATGTAAATCCATAAATTTAAATTTCCAGACGATCCTAAATTTGCACTTACGAACATTTTAGTCGTTCGAAGTTTAGTGAAACGGGTCCCAGATCATGCATAATTATATTTAAGCTTTGGAGTACATAACCGTCTGCGTTAATCTGCCCAGATTATCAGGGCTTCTGAACATCTGATGGCATTGCCAACTCGCAATCAAGCAATTTCAGTGTCTGAGCCTGAGCACAGCGCAGACTCAGCCAATCAAGCTGCTTGATTTTAAGCACCGTAAATTTTTTTCTCTCGTCATTCAATATTTTATTTCTCAATACTTTACGGATCAAAAATTAACATCTCCTAATTAGGACCTAATATATCCTAATAAGACTTACTATCTGTGCCGATGCTAAAAACTAATTTAACTCCTAATATTATCTCCTAAGTCCTAATTAAGAGATAATAAGTCCTAATTAGGAGATACTAAGTCCTAATTAGGATATACTAACTCCTAATTAGGATATATTATCTCCTAACTAGGAGTTACTATCTCCTAGTTAGGACTTAATGCTTTAGGAGATACTAAGTCCTAACTAGGAGATAGTATCTCCTAATTAGGAGCTAGTAACTCCTAATTAGGAGATAAAAAATACTACGTCCCTATAAATAAGAAGACTGAGATATTTATTTATTTATTTTTTTAAATAACAAAATTGACAAATACGTATTTGCAAGATTATCGCAAGCAGTAGTGTATACAGTGTATGCCAAGCAATGACCATCTACTCGCAGTTTTCATGTAGCCGATTTCATAAAAATTGCAAAGTATACTTATCTAGCAAAGTATACTTTGAAGGAGTAATCATTTATTTTTCCAGAAATGCACTATGTCATATATAACTAACGACTGCATATATTTGTAGATTAAAAGCATGCAGAATTATTATGCTGAATTTATTACATTATCAAAATGGCTGTGATAATGTAATAAATTCTTTAATAAAATTGAATCAATTTATACTTAAAGGTACATATCCACTCAGTAGGCACAAAATGTTCTTTATATCAGAGACATCATCCGAGACATTTTCTGGCAAAATAAACATTCATTCACCATTACCCCACGTATTGATCGGCATTATTATACATTTTATATCAGACGTCAATTTCCACACTGATATCAGGGGCGATAACCGTGTTTCATTAAAATACTAACGGACTTTGCTATTTATTCTTTGTATTTATTTTGGATGTGCAATTATTGTATTTTATAATCTATAGTATAAATAATTAAAAAATATCATGTCTCATTTGCATATGAAAATAGCCTGATACCACCGCGCGTCACCATCAGTAAAATACATATTACTAAATGATTATATCTGTATAGCGGGCACTCGTAATTTTTAGAACTGGCGGAATAGTGACACAATTATACACTTATTTAATTCCCATAAAGAACAGTTTGTGCCTACTGAGTGGGCATGTACCTTTAAATTGAAAATTTCTCCCTCAGAGTATACTTTGCTAGATAAGTTTACTTTGACATGTTGATGAAATAGGCTACATGCCGGTATTGGCAACACCCACAGGCTTGTAAAGATATGGAAAAGTCTTTAATACTGTAATACGGATTATATCCAATGGAAAATAATGTATATAAAAGCGTTTTATTTTAAATTAGTCTATCGTTCGCTTTATTTTCCCTGCCATTATCCATAGGTGTTTGAACATTATGTTGGTGTCTTCTGGCTGGGTATTCTGGTGGATTTGGGTAGATTTCGGTGGATTTCGTTAGTTTTGGATAATTTACATATGTTTTTGCAACTACTAATGCTCAAACATTACAAAAGACATACATTGCCAATCATCTACACATTTACCGTTCCGAACTTTCCGGCCCCTTTTATACTGTCAAAATATCGTACTTCTTGTTCGTACGTGTAATTCTCGGGCGCTGACGCAAATTGTATGTTGGTAACAATGCACCCAAACCACCAGATATACCGAAATAACCCACAAAACACCGAAATATGAACAGTAGTATATAGGGAGTCAAAATGATACCACCTACGGTGGTATCATTTCCACCCCCATATACTACTCCCACCACCCCCTAAAAATCAAAAATTGGTTAACGAGGAAATTGTCTCCCACCAACCACGAAAAATCCAAAATTGGTCGTGAAAAAAAACATAATGTTTTTCCGACAGCAAATTTATGAATTTTTGAGAAAATAATTAATGCAATACCAATTCACGATTGGATGTGCCCACGAGTGATAGTTTATATTCCAACACCCCATTTTTCTCCTCCAATATAGCTAATTTATTTCGCAGATCAGCAACTAATTCTACCAGCTCTAGTCTACCACGTTCACCTGTAGCCACCTGACAGCGTAGTTGCTTATGTCTACAAAGAGTTTGGGCACTAACGAATTTACAAGGGCATCTGGGGCATTGAAATTGCGGGGGGACACAAGGAATTTTTCTACGTCTCGCTAGATGCCTTCGTAGATAGTCTTTACGCGTAAACGTCTTACAACAAGTCCCACACTCCATTATATATGTATATGTATATGTTTATATTCAATTGGAAGTGAAAAAAACATAATGTTTTCAAGACCAATTGAACAGATAAATTTCATAGGTTATACAAAAGTATATTACAGAAAATATGATAACGCCAGAAATAGAAAGTTTGAGAAGAGAAGCCGAATCGCTAGGGATTACTTATAGTACACGGTTGAGAGTTAGGGGGTTGACAAAGCTGATAAATGCCACAAAGAATGAGGCGTTTATGAAGCGGTTTACCCGCGCCTATAAAAGAGGGACATTTAAAGACCTCTCCAAGGGTCGTGGGTTCGAGCCTGACTAGCGGCGTGCGTTGTGTCCTTGAGCAAGACACTTTATCCACACTGCTCCAGTTCACCCAGCTGTAAATGGGTACCGATAATTCGTAGTTGCTCTGTAAATACGAATTACCGGCTTCTCTCAAAAAGTCTCTACCTCCGTTCATTCTCCCATTCTTGGGAGACGGCATGCAAGGTCCTAGAGCCAGTGCCGCCGTTAAATATAAGGAAAAAAAAAAAAGAAACTCTCACTAGCGGAGGAAGTTGGTAACAGAATTCAAAAAGAAAGTATTGCGGAGCTAAGGGCTAGTGTAATTAATTCTAAAGAATTACCTTCAAGCAAAAATAATTTGTCTCAAATTAGACACACAGGTGACCAAATACCAAATAAAAGATCTATAGTTCGTGCGATAGTGGAAAAAGGTGAAGAAATATTGGGGGCTCACGATGAAACATTGGAAAAGGTAGAAAATGGAAGACGGGTAGTTACATTATCCTTTCGTAAAAACATTAACATTAACGAGTCTGAACGCATGTCCGATAAACTCGCTCCGTATCTAACAACCAATTTTTATTTGAGATATTCATATTCTTACAAGCTAGAACATATGGAGGAAATTAAAAATGGAAAACCTGTAACTATAATAATACACAAAAATCTCGGTGGTAGCGAACCACTATCATCAATGAAAACCGTTAAAAAATGGCTGTCAGATATGGAGCAAACACGAATAATGGCCGATAAAATAGACAGACCGAATACAAAGTGGAAGTTTGTAAGATGGGTAGAGGTTTTCGTAAAGCTAATACAGGGTAGTAGGGGAATAGATTTGGGACTACAATCCAAAGAAGCGGCAGGAGGAGAACTTCCAGAATGGCTGAAGAATAAAAAAGGTATGTATTCTTTAGATAAGTATAATGACGACCTTTGTCTGTTCAGGTGTCTAGCTATGCATATGACAGATAAAAGACCCGACAGATGTACAGAAAAGGCGAAAGAACTTAGTAAGCAATATTTTGGTAGTAATGTGGTTTCACCAATTCCTTTTTCAGATCTGAAAAAGGTTGAAGAGTTTTTTAAAATCGGTATAGAAGTATATCAACCCACCGAATGTAATGTATGGTGGTTGAAAAAGGTACCAGCGCACTATAAGGCAATAGGTAATAAACCAATGACAATAGGACTGTTTAATAATCACGCATTTCTGATAAAAAATACCTTAAAAACCTATCTAAAATTTACGCCTGCGATAATTGCAAGCAGAAATTCACGAAAGCGAGTAATATGAAGAGACACGGGCCAAAATGTATGAGAGGTGAGACAAAAGTAATATGTGATGGTAATTATTTAGAGCGCCCGCGTTCGTCGTTCGAGAAAGCGTTCTACCCAAAAAGTTCTAACAGTTATGGGGCGATCGATTAGATGTGCTCTGTGGAAAAGCGCGAGGGAATTCACATTCACCACGAACAGTGTGGACACGGGGGTGAAAGATGGATTTTAGGAGCTCCAGTAGATGGATACTGTCCAGAAACCAATACCGTATATCAATAGCACGGCTGTTACTGGCACGGGTGTGAGATTCATGCAAAGCATAGAAAAGAAGAACGCGCATCCACTATGAGAAGAGATACATTTATTAGAAAAAGCAAAGAATTCAACCTAGTAGTTATGTGGGAATGCGAATTTCAAAGAACTGGTAAAGACATAAAGATCGGTTGCGACACTACTCTTTATCCATATCAGATAGTATACGATTTTGAGGCATATCTCAACCCAGAATTTGAAACTCTCGGTAATAATCTAGAGTACGAAGCCGAGCACGTTCCGGTAAGCGTTAGTATAGGAGATAATTTCTCAGGAACAGTAACTCATATTTGTGATAAAGATCCCGCAAAACTTATAGAAAAATTCGTAGAAGATTTGAAAGTCAGGGGAAAAGCTATAAGAGAAGAAGTGTGGTCAATATATGGGTTTAATACAGAACATTTACGTAAAAACCAAATCGCCAAGATCGAACAGTGGATAGAGCAAGTACCGGTTATAGGTTTTAACAGCAGTAAGTACGATATAAACTTAATAAAGAAATATTTAGTAGGTGAACTATCTGCAACAACAAAGAAAGTAATGGTCGGAAAACGTGCAAACGCAACAATATTTCTATTTACTCCAGAGTTTAGATTTCTTGATGTAATACTTTATCTAGGACCCGGTGTAAGTTACGATAGTTGGATAAAAGCCTACGAATGCAAAGGACAGAAATCTTTCTTTCCTTATGAGTGGTTCGATTCTCCAGACAAACTGGATTACCCAGGACTACCGGATATAGAGAATTGGTATTCCAAACTACCTGGGAAAATGTTAATAGATGAAACAGAATTAAGTAAATGTCGTAGAATTTTCGAAGAAAATAATATGAAAACTTTCAGAGATTGGTTGAAATATTATAACGATTTAGATGTAGCACCGTTCCTAGAAGCGGTGGAAAAAATGTGTGTTTTAATTTTATAAACACAGAGGTGTGGATATTTTCAAAGATGCGGTAACACTACCTGGAGTAGCTATACAATATTTATTGAGAGGAACCATTAAAGAACAAAAATCTTCAAAGACGATTATACCGGAGGATGCTCTATATGCACCAAAAGAAGAAACATACGAAATGATGAAGGACGCTCTAGTTGGCGGTCCATCAATAGTATTTACACGATATGCAGAAGCTGGTGTTTCAAATATTAGATCTAATTTCTCATTTGGATCAAATGAAATTAACAAACCTTGCAAGGCTGTTTTGGGTTACGATGCAAACGCGTTATATTTATCTACGTTAAATAAAGAGATGCCGTGTGGGAGAGAAACTATACACCATATAGATACCCCACATAACCCTAAATTTATTAAAAAGTTTTGTAAAAGAGTTTTATCTGGAGACTGGTTTGGGTTTGCGGAGGTGGATATAGAAGTTCCACACAACTTAAAAGATAAATTTTCTGAAATGTCCCCAATATTTACAGAGAAGTAGAGGTTGATGAAGTTCCCACACACATGTTAAAATATTTAAACGATACTGGCCGAACAAGAGGAGATGGAAAAAAATTGGTGGGATCTATGACCGCCACTAAAGTATTGCTGTACGCGCCACTGTTGAAATGGTATTTAAAACACGGCCTAGAAATAACTGGAGTTCATCGTGTTATAGATTATATTAGCGGAAAACCATTTGAATGGTTCGCAAAAGAAGTTACAGCCGCAAGACGAACAGGCGATGTAGAACCAAATAAGAAACCAGTAGCCGACATAATGAAATTATTAGGAAACTCGTGTTGTGGAAAAATGATAGAGGCAACGGAGAGACATTTAAATACGAAATATACACAAAACGAAACCTGTGTTGACAAAGCATTAAGATCTGCATTCTTTGACGATTTGGAAGAGATAGGAGATGCGTACGAAATATCTTCAAGAAAACCCAGGTGTGCGGTAAAGAGACCATTCCATTGTGGAATAGCGGTTTATCAACTAGCTAAATTGAGAATGTTGAAATTTTACTACGAATTTCTAGATAAATACATAAAAAGAGAAGACTTTGAATTAATACAGATGGATACAGATAGTATGTATATAGGAGTTAGTGGAAACACGATAGAGGAATTGATTAGACCTAACTTACTAGACGAGTTTGAAAAAGAAAAAAATAAATGGTTGGCTTGGGATAAATGGAGCGAAAGAGAGCCCGGACTTTTCAAAATGGAATTTAGCGGGGATAGGGCGATAGCGTTATCTAGTAAGTGTTATTTCGTAGAAAAAATAAATTTCACTAAAGATAAGTCATTTGAATCAAATGTGGAACAAATTAAAATTAATAAAAACTCTGCGAAAGGAATGTCCAAGAGAACTAACAATTTAAATTGGGATAGATATAAACGAGTACTAAGTGAAACTACAGAAGATGGAAAACACATTATAGATGTAGCACAAAATAGAGGATTTAAAATGAAAGACGGCGTTATGAAAACGTACTGTCAACACAAATTAGGACTCTCGGCATACTACGATAAAAGACGCGTGTTACCAGACGGAATACATACAGAACATCTCTAAAGAATCTGACGATCCGGGGGTAGCTGGGTGTCAGAAGGCACCATAAGAAGTTCTTCGCGAACAAACCCTCGAGATGGCCCATCATCCAAATAGTAGAGCACGGGCTCATCAGGTTTGGTAATGGATCGATCTAGATGATATACATTGAGAGACCACACGGGATCAGTCGCGCGGCGGCTGCCACCTTCGAGCTCTCCCGGTTGATAGAGGTACCGGACGTCAATATCTGATGGAAGTGCAATCGCCGATTGCTGCTCCTCTAAACCAACGGGTCGCCCGCGCGAGACGGCAGAGGGCTTGCTCGTCACCCTTTTAAACTTGATAGCATCTACAGGCTTCTTACCTATCAATCTGGTCACCTCTCCGTTCAGTGCGGAGACCACGGCGGGCAGTCTGGCCACCCACTCGGTCGATCGCGAATGAGGGTCTACAAGTTCTTTGGCGTATTGGTGTCCGAACAGTCTCTCAGCCAGGGTTCGATTGAAGCGTTCCACGATCCCCTGGTCCCGGTGGATGTTGACGCGGCCGCGTCTGATAGAAACTTTATGCTTAGACAATAGATGAGAGACCGCGCCCATGAACTCGCGGCCGGGATCGACCTGGAGAAGATTCGGCCATTTGAGAGGACTCCTCTTATATATTCTGGAAAGAGCCTCGGCCACTTCCTTAGACTCTTTAGTGGCCAACGGCTCAGCCCCCTTATAACTACTCGCTACGTCAACGATTGTCAGTGCGTACTTGTACGTTTTGCGACCGACGCGATCGTGAGGTAGAAACAGGAGATCCGCTTGGTGAACTTGGTTCGGTACCGGCACGTCGAATTTCGGGCGCGGAATATTGTGAGGCGCGGGTAAATAGATCTGCCAGATGGCCTGCTTCTTGAGCCATTCCTTGACAGCGTTTTCTGAAACCTTGGTCGCCGCCGCGAGGTTCTTGATGGCCGCGAGTCCCTTCCAGTAGCCGCGTGGGCTATAGTATGTATTCGACAGCTTGCGCGCTAAGCGAACCGAGGGTTTGGTATCAAGTTTGCGTGTGTTCATCGTATGCGAAGTATTCTAATATATCGGACAATCTCCAACATGCCCTCGCCAGTTCGTCCGGTAACTGCGTCGTTAATAATAAACCTTTGTTGGAAGTTTCGCTGCAGCCCCAATCGCGTTTGGGTTGGAACAGGAGAGAGGAATCTAATTCAACATTGTTGATGGAGGAATCTAACATCCGCTTTGCGAAAAGGGTGGCCGCTTTTTCGTCCTCGCGCCACGTCTCGAGACAATCTCGGGCCAGACGAATCATACTCTTTGCACCAGGTAAACGATGTTTTTGGGCAGTGTAGCCTACATCGATCATAGCGTCATAAAGTTCGTCAACTAACATCGTTCTATATATATATATATAGGTTTTAATTAATTAATTTAAAATCTCGATTGAATATAGTAGCCGACGAGCCCAACCACACCCATTCCCACGACGATGAACGCGATCTCACGGTCTTTTTGGGCCTCTGACGGTACATAGAAATCTGAAAGTTGTGGCTCGCGATCCATTGGATCGAGACATTTGTGCGGATATGCCAGCGCGTACTCGCGGTTGGCTTCTTCAACGTTCTGAAAAGTTTGCGCGGCGTGATTTTTGCGGCGAAGCTCTTCATTGACCCAGTCCAGATGGGCGGTTCGTTTTTTCGACCACGCTTCCTTTGCGCTATTGAGTTGTTCTACAGCTAAATCATGACGCTTACGCTCCTCATCCACGTTCGAGCTTTTCATTTTAGAGAATATAAAGTTGCTACCGCTGAACGCCAATGCGTTTACAAGCGCACCACCTACTATTACTGCGATTGAAGCCATTTATTTCCATATATTAACTGGTAGAATTCCAGCTTTAACTAGATAATCTCGCGTCCAAACTGCGGCCGCTACATCTAAGGTCGCAAGCCCTACGTCTCTCACAGTAAAGTCCAATTTGGGAGCGGTTCCTCCTAGGGCCATCTTTGATAGTCGAGCATACCCGATACTGAAACCCGATATCACCACGGCGTGATAAAGCGCATTCACTAACATTTTACCATCTTGTTCAGCCATTGTTATAATTATTGCATATAAAAGGGGTCGCGATCATTGTTTAAATGGGGCGCATCCAAATTCAACATTGTTGATGCTTGGTGTTTCGTAACTTTCTTCTGTACACTGGCTGGTTGTTTTTTCGGGTATTTCCACACGCACAGGGCACCAACAACTGCCAGACCACCAACAACCCAACTCCAATTCACGAATTTGGGTTCAGCCCAACTCCAACCCCCAATTCGTGAATTGGAGTTGGTATTGGGTGACAAATTCAAAGAATTTGGGTGTGCTTCCAATCCAATCTCGATTGGATGAATTGGGGGTGTTGTTGTACTCAACTCTTTCTTCAGATGTTTTGCTGTCTCCGTCCCCATCAATTCACTAATTGGCTGCAACCCCAATCTCGATTGGAGTTTAGCCTCTCGAAGCACGGCGAGTATTTTATCTTGTTTAACTTTTCGGGTGGCAGCCGCCGCCCGCCCAGCTGCCTGTCTTTTGGGATTTTTTATATGCGGTATGTCATCCAGTGGCGGAGTAACACTCTGGTTCGATTGTGTTGGAGCAATCTGGTTCAACTCCGTCACTCTCGTGGGTGTGTCTTGTGTCATCATTTTCAGGGCTTATAGTTCGTGGGCATATATGTCCAAATTGACAGTGTTTACCCGTGGTCAACGCGGTTGTCAGCGGAGCTAAGTACATTCCAAACTTGTGATAAATTGAGCAGCAGGCTGTTCTAACAGTGTGTCATATAAAAGGGTCAGTCTCTAGATCGTGAATCAACCCTTCGGTGTTTGGTATAGGGAGAAGTATACTAACGGTGGTAGCGTACAAATGAATAGCCGCCCATCCAAGAGTTTTTGTCATCTCTGCTCCCAATTTGGATTCGTATCGCGCATACATTTTATCGATCTCCGCATCTGACATCTTATCCACCTGAAAAACTGAGAGACGCCTACCGAGATAATGTTCCGATTGTCCCCCAGCAACCAGCGCAGCTAGCCGCTCTCGTCGCGCCGCATTTTCATTTTCATTCGGAGTCGTTGCACTCAACCCAATACCAAACCCCGATTCCGATTGCTTTGTCGGATCATTATTGTTGGCAGTCGGAGTTGAGGTTTCTTCTATTAGCTGATCGAGAAGTTCGTCGCAGTTCATTTTTTTCAAAATTAGTAATTTAACTATTCTAACAAGTCTCATCATTTTAACATATTGCCAAGCGCACCACCCGATACTTATGATCACCATTATGCTCGCAACAAAGCTCGCAGCGGAGCACCAAATTGTTAACATTGTTAACCATTGTTCAGCATTTGTTCAACATTTGTTAAGCATTTGTTCAGCATTGTTCAGCAATTGATAAGCATTGTTAAGCATTTACTCGGCAATTACTAACGAGCGTTAAGTAATTGCTAATTAATTAATTGATAACTTCGTAAGCAGTTGGTTGATCAGACTTTAGCAAAAGCTTGGCGTGCTTAGTTTCCGAAAGCATCTGTCGAACCTCCAGGCGCTCCTCGCGCGTTGGGATAACGTCATTCTCTCGAAGACAGTCATCGAATGAGTCTCGGTCCTTGCAGTGAAAGAGGGCGACCCATTTCGTTTGCTCGCACAGATCCTTGAGGACGGCGTTGTACTTTTGAGTGGATATCCATACGCTTTGCCTCGCATGGCGGCCAGAAAATGCGAGCTCGGAGAGCATGTCCTTCTTTTTGGTCATCGCCGCCTTGGCCGAGCAATCGTCAATCACGTATAGGGTGGGCTCACCCTGGAATATTTGGTATAAACCACGCAACCAATCGTGAAGCCTATCACCCGGGTCAATAACGTATACCTCAGGGTCGGTCCATATCCACGGGCGCCGCTGATAAGTATCGTTGTGCCGCACAGTGGGACACAGGATCATGTGACAAATGTACAAAGGCATCGCGGTAGGACTCCTCGAGCAAGTCGAGGATGAAAACCGTTTTTCCACATCCTGTCTGCCCACATATTATGGCAGAGTGAGCATCTCCAATCGTGAATTGGTATTGATTGATAGATTTCTTAATTAATTCTTTAAATGATTTTTTTATTAATAAATCGTTAGATGATTTTTTTATTAATAAATCGTTAGATTTAGTAGATCGCTGATACGTATCGACCATCTTCGATGTTGAGTTGTGCGTCTGTAATTATATATAAGTACACGTTCAATGGCCCGGCTCCGTCCGCCTTTTTGGTTATCTGGATCGTCACACCCTCACTAGCGTTCTCAACTTGGCGTCCGCTACCGTGTATTTGGTCATCGTCGCTGGCTCGCATGTCTAGCCATAACGCGTATTTGGTATTCAGGAACTCCGCGAGGGAGACGGCCGATAGCTGCAGGTCTTTAGCAACTGCTGCAACCTCCGGAGAGCGCTTAGAGCCGGCAGCAAACTGCTTTCTTACTTCATCCCACTGTTGGTGTGCGCGAAGACCCGCGCTGTAGAGTTGATTGGGGACTCCCTCGATCGTCACCTCTACCTTCGTGATTTTGGGGTTATAGAATTTGTCGGTTTTTCTAGCACCGAGCGCGAACCGAGCATCCTCAAACAGCATCAGTATACCTTTCATCGAGCGGGCGGGTACGTTGACATTAATATTCCACAATGTGTCGCTTTTGTCTTTCGGCATCTTGCGATGGCGAAGAACTCGGTCGTAAAGTATGGCAACGTGCCCGGCTAACTGGGTTCTGACCAATCGCGCGAGTTCGGGCATCGTGACCATGTCGTACTCCAGCGAAACATTGTCGATCGCATACGTCGATAACATGTCGCTGGCTATGATAACTCGGCCGTAGTCGTTGAACGTTAGTTCGTATTCGAGGCGGTCAGCCAAAGCACTCTGATAGTAGGGCATGTGACTCTCTAGCAACTCAAAGTCGAGCGGGATGTAGAAGCGGTTACCGTAAGCGCCCGCGACCGCATTGTCACTCGCGTTGTTATCTGCCTTGTTAGCAGCCCCGATTCTAAGTCTGGTTACGTTCTTATTTTTGCTGGTGTCAATACCCTGATAGACGGCGTTTTCACGCTCTTGCGCCGTATTCCATAGGTCCTGATAACAATGGTAGACGTCGCTGTCATCGATCGACATCACCTCATTACCAGAAATCTTTATCATGGTCTTCTTGACTATGGCGCGACCCAGGTTCTGAACGACGGTTCGGTCCGCGTCCGTCGACGTCAGCGAAATAGTGAAAGCGAGGCGAACAGTACCCGGCACAATGACGTCGTTAGCTCCGAGGTTGGGGAAGCGGACCAAGAGCTGCTGGTTCTGGTCGATCGTCGATGGGTTGTTCGTAATAACGACACTCTGTCTCACGCCTTTTGCCCCGAGGGGCTCACGCAGTCTGCGGTATGGATTGAGTTTGCGACCGTATTGACTCGAAGACATAATTTTTTCAAAAATTATTGAAACTATTAAACCCGTATGGTTTTGTCTTTAATACATAATTAATATGGCAATTACCTCGATGGTGATGATGATAATTTCGAGGATTCCCTCGAGGCACCCACCATAGAGACTCCAGTTCCAATCCAATCACAATTGGGTGGCGCTACCACTAGTCAAAGTCAGGAATTACTTGAGGGAGCTGTAAACGACTACTACAA
>CM055279.1:24038967-24064420 GCA_029237695.1 Conchocele bisecta | reverse complement strand
GCTCGATATGCCGGCTGCTCAGGGACTAAACTGGTGTAGAGATTACTGATAGTCTGATCAACCCAACTAGTTATGCCGGCCGCTCTGGGACTACACTGGTGTACAGATTACTGATAGTCTGTGGCTGCTCAGGGACTACACTGGTGTACAGATTACTGATAGTCTGATCAACCCAACTGGATATGCCGGCTACTCAGGGACTACACCGGTATACATACATAACGACAGTCTGATCAACCTAGCTAGATATGCCGGCTGCTCAGGGACTAAACTGGTGTACAGATTACTGATAGTCTGATCAACCCAACTAGTTATGCCGGCCGCTCTGGGACTACACTGGTGTACAGATTACTGATAGTCTGATCAACCCAACTGGATATGCCGGCTACTCAGGGACTACACCGGTATACATACATAACTATAGTCTGATCAACCTAGCTAGATATGCCGGCTGCTCAGGGACTAAACTGGTGTACAGATTACTGATAGTCTGATCAACCCAACTAGTTATGCCGGCCGCTCTGGGACTACACTGGTGTACAGATTACTGATAGTCTGATCAACCCAACTGGATATGCCGGCTACTCAGGGACTACACCGGTATACATACATAACGATAGTCTGATCAACCTAGCTAGTTATGCCGGCTGCTCAGGGACTACACTGGTGTACAGATTACCGATATCTCTGATAAACCTAGCTAGATTGATCTAGCTATGGGACTGCACTGGTGTACAGATTACTGATAATCTGATCAACGTAGCTAGATATGCCGGCTGCTCAGGAACTACACTGGTGTACAGATTACTGATAGTCTAATCAACCCAACTAGATATGCCGGCTGCTCTGGGACTACACTGGTGTACAGATTACTGATAGTCTGTGGCTGCTCAGGGACTACACTGGTGTACAGATTACTGATAGTCTGATCAACCCAACTTTGATATGCCGGCTGCCCTGGGACTACACTGGTATACAGATTACCGATAGTCTGATCAACGTAGCTAGTTATGCCGGCTGCTCAGGGACTACACTGGTGTACAGATTACCGATATCTCTGATCAACCTAGCTAGATATGCCGGCTGCTCTGTGACTATACTGGTGTACAGATTACTGATAGTCTGATCAACCCAACTGGATATGCCGGCTGCCCTGGGACTACACTGGTATACAGATTACCGATAGTCTGTGGCTGCTCAGGGACTACACTGCTGTACAGATTACTGATAGTCTGTGGCTGCTCAGGGACTACACTGGTGTACAGATTACTGATAGTCTAATCAACCCAACTAGATATGCCGGCTGCTCTGGGACTACACTGGTGTACAGATTACTGATAGTCTGTGGCTGCTCAGGGACTACACTGGTGTACAGATTACTGATAGTCTGATCAACCCAACTGGATATGCCGGCTGCCCTGGGACTACACTGGTGTACAGATTACCGATATTCTGATCAACGTAGCTAGTTATGCCGGCTGCTTAGGTACTACACTGGTGTACAGATTACCGATATCTCTGATCAACCTAGCTAGATATGCCGGCTGCTCTGTGACTACACTGGTGTACAGATTACTGATAGTCTGATCAACCTAGCTAGATATGCCGGCTGCTCAGGGACTACACTGGAGTACAGATTACTGATAGTCTGATCAACCCAACCCAACTAACTATGCCAGCTGCTCTGGGGCTACACTGGTGTACATATTACTGATAGTCTGTGGCTGTTCAGGGACTACACTGGTGTACAGATTACTGATAGTCTGTGGCTGCCCAGAGACTACACTGGTGTACAGATTACTGATAGTCTGATCAACGCAACTCGATATGCCGGCTGCTCTGGGACTACACCGGTATACAGATTACCGATAGTCTGATCAACCTTGCTAGTTATGCCGGCTGCTCAGGGACTACACTGGTGTACAGATTACCGATATCTCTGATCAACCCAGCTAGATTGATCTAGCTATGGGACGGCACTGGTGTACAGATTACTGATAATCTGATCAACCTAGCTAGATATGCCGGCTGCTCAGGGACTACACTGGCGTACAGATTACTGATAGTCTAATCAACCCAACTAGATATGCCGGCTGCTCTGGGACTACACTGGTGTATAGATTACTGATAGTCTGTGGCTGATCAGGGACTACACTGGTGTACAGATTACTGATAGTCTGATCAACCCAACTGGATATGCCGGCTGCTCTGGTACTACACCGGTATACAGATTACCGATAGTCTGATCAACCTAGGTAGTTATGCCGGCTACTCAGGGACTACACTGGTGTACAGATTACCGATATCTCCAATGAACCTAGCTAGATATGTCGGCTGCTCTGGGACTACACTGGTGTACAGATTACTGATAGTCTGATCAACCCAACTAGATATGCCGGTTGCTCATGGACTATACTGGTGTACAGATTACCGATAGTCTGAACAACTTAGCTAGACATGCCGCCTGATCAGGGACTACACCGGTGTACAGATTACTGATAGTCTGGTCAACCTAGCTAGATATGCCGGCTGCTCAGGGTCTACACAGGTGTACAGATTACCGATGGTCTGAACAACTTAGCTAGATATCCCGCTGATCAGGGACTACACAGGTATACTGATTATTGATAGTCTGATCAATCCAACTAGATATGCCTGCTGCTCTGGCACTACACCGGTGTACAGATTACTGATAGTCTGATCAACCCAAATGGATATGCCGTCTGTCTGGGACTACACCGGTGAACAGATTATGATAGTCTGATCAACCTAGTTAGATATGCCGGCTGCTCAGGGACTACGCTGTTGTACATATTAGCGATAGTGTGGTCGTCCCAAGTTGATGACGTGCTGATCAGGCACTACACTGGTCTACAATTTAGTGATATTCTCAGCAGCCTGTGTATATATACAAGTTGATCAGGGACTGTACTGATCTACCGATTGTTGATATTCTGATCAGCGTGGATTGATAATTTTTTTTTTTATGACATTTTGATCCATTGTTTGCACCAAGGTGCTTGCTTGCTTACGTTTAACGGCCGCACTGTCTCTATGGATTTGCACGCTGTCCGCAAAAGGCGAAATAAAAACTTGGGCCGAATGGGAATTTTGAATTTTGAATCTGTGTAATCTGGGTAGAACCAGTTCGCGGGCTTAGGGCCCCAGAGACAAATGTGCGATTTGGATTACTGCTGGCGGCCACCAATTTGTTGACCTAATTTCGCGCAGTAATCCGGTGCACGGCCGCCACCTCTAACGAACAATTGTCTGAATTAAGTGGTGAGGCCCGCATGTGGCCCTATGGTTGGGTACTTTTGTTTGCGGTTCTATTTATGTTTAGTATAATAGTGATCTCATGTTGGCAAATAAAGGACTGGTAAGGCGCGCGGTCGTTGTTGTTGTAGAGTGAGGTTAGTTTGTGTGAAGAGAGTCCGCCGGCTCCATCGCTGAAGAAACCCGTGTGTCCCCTGTCCTCATGCCCACCCCGAGCCCGCCGCCCGCGACGCCGTCAACCCGAGCACGCCCAGCGGAGCGCACCATGTAACTAGATTCGGCGGCCAAGCGTCCATCATCCAGGCGCACACCTACGTTCCACGGCCGGGTTTGGAAACTGGCAGTCCGGATCAGGTAGTCTGTTTAGACTTCATCCCGGGGACTAGGATGCTGTGGGGTGGTATGGTGCACCCCCTTGTGACATTTGTTATATGGACAGCGGTGGGCCACGCCATGTTTTTGTGATGTTTTCAATTATCGAAGCTATATGTATATATATATACATACATATACACACACATACCAACAGGCTCCAGTTTTGTTTGAGCAAATCCAGTTGCTCAAAATAGCGACCCCATATGCATAAGGAGGGTTATGAAAAATTTAGACTGCAGTTGACTATGAAAATTACTCAGCAATCACCAGTGCAACTCACATATTGAATTCACTATGAAAATTTTCATAACATTGTTCTGAGAAAAACAATAGTCATTATGAATATTTTCATAAACCGTACTATCACTATGAACATTATCATAAGTCGTACAATCGATCTCACTATGAAAATTTGCATAAACCGTCATATTCCCTCTCACTATGAAAATGTTCATAGACCGTAATATTCCCTCTCACTATGAACATTTTCATAGACCGTCATATTTCCTCTCACTATGAAAATTTTCATAACATTGTTCTGAGAAAAACAGTAGTCATTATGAAAATTTTCATAAACCGTACTGTCACTATGAAAATTATCATAAGCGGTACAATCGATCTCACTATGAAAATTTTCATAAACCGTCATATTCCCTCTCACTATGAAAATTTTCATAGACGTAATATTCCCTCTCACTATGAAATTTTCATAGACGTCATATTCCCTCACTATCAAAATTTTCATTAAGCCGTAAATATTCCCTCTCACTATGAAAATTTTCATAAACCGTAACCGTTCATATTCCCTCTCACTATGAAAATTTTCATAAGGACAGTAATATGCCCTCTCACTATGAAAATTTTCATAGACCGTCATATTCCCTCTCACTATGAACATTTTCATAAGCCGTAATATTCCCTCTCACTATGAAAATTTTCATAGACCGTCATATTCCCTCTCACTATGAAAATTTTCATAAGCCGTAATATTCCCTCTCACTATGAAAATTTTCTTAAGCAGTACTATCCCTCTCACTATGAAGATTTTCATAAACCGTCATATTTCATAGTGAAAGGGAATATTACGGTCTATGAAAATTTTCATAGTGAGAGGGAATATGACGGTTTATGAAAATTTTCATGGTGAGATAGATTGTACGGCTTATGATAATTTTCATAGTGACAGTACGGTTTATGAAAATTTTCATAATGACTACTGTTTTTCTCAGAAAAATGTTATGAAAAGTTTCATAGTGAGAGGGAATATGACGGTCTATGAAAATTTTCATTGTGAGTGGGAATATTACGGTCTATGAAACTTTTCATAGTGAGAGGGAATATGACGGTTTATGAAATTTTCATTTTTAGTGAAGATCGATGTACGCTTATGAATTTTCATAGTGATAGTACGGTTTATGAAAATTTTCATAATGACTATTGTTTTTCTCAGAACAATGTTATGAAAATTTTCATAGTGACATCAATATATGAGTTGCACTGGTGATTGCTGAGTAATTTTCATAGTCAAGTGCAGTCTAAATTTTTCATAACCCTCCTTATGCATATGGGGTCGCTATTTTGAGCAACTGGATTTGCTCAAACGAAACTGGAGCCTGTTAATTACATACACATATACATACACATTCATATACACATGCATATACATACATATACATACATGTACACGCACACACACATACATGTATACACATATACACACACCCATATACATATATATATATATCCACACACATGCATGCATACACACACATGTACATGTATACCTATATACATATTTATTCTACATTTTAGATTTGTGTTGGGGGAGGGTGGGTGCTGTAATATTATGTTTGGCTAGCTGGCGTGTTGGCGACTAGGTATCCCTGTGTGGAGGGGTTTTCTTTCATTTCATTGTTTTCCTAGGGTTACCATGTTACTGCCGGGAACTGTGTTCCATACGGGCTGCTAGGCCTATATATTACCTTGACTCCACCCTCTTCCCATAATGATGCTATGCTTTCCATGTATGTTGTGCTATTCTTTGTGCGCCCTAGTACTAATGCTTGGCTAAGATGTGGCGTCTGCTATTTTATTTCGTGGTTGTACTGTAGGTGCGTTTGTATGACGTGGCCCTGTTATCGTTCATATTTTTGTGGCTGCAAAGACTGATCCGGCCTGCCTGTTTTTAATTAGTTGTTGAGGGCGTTTATCCTTTATTTTGCAATAAGTATTTACAATGTGTTTATACCTGCAATAGAGACATCATGTATTTAGCTGATGTGTACCCTGTGTAGCCGGGCTATGTGCCTGCGGCTCTTATCATTATCAGTCACGCTTCGTGGCTTTGATAAGCATGCATATTATTTATACTAGGCTGACAAATAGAGAGGTGTAGTTAATTATGATATTGGCATAGGGTGGCATTCCCCGTACACTTTTGCCTTGTCTTTGGTGTAAGTGTGTCATCGGTCTGGTATGGGCCATACGTCACATGTTACAGCATAACCCCCCTAAACAGGACACGCCGACTGCCTGTGTATCCTAAATTTGTCGGACTTTGTTGACGGTAATGCATGTTAATGTCCGCAAAGCGCAGGCGCATACTTTGTCATATTCGCATACAATGATTTACAGTGGAACATCTCTGTATCGGACACCCCGGGGATCTCCCGTGCAGAGAGACCCCACTGTATGTACAATAAGCTGCTAGAGAACATTTTCATTAATAACAATTTCTATTCTACACATTGGTGCTTGTTTTTTTTGTTTTTTTTAAATATGTTTTGTGAGACCATGTTTGGTAAGACAATTTTGTTTACATGCTCGCGAGGTATAGGCATACGTTGAGCCTATGTAACCCCCTGTCGTTCGGATCAAGTTGTGTGTTTTTCGTTGCATTTCCCATTATATCGTCTTTAGGCTCTTACTGGTGTGTCCTGTTACCGGTACACACGCTTGAGTAACCTTAAACTTATAAAGAGATTTGCTTAACCCACATATCGGCCCGGCGTCAGGCCGGTTTGTCTGGGATGTTATGCTTTTTGTTTGAGATCATATAACCCCCTGTCGTCCGGGTAAAGTGGTGTGTTTTTTCGTTGCATTTCCCATTATATCGTCATTAGGCTCTGACTGGTGTGTCCTATTATCGGTGGTACACACGCTTTAGAAACCCTAAACTTACTAATGAGATTTGCTTTAACGTACATATCGGCCCGGCGTCCGGCTGGTTTGTCTGAGATGTTACCTTTTATTGAGACTATGAAAAACCCGCTGTCGTCCGGGTCAAGTTGTGTGTTTTTCGTTGCATTTCCCATTATATCGTATTTTGGCTCTTGCTGGTGTGTCCTGTTATCGGAATACACGCTTTAGAAACCCTAAACTTATAATGAGATTTGCTTCACCCACATATTGGCCTGGCGTCCGGCCGGTTTGTCTGGGCTTTTACGCTTTTTGTTTGAGAGCATAACCCTCTGTCGTCCGGGTCAAGTTGTGTGGCCCGGCGACAGTTGTGCTGACATGCGAGCATGTGATCTTGCGCTATGGTGCGTTTACAGAGTCCCGGTGTCTGGCTGGGTTTATTGTGTATAGTATGTATTATTATTTATATCTCGTGTATTATATATTACTCCAGTATCCTGTATATTTTATATATTTTAATAGGGCCTGGTATGTTTCTGCTTCCAGCTCTGGTGGCGGAAATAGCAATGTGTAGATGCTGTCTGGTAAATTTATTGTTTGCAGTGTTGCAGCTAGCTCGTTTCTATGTTCCGACAGCGCGGGACAGTGGTATATAAAGTGCATTAGTGTTTCTATTTCATCACTGTCATTGCATGCTCTACATGTCGGGGTTTGTTCATCTTCCTTTGTAAAGTGATTATGGCCTAATGTGAGTCTTGTTAGTATCACATCTGATCTTCGATCCATACTATATTGTTTGCATTTAGTTGGGAGTGTATGGCAGTTATCTCGGAGTAGGTTTGATAGCGGTATAGCGTTCCAAGCATCCTGCCATCGTTCCTTGCGTATTTGGGTTATCTTTGTGTATATTTCTACATGTGTTGGTTTTGTATTTTTGGGGGTGCTTAGCGTGTGAGCATCTGCTGCTGCTTTGTCTGCTAGTTCGTTTCCTGCTATTCCTATGTGAGATGGTACCCATTCTACGCTTATCATTTTGCCCATTTTCTGGCTTTTGCTGCCATCTGAATATATTTGTAGGTGATCGTTGTATCTGCTGTTGATGAGATTTGTTGCTATTTCTAGATTTTCGGCCTGATTTATTGTTTATCTGCTATTATTATTTCTTTAAGAGTTGATTTGCATTCTATTTCATGGGGGTAATATGGGATATGATATAGGAATGGTTGTATTTCAATATTGGATATATAATATTGTTCGATAACGCATCGGTTGTCATTGCATAGCAAGTGTTTATGCCTGGGCCTATTGGGTAATGAGCTGCGACTTTGTATGGAGCTTGTAAGCTTGCTATCTTTTCTTCTGCCTTGGCTTGCTTAATTCTATTTCGGGCGATCTGCCTCCTGTGGTATATACCTGGTTTTAATAGTTTATTTATGGGTAATTTATCTACATAGGGCTTGGAGCGGGCCCAGTATGTTAGTGTATTACTTTCTCTTCGGAGTGCTAGCGGGGGTACTACAGTTTCTACTTGCATTGCCGCTATTCTGGTACTTCTATATGCTCCAGTTGCTATGCGCAAGGCTTGGTTTTGTATAATTTCTAGATTTTCTAGCTGATTATGGTCGCAGGTCGTAGTCAAGTTTTGATAGTATGAGGGCCTTGTACAGTAGTAGTAGTGCTTTTTTGTCTGCTCCATATTATGTGCTGGACACTAGTTTAGTAGGTTTATATCTTTTCTGCATCTGTTGAGCAGATTTGTTATATGGGGTATCCATGTCAGTCTGTAGTCGAGGGTCATCCCTAAGAAGTTTGCAGCTGGTGTATATGGTATGGAGGTGTTGTTAACAGTTAATTGTGGGATTATTCTGTTTTCCCGTAAGTATGTATATGTGTTTATATCTTTATTGTAGACGATTGAGTTGCTGAAGATGACTGCCTCGGGTCTAAGCGGTGATATTTTGAAACACCATTTCTTTTGCCAGGCCGTTATGGTATTTAGGCCTTCTTGTAAGCGTTCTATTGATTGACTAATTTGTTTATGTACATGTACATGCCAGATTGCGCCATCTTCTGCGAATTGAGATAGTAGTAGGGCTGGGTTATTGGATGTTAGTTCGTCATATAGTGTATCTATTATTGTATTGAATATGATAGGGATGAGAACGCTCCCTTGCGGACTTATATTTTGTACTGTTTGGTATTCAGAGTGTGATTGGCCTAGTCGTACTTTAATTTTTCGATCGGTTAGGAAGTTGTCTATCCATTTAAGCATTCTGTTAGTTATACCTTTTGACTGTAGTTGTGGTATTACACCTTTAGTCCACATTAGGTCAAAGGCTTTTTCAAGATCAAGAAATACGGCGACTACCGATTGTTTTGACATAAATGCTGTTTTTACAGTTGTTTCTAGACGGGCCAGTTGGTCCATTGTGGATCTGTTTTATTTCGGAAGCCCGAGTGTGTTGTTGCTGATTGCATTATTAGATTCAATATGGTACTTTTTTAGTCTGTTTGCGACCATTGTTTCCATTAGTTTTCACAGCGCTGACGTTAGAGATATAGGCCGGTAGGCTGCCGCGCTTGTGGCGTCTTTGTTTGGTTTTAGTATACTACGTAGGATTGTTGTTTCCTTCTCCAGGAGTCAGGAAGGGTGCCCTCAGCCCATGATTTGTTATATAATTCTAGTATTTTTATTTTTGAACTTTGTGGGAGTTATTTTATTATGTTATAATGTATCTGGTCCGCTCCCGGTGCAGTGTTTTTCTTTTTAGATAGCGCTGCTCCGAACTCGGACAAGATGAATGGTCTGTTCATTTCACTCTGGCTGTTGGGATGTTCATCTAGGTCTATATTATTATCGATGACGGACGATATTACACGTTCCATTGTTATTGTACGTGTCTTAAACTCCGGGTCGAGATTGTTATCACTAGATGCATGTCTGTAGTGTTTGGTCAGTATCTCCGCTTTTTGTTCATTTTTGTGTATGGGCTCATTTCCGTTTTTAATTAGGGGTGATGGATTTGCTTTCTTTTCCTCTGAACCTATTGAATTTGTCCCAGACTTCCTTGCTGCTGGTCCTATGTGTTATTTGTGAGATAAACGTTTTCCAGCCTTCTTGTTTAGCTTTTTCTAGTGTTTGTCTCGTTTTTATTTTGGCATTTGCATATTCTTCTTTGCGTTTTTCTTTTGTTTGTGGGTGCTCGTCGCTGACCTGTCGCCACCGGCGGAGTAAGATGGCTCTATGTTTTATTGCCTCGGTGCATTCTAGAGTCCACCAGGGATTGGTGGGTCCCTTGTGTATTTTGCCACTTGTGCGAGGTATGCATTATGTGCTGATTTCTTATAATATTGTCGTTATTTGTTCGTTTGTGGAGTTTAAGTCATTCGGGATTGAAGGATCAAGGGGGTTATTGGGGTTAAGTTTCATACTAGTAAATAGTTCCCAATTGGCTTCATCAAATTTCCATTTGGGCATAGTTTCCGTATCTGCTTTGTGGTACTGGGTAGAAATAACAATTTGTATTGGGTAGTGGTCACTGCCTAATGTGGTGTCAAGTGGGTCCCATGTAGTTTTCATGGCTATACTTGGGCTTCCCATTGCCCATTGTTACATCAGGCGTGGTGCCTATTTTAGTGGATTTTCTGTGTGAGAAACAGTCGTACGTGTATCGTCCGTCATTGAGCATTATGTAGTTGGTCTCGTCTAAGAATGTTACTAGTTTGTTACCCCGTGTACAATTAGGTACCCAGCCAGGGTCCCATAGATAATTGTGGGCGTTGAAGTCACCCAATATGAGCGTTTTAAAGCTCATTTGTGGGAGTATATTATATATGTTTTCGAAATTTGTTGTTGCCTGTGGCGATATGTAAACGTTTAGTATGTCTATATTTCCAGTTTTACTATATATTTTTGCTCCATTTATTAAGTTTGTGCTATTTTCCTCGTCTTCTTCATTTTTAATTTATCGGTACACGAGATGCCTAACTTCACATAAATTCCTATCCCACTCCTTATTGTGCTGTGCGTTTTATGTGTTATTAGCGTGTACCCTTTTAATTCTATACGTTTATATATTTCCTGCAGGCATATGATGTCCTGTGCATGGTCCCATTCCTCTATTTCTTGAATTAATTCTGCCTTAGTATTGCTTGTGAATCCCTGACAGTTCCATTGTAGGACCGTCAAGGTTTCAGGTTTGTTTGTTTTATTTCTACCCATTGCGTGAATTATAATTTATTATTGGTTTGTTACTTGTTTGCGGAGCGCTTTGTCATCACGGTCAATACTCCTAGATACTAACTTCTTTATTTTATTCGTTTTAATTATACTGTATGGTGAAGGCGATTTAACAATGGGGGAGGTTTTTGGGCTGTTTTCCGGTGACTCAGCAATGATGAGGGGTGTTGGTGAAGCAACGTCAAAATACGTGCTTTGATCATTGACGTCCGTTTCACTATGGGCGACGCTGACGTCTGCTTCATTTGTAGAGGCCGCGTATGTGATTTCCGCGGTGTTTTTGTTTTGGGTATCATTTGTACATGCGACGTCCGTGGTGACGTCAATGTCAACACGGACGTCATTTGTTTGGTTGACGTCGATGATGACGTCATTTGTTTGGTTGACGTCGGTGATGACGTCGTGGTTTTTTTTCGTTTGTTCTGTCTCCACATCATCGTCCGATAATGTTTCTGACAGTGCTATGGCTTCGTTAGTGGCTTTTATTAAGGCACCCTTGTGTTGTTCTCCATACTGATTTGCTAGGATTATCGAGTCTCAGTCTCGCCATGACAAACATGAATTGATTTTTACTAATGGGGTCATTGTCGTCGTTTTTTTGTGAGGTTTTCGGTTGCGATTGTCTGCTTTTTTCAGTGGTGGTCTTTGGCGTTGTAGGTCGATCGATGTCATTGACGTCGCCATCAGGTTGACGGCGTGGTTAGCTTGCGCTTCACGTTGGGCGTTGACAATGCTATTTTGCATGATTATTTTGTTCGCGTAATCTTTATATACTGGGCAGTTACGGTCATAGACTGCGTGCGTTGCGTAATTAGGAAGTTTAGCGGCGTAACAGTTCATGCAGAAAGGAGCGATTTTGCTTTTTTTATCCTTGCATTGTAGAAACGAGTGACCTTTTCTGCTGCAGTATGCACACGTTGATTGCTTTGCTCTGCATATTGTGGTTTTATGGCCGTGTCTTTGGCAGTTATTGCAGCGGATTGACCTCCGTTGCGAAATACTGACTGGTAATTGATCTCCCGCATTTACGTGGCGGGCCGTCGTTATGTGATATGGTAGGTAGGCGTTGGTCGTTTCAATTTGGATCAGAACTTTGTGTGTTTTTCCTTTGTCTCCCGCATATTGTGCCGTGGTTATGTTGTTGTGATTCGCATTTATGGCGGTCATGAGTTCATGTTCCTGCAGGTTGCACGGTATGTCATGGTGAAATACTATTCCGTAGTGGGTATATAGTCCCTTTGCTTGACTCGTTTTTGATGTTTTAGCCGTTTGTTGCTTGCGCTTTGAGCCTTCAGTGTAACCCGGTAGGTATGTACAGTCAAAGGTGGGTGCTGGCGACGTGAAGGTTTTAGCCTTGTTTGCGAAGGCGGCCGGCAATCTTGTCTTTATGATATTTCTCCCGGCGCTGCCAATGCATAGGTTGGCCATTACTATTACACAGTTGATGTGCAGTAGGATCTGGCGGGCGAAGAGACTTGCTTCCATTGCTCTTGTGGTTCGGAAGTATAGAGTTTCCTTGGGCCCATTTTCATGCTGCGGAGATGAGCTGAAATTGCAGCGTTTCCTCGCGCTGGGTTCTGACCCATTCTTCGTGGATGTGGGGGAGGTTTCACTTGTACGTTTTGGTGTTGGTGCGTGCGTTTTAACTGGCGAGTTGCGCAGTTCCTCGCTCATTTCAAGCGGGAACAGTTTGTTAGCGCCGGACCTGACTTTTCCGGGTGTGCAGACACCCCTGTTTGTTTTCTGTTTTGCAGCTTGTGGAGCATGATTTTTTGCTACCTGGGCGTAATTCATTGGTGTCGGCATACCAGTGCCTGTCGCCATGTTTTTGTAGTTATTTTTTATGTTTTGTTGCCGTTTCGGTGTGGTGATCAAAACATATATCTATTCTCGCTATTTTCAGTGTTCAGACGAGCACCTGTCACAAGTGGTGCTTACTCTATGGCTCGCGCCCGTTTTTGTTTTTCCACCGGTCTTAGTTGTTGTAACAATTTTCAATCGACTATGCCTATGCTGCAAATTGTGTAGTGTTGTATATTGTTTTTGTCACAACATGTGTGTCAGTAATTTTCCTGCGCTATAGACTGTAATTAAAATGTCGATATCGTTCAGAACATAGTCAGTATGCACGCCTGTCGATATTTTCGCCGATATTCATTTTATTTCAAGTAATCAGTAATTATTTAGTTATAGTTTTTCACAGCATTTATGTACAGGTATTACGTGGGTATGCCTAATGACAGAGATTAGCTGGGCTAATACAAAGTCTTCGTAATCCCCATGTGAGAGCAGTAATCAAGCAAGTTTGTTTTGATATTCAATCAGGCACTTATTCAATTTGCGATTAAATTGTCACGGCTGCGAAGTGGTCACCACGATGTCCAGGTTCGAAAATATTATGTCAAACGAAAGGAACATAAAAAACACATGTCAATAACAGACAAACAGTTTTATATGTGATATCAACAGCAAAATAATAAAAGAAAATTATCTTTACGCCATTATTGTTAATAAAAACATTTAATATAAGATATGCCCGTTTTGAATAACCATGTCACGCGGTGGATTTCGATCTTACGACCGTTATTACCGTTCATCCAATACATTCTCGGACATGACTAAGGACAGATCGAAGACTGTTTCGTTTTTGTTCACACACATACGCCCGATTATAGATATATTTGGGAAAGTATCTTACAATGAACTAAAGTTCAAATACCATTTAAACTAATGTATAACGCTCACATTGGTAAACATGCATTAAGATAATAAAAACACCGAGGTGCGTTGTTGTTCTGTTCGTTAGATAACTTTAACTCCACGGAACAAAGCTAACATGGCGGTCTGACCACAGGCGGCATTCGGCGTGTTTATGCTTTCATCGGTACATATATATATAGAAAATACATGGTTAGTGCCGTCGAATATAAAATATATTCGGTTGAGCCTTAGACAGCTTTATTGGTGCGAGCTTTAGCGAAACCATATAACGTTGTCGGTGCGAAACCGAATATATTTTATATTCGACGGCACTAATCATGTATTTAATTTATACCGCATACCAAACTTAATCGTTTGAACGTGCGTGACGTCATGTTTTGACGTCATTCCCTCGCCATACGTCACATAACTAGCGACGTCATTCAAAGCAAAATGGCGGCGTCCACGCTAGGTATATTCGGTATTGTATCTGATTAAATCTCCGATTTATTTACGATGAGCTTCAATATTGGCTGGCTTTAAACTACACAGTTGTCATAATAAGCATTGCAATCGTAATCGACATATTCATGTCGTTGGTTACGTCGCATATATACTGTAAACATGGACAAAAAGCAACTGAACAGACAGCGATTTCTATTTTAAATTTATTTAATTTATATTAGGTTACTTCAGATATAAACAGCATTTATTCAACCCCCTTTATTATGCTACATGGAGCAATGGTTGCGGTATAAAACTCTTTATACCGCAACTTTTGCTCCCTGTAGTATAATAAAGGGGGTTGAATAAATTGTGTTTATATCTGAAGTAACCTAATATACCTGAAGTAGCCTAATATACATAAAGTGACGAATTTTAAAATCGAAATTGAATACGACCTTAGTTTCAAATATAGTAGCATCATACATGTGACTGAATTCGTCCATCCCGTTTCCTGAGCCTTGCCAGATATTTTTTCCCATTCACGGTACTAATCTACTATTCTCTATATCTATTTTCCTTATTTCTGAACCAAAGTATATGTTGTGACCACTCATTTGAACCGTCTCGGCGAGACGGTTCAAATGAGTGGTCACAACATATACTTCTGATGAGAAATAAAGAAATTCTTCAGCCTTGCCGGATATTTTTTCCCATTCACGGCACTAACCTACTATTCTCTATATAGTAGCATCATACATGTGACTGAATTCTATATAAAGTATATCTGACCATGTTATTCTTAGTGTATACTATGCAGAGTATTGGCTTGCCATCTCCGCCATTCTAGTTTGTACACGCTATCGGAAAGTTTTACCGGTGGGAGCGTTTGACACATACAGCAAATAAAATGGCAGAAAATCTAATACAATTTGGTGCAATGCATCACAGATATATATGACGACAACGTCTATTATTTCAACAGAAACCACAAACAGATAGATATCTGAGCTTTTCTACCGTCACTCACAGTAGACACTTGTGTGGACCCAGGTCTACACGTGCGTCCGTGCACTCTGATCAGTGTTTGCACTGTTCGTTTCTCTTCCGATCCTGCACTGTCACGCGGCGACCGCGAGTGGAACTCCTCGTTTTCATCTGTTTTTTTTGTTGATATTTATTTGTTAAGCTCAAATGAAAAACGAAAGCACACTCGCATTTAGATTGTTTTTGTTTTATTAATTTTCTTATGTTTCTATTTGTGTGGATGTGGTTGGAGAAATAGCTTTTATGAGGTATATAACCAGTGTAGCCCCAGATCAGCCTGCGAATTCGTGAAGCCTGATTAGGGACTAAGCTGTTTAGCCCTCCAGGCAATAAACACATCCATTATGTCCCCATCATACTATATCTGCCATGATTAAACTACAGGGATGCGTTAGCGGATTAAGATCGTTTTTGTTTCCAAAGTCCCATAAACCATTTTCCTCCATTCGCGGCCACACATACTGAATATATTGTTTTTGTTGTATTAATACTATAAGAATATTTCTCATGCCATGCTGATAAATGTAATTAAAACATAATATAGACACTATTTTAATTATTTATAATGTTATCCAGGTTATTTTACATTTGCCGCTGATATTGCTTTCTGTAGCAAGGCGGCGTCAAATTGAGTCTGTCCTGGTCGGACAATGCCTGACAACGCATCCTCAATTTTCGCCGACTGATCTCCAACCGAGGTGCTGTGGCGTGCTGCCGACGTAGTGATCTGATTACGCTCCTTTGTTACAAGATTATGTCCCTTTGCAACAACTTCTGTGTGTCCTAGCCGAGGTATTCCGAAGTCCAACCAGCGATAACGCCAGGAACTACATCGCTCGACGGTGTAACATTTGTATGTTGTAGGGCACGGTTTTCCGCATGTGTTCTGGTGCGGGTTATCACAAAGCCTGTATTTGATTTGATAGCCCCAAACACAGTGCGTGGTCATCCAGGAAGACCAGCCGCCATTAACCGGCACGCACTGGTTGTCGTTTGTCCACGCTCTCAGATCAATGTCCGAGATTTTGCTACAGTCAACAAGGGGATTTCTACAAATATATTAACGACATGTTAAACTAGTTGTGAACAGAGAAATGTGGATTACGATTTGTGCTACCAGTGTAATCCCAGTAGCCTATTTCATCAAAATTGCAAAATATACTTATCTAGCAAAGTATTCTTTGAGGGAGTAATCATTTATTTTTCCCGAAATGCATTATTTCATATAGAACTAACGACTGCATATATTTGATGATTAAAAGTATGCAGAATTATTATACTGAATTTATTACATTATCACAACCAAAATGGCTGTGATAATGTATTACATTCAGTATAATATAAATTAATACATTTATCCATAAATTGAAAATTTCTCCCTCAAAGAATACTTTGCTAGATAAGTATACTTTGCAATGTTGGTGAAATCGGCTACTGATCAACCTACATGTACATATCCGCACAGTCTGGTCAGGGTCCACACTGTTCACCATGCAGTCAGTGAAGTAGCCTCGTTTCTTATGAACTCAGTAAACTCGTTTAATGAATATATTAAATCATCACTGATGTAAGATCCTCTATATATGTGACTTATGACCGGAGAAATAGAGAATAGTAGGTTAGTGCCGTGAATGGGAAAAAATATCCGGCAAGGCTCAAGAATTTCTTTATTTCTCATCAGAAGTATATGTTGTGACCACTCATTTGAACCGTCTCGCCGAGACGGTTCAGAAATAAGGAAAATAGATAGAGAATAGTAGGTTAGTGCCGTGAATGGGAAAAAAATATTTGGCAAGGCTTAGGAAACGGGATGGGCGAGGCTCTGCCGAGCACATCACACACAATACAATACAATACAATATCTTTATTTCCTCCAGTCCTGAGATTGTAAATTGTTACAAGAATTATACATATACAAGAACAAACATGGAAATTTAAACAGATGAGAATAATGAAGTGAATAATGATATGTGCATATGATAAATATATACATTATTGTGGAGTTGATTACGTTTTTGCGCTTTTTGAGATCATGAAGCTACATAATGTCCATATTTTATCAAGTGCATATACGAATACACACATGTGTAAGCACCGAGTCATATCACAATGGATAAATTGTCAAAAACATTCACCGTTGACCCAGATCGGTGCTACTGCCGCGTCAACCGATCAGGGACTTCGTTGCTCACAATTACTGGAGTTGCGTTTCGGCACCCAAATTATATAGTTTCCGATTTTATCCAAAACGTGGACGCGAACAGCGGTCAGGAATCAGTGTCACCAACCTAGTATGTCAGGCATTTACATGTGTTGGAAGTATGATTTATCCCGTCAACACAGTGCGTATGTGCCGTGAAACACGGTGCCGTGAAACATTTTTGATATCCTGTCAATACGACCTAATCACCGCGTATGAATATAGCGGTGACTGGGTTACTTTTTTTGCATTTTAAAGCCATTTGTAGGTGTTAACGGGATAAATAGAATAGTAGGTTAGTGACGTGGATGGGAAAAATATCTAGCGCGGCTCGGAAACGGGATGTACTCGGCAGAGCCTCGCCCATCCCGTTTCCTAAGCCTTGACAGATATTTATTCCCATTCACGGCACTAACCTACTATTCTCTATATGAAACATTGTCTTACGCGCTTGAATGTTTCTCACAGAAATACAATTTTGTTATCTGGATCCATCGCACTATCTAATGTTGCTCCTAACATTTTGTGCACACATTATTATCCGTGGCTGTTTTCAAGCTCATTGTATGTATCAATAGTGCCAGACCTGTGAATTGTGTCCATGAAAGCGTCCCTTAGAGGCATGGTAAATGTACATTAGGCGAGGGCATGGCACAGAACATCTTCCGTGATGCCGTCACATAAACGACACACACTGTGTTGTCTATCTGGTATACATATCCACATCCGGGCGATGCAATCTGCAAGTTTCAGTTCTGCATCACTACTTGACAACTTCCAGACTATACAAGGTGTTATGGCTGTATGCAACTTTTTAAAACGAGAGAAATCAGTGTCGCTTTCAATCCGTTGCCTCCAAAGTTCGCTTTCCCGGGCATCAACGGCAGTGTGTACCTGCGTTTTCCATACATATTTTGACGTTGTTATGGAGTTGCAAAATATGTATTAACCTGTAACGGCACAACAATTCACATATTTCCGGAATAAACCCATTATTAACAGTTGGTGATCCTGACACGAAAATAAATAGTTTCCTAAATAATATATTCCTACTTATAGCAGAACTGTGTAGTGACATGAGTTTATGCAAAAATATCAATTTACGTTTGTCTATTTCTACGGAAAGACGATGAAGTCCCAGCATTTATCTCTACTTGTGATAGACCGTTCCACAACTCACAACCGTACAGAGTTGTCGGGATTATTATTTTCTTGTATAGCTTTATTGAAGTTAGCGGGTTCATGCCTGCTGGTCTAACACCTAGACCGACCATTGCGTAAAATGCATTTAAGCCCTTCTGACAGCGTTCAGTAATCCGTTCCTTGTATTTTAGGTTTGCCTTATCCCGAGGTGAACGACGCTATCATCTACTGCAATAGTACTGGATCCTAATTTATAGTTGCGGTTAGCGTCCGTTTTAGACTTAGAGAATATCACGATGCGGGATTTATCGGCGTTTATAGAGAAACGCCATTTGGTCGCGTAACTGTTTACGATATTTAGTAGGCTCTGCAGATGACATGGCCGCGTTGCTAAGCAGGTAATATCATCAGCCAATGCCGGGTTACCCGTATTAGCGGAACCCACCGAGGCGCCCAATTTTGAGTTGTCTAACTGCACTAATAAATTGTTTATAAAAACGAGATATAAAAACGTGCAGATTACTCCCCCTTGCCTGACACTTCGAGTTACCGGTATGGCCTGTGACGAAACACCGTTAATTCGGACGTATGATGATAACCCCGTATAGTAGTTTCTGATGATTCTCCAAAGTTGTCCTTGCATTCCCAGTTTGTGTAATGTGTACAACAGCCCGTCGTGCCAGACAGTGTCGAACGCATACTAAAAAAGCCCCATAAACATTACTACCTAGATCGCAGTTATAGTAAACCGTTTCCTGGAGGTTAAATGCCGCTGAAACGCAACTCAAGTTCTTTTGAAACCCTTGCTGCTGGCTACATGGGAAGTCAATAGAATGTGTGTTGATAATGTCCATATTCTATTAACCATAACCCTTTCAAACATCTTGCATAAACATGGTATCAGTGAAATTGGCCTGTAGTTACCAGTTTCAATCTTGCTTTTACCGTTGCCTTTATACAGAGGGATAATCACGCTCTGTTTTCACGCGTATGAGACCGTTTCCTCTAATATTACTCGGTTAAACAATGCAGTGATCAGATTAACCAGAGCGTTACTGCCAAATATTATATGTTCATTCAGAGTTTGGTCTAGCCCTGGTGCCTTTCTGCGTTTCAGTGTTTTGACGATCTCAGTTATCTCCCCTACAGCTATTGGATCGTTCAATACTTCACCATACGTGAGGTCTGTTTCATGTGACATATAATCTACCATGGACTTAATATTGGTAGCGAAAGCTTGCGATTCTTGGCTATCTTGCCACTTGTCGTTACATATGTCGCTATGGTACTCCGCGAATCCGTTTGCGATCCCTTCCGGCGAAGTCTGGGGACGCCCGTCAACGTTAATGGTAGATTTTCTATTGCGTAAAAGTTTCCAAAACAGTCTATAATCTAATTCGGCCGCTGAATCGAGGTCGTTGTACACTTTGGTCATATACTTGTCGGACTCAATACGCTGGATTTTGCGGAATTATGCTTTAGCATTTTTATAAGCAGTAAAATGGTCATTACCGCGACCGCGAGGACGACCATTTCTGATCCAAATCGTTCGCATTTGCCTGGACTTACAATGGGCCGCCTTTACTTCGCGCGTCCAATACGGTTTCGTGTATTTATTGAATTTACTCTTAGGCAGTGAGTTGTTTGCTGCAAAATGGACTGATTGTGTTATTTTGTCAGACAGAGAGTCAACGGTGGATTCGCAATCCAACTGTACAGTGCTTAATTGTTCATCTAACGCTGTTCTATACTGCAAAATATGGTTATCTGTGAGTTTTATTGCACGCGATTTCTCCCTCTTGAACTGAATGACAGTATGCGATGTTGTGTTTTTACGTTTACTTTGGCAAGTAGGGGAAGGTGGTCGGTAGTTGAAATAAATTGTTCATTTTCGTCTAAGATTCTAATGGATTGAATACAGTCTACTAATGTGGTATCGACCAGAAAGTGGTCTATCATAGACTGTGTAGGTAGGAAGCTGTACAGCGGGCCTACGCACATGTCGGTTTTATTTACCGCTGTCAGACTATTGTCTATCAGAAACTATGTACATCGAACTGATGTGTGGGCTCTATGCTGTTCTTCTACGGTATTTACATGTACATGTAGCTGTGCATTGAAGTCACCGCCAATGACGACTTGATCTTGTGAGATATAGTACGAGGTCAGTGCCTGCAGATCCGACATGGATTCGTCGTAGCAGTTGTTATTTGAATCAGACGGCATATAAATTGAGAATATGTACAATGGCTGTGAATGCTGGGACTTCATCTCTATTCCAACTATTCTGTCGCATGTGCTTTTAATGTGGGTTATCATGTGAGACAATGATTTCCTGTACATAATGCTGACGCCTCCTTTACCACACCTTGCTCTATTGTATGGGTCAATATCACTATTCACGACAGTGTGACAGTCATATTCACCATGTATACTGTTCATAAAGTGCTTCGAATGAGGCATCAATTTATGTTCGCTTACAAGTACAATATCTATATTGTGAGCGTCCATTAGTTGCGACAGTGAGTATGCCGTTGACATAATTCCTCGTACATTCCAGGTAAGTATGTTCAAAAGCATGCTGAAAATAAGACTGTGTGCAATAAATGTATGCCTGTGTTCGGTATAATTCATATCTCGTAACTACTAATCAATTTCATACCAATCAGGTACATTCTCCCCACTGTTCACGCCCCTTTCAGTGTTTGACCCGTAATAGTCAGTGACGTCATTCCGCTCAGGATCGCGACATCGTCTATTTTCTCTGTAATTCCCGTGTGCGGTATAATCTGAATCAGTCTGTGCGTAATCGTCATAACCCAGTTGCTATATGTATTTACATCATTACCCCAATCACTGTTCCTATCTCGTTCACGCTGACGTCGCCTGACGTCTCTCGTTTGTTCCAGCTCTTTATCCCACTCTGATCGACTCTTCCATCGCCTTACAAAATCTCATTCGGCCAAAAATCCTGGCTTTCTACACTCGTCTGCATAAATCTGAAAACACCAACTCAATTTTAGCAGACATCCTTTTTTTGTATTTGTTGTTAAAATATCTGCAACTGTCGAGCTTCAATACTCTTACTACGTAAATAGTCTACAATATCATCCTCAGTTACACCAGTGTCAATATTTCCTACATAGTATGTTATTAGCTTTTTTCTCCGCACGGCCACAAAGCGTTCGCTAGCTGGTATGGAGTTATCGTCGGCGGAATTGCCACCAGGCGAGTATCTAGCCACGTCACGATAGAACACACCTCGGTCATTGCGTGTACCACGGTTCGCACGAAAGGAACTTCTCGCGTCATTATTATTGGTTGCATTACTGGCGTTTTTTTAACTGTTACTACCATTTTTACCGATGGAATTATTTATTCCACCAGCGTTGACCGTACTCGTACTGTTACTCGTACGGGGATCGTAACCAGAATTATTGTTATTTACTGGCAGACGGCTGTTAGCAGCAGCAGGGAGGGTGAGTAACAAAATCATGGGAAGCCATGACAGCCTACATCTATCCTACCAGCCCTGTTTCAGCCACTCTATTGGGTTATTCTTACCCTTTTCTGCGTCCATCTATCCTCCCAGACCCATTTCATTACCTATTTTGTTATCCTTTTCCTTTTCGTTGTTCATCTATCCTCCCATCTCTATTTCATGCCCAATGTTGTCATAATTTGTCATAA
Organism: Conchocele bisecta; assembly: GCA_029237695.1. Classification (NCBI taxonomy): domain Eukaryota; kingdom Metazoa; phylum Mollusca; class Bivalvia; order Lucinida; family Thyasiridae; genus Conchocele; species Conchocele bisecta. Next base: position 24,042,167 of record CM055279.1, on the reverse strand, counting down.
TATGAGAAAATTATTAAATTAATTAAAAGCCCGTCTTGTTGGACGAGCTAAATAATTAATTAATAATTTTGAAAAAATTAAGAAAACCACAATTTACACCCTATTAGAGATAAGAAATCCATTGGTTATACACAGTATATACAGCAATCTGTTATACATAACACAATGGTTCGAGTGAAGAATAATTGTGCGTGGTTGAAGACAGGTAGTCACGAGAAATGTTTTCACACCGGTATTTACGAATATTGCAAACATCACCGTGCATGGATGCGAAGAGGTTCCGTTTCGCCTCGCCCATGTCGGCATTGTGGGGTAGGGACCAAAGCCGAGTCATTACTATGTCCACTCAGGCTACTCATCGAATGGTTAACAAGGGATTACGTGCTCGCAAGTATTATCATTTAGTAATAATTCAAATCGGAAAGTCAGTTAGAAAGATAGAATCGATCTGATGTGTAGTTTTTGATAAGTCACGGTGTTTCTACAGCATTAAAACACTGTAAAAAAAACATTATCAAACTAATTTTATAAAATTATTATTGAACAAGCACAACAAAAAAATAGCAAAAGCCTCCACTCGTGCACACACCCCCAGCGACTGGGCAGATTTCTTAGCCGGCACCCAGCCACTGGGGTGTTGGGACCTTTCTTAAGCCACCGCATCTGTTGGCTCACAGTCTCATTTTACGGGTCGCCTTTAACCCCATTGCCAATTCCTCAATTCAGAGAAACCGACGAAGTAAGGCGAGCCTATTTTGTGAATTTGGTTTCCGAAATTGCAAGCTCTTAGGCAGAAATCTTTTAGGCCGGCACCTTTGAGCTATGTAATTACATCACCAAATTCACACATATTTAGAGACTGCTACCATTAAGCAGACGAGACGGACGTCATACCGGATCAACAACATGGCACACACGAGATGAGACCAATTGTTGAAAGGTTAACAAACGTATATATACTCATCAGTTTCCTATACAACATACAAATGGTGTGCAAATTATAATCATTTATAAACACTTAGAGAGGTTCACGAATTTCCGGGATGGTTCGTTATTTTATTAATTTTATAATTAATTTTGTAAAAAATATTATTAATTAATTTTAAGAACATTATAAAGTTAATTAATATAAGAAAACCACAAAGTATACGCGGTTATAGAAATGTATGGTGGTCAGTGGGTGTCGATACGCGGTTATAGAAATGTACGGTGGTCAGTGGGTGTCGTAACGGGCCCGAAAAAAAAGTTTTATGTTCCGTATGGAGGGGCCGTAGGAATGTATGGTGGAGGAATCTCCTGCTGCCGCTGCAGACACGTGAATAAGCATATCACGTCGAGACGTCCCGAGCGGAGAGGAGATTTTTTCTCTCGTCGGCCCTCCCCTCAATAACGAGTTTTTTTATATCTTCGTCCGCGAGAATTTGTGGTCGAGCCTTGGACCGGATAGTACCCTTTAACTCCTGGTATCTGGCCATCTCTTCGACGACCATTTGAACTCGCTATCTGATATATCGTTGTCGGCTATCGCTTTTGACACGATAACGTCGATACTGTTTTTCTTAGATCTCGCGATAACCGCTATTCGATCGTGCTTTCGACTCTTGGCCTCTAGTGTTCGGCCCACGAGTCTGGTCGTCATGCAAAGCAGTCCCGCCCCCGCCGCTACAGCACTCAAGGTCGCCGCGACCGGTGCAGCGACAACTGTTGACAATAAAGACACACTCCCCACCCCGCTTATAACGGATGCTGAGGCTAACGTGGTGCTCACCCCCTCTAATATATTGACTGACAGCCTATATTTCTTCGCATAACCCGTCCGCATCTCTCCCTCGTGTTGTAGAATATGTTGTATCTTGACGATCCTGGTCATCCTAAAGGATGCCGGGTCGGCCGTCCCCGAAGGTAAGTGTGGATATAGTTTATCGTCATTCATCATAAATCAAGTTGTATTAACAGTGTAACAATAGTGGAGGAAGCTGCTTTGTCAGCAATTTTTTTAACAAAGTTAATAACACTACCTGCCGAAACTTTAATTGTAGTGTCATCATCGAATATAGTAAACCCTGACCTCTGCCCCGCGTGCTTGGTGATGCCAATATTCTGTTCTACACCATTCAGGACGACATTCACTCGGACTTCAGCAGTGGTGTGTCCGCGAAAGTCGACCGAGCAGACCGCCATTCGAAAAATCATCCCATACACTGCCATGGTGTATCCCCCATATCTGTTGCTCGCGTTGGCACCGAATGAATATTCGTAGGCCCCCTCGTTTAGAGAACCCCGCTCCTCGGCACAAACTGTTATAACGGGTTTTCGAGCTTGCAATATTCCCAGGTTGTGCAACCGCCCTAGTTAAAACTGTGTGGGACTGTGCTACGCCCCTCTCCAGCCTTCTCATTGCGGCTTCATCGTATGCTGCGGCCGCGACGGAAACGTCCCGTTCTAAGTTGGAACTACATGGACCGTATATGCTCATGATTAATATGTATATATATTATGTTTAATCGGTTATTTCGAGAACGACCGAAATCGGGTAATCGTTATTCAACTTTCTCGCTTGATCATCAAGAATAGAAATCTTCAACTCGTGGATATGTACCGATTCCAAAACTTTCATCTCCGGGGTTGGGAAGTATAAGGTCAGGGTCTCGCCATAGAAACAGTCGCTGGCGTGCACAGTTTTTAGTAATGTGCTGGGAGCTCCGTCTAACGTGTTGTACGATGTGTTCAATGGATCCAGGTGCACCCTGAGTGTTTTCGTGAAAACGAAGTTCACCGGGTTTGTGCCGGTGTGCTCACCTGGCTCAAACCAACCCCTATTGTCGGAGTATGTTTTTGTAAAACCGAGCCGCACAGCCAAATCCGGGGAGATCATTACCCGGCTGTCTGGGCCGATGGTCATTGTTGCGAGCCCGGTAGCCTTCGATACTGTGAGGTTGGCTCTACCATCAAGCTCCGACGCAACAAAAGTTTGGAGGGCTCTCGAACTCCACAGTCCGAGAGGCAGCTTTACACCTACTTGTTGTCTATCATTCACATAGCCAAACTCTTCGCTCTCCCCCACGTTTTTCCACCCAACCGTTAAGGTGATTGATATGAGGCCTACCCGGCGTTTTCCGCAGCAGTTGTCGATTGACTTTTGAAGTTCACAACTCTCATTTTGAACATTAGCGATAGTAGCAAACATAATATATATCATG
>CM055279.1:23989125-24038467 GCA_029237695.1 Conchocele bisecta | reverse complement strand
GCTCGATATGCCGGCTGCTCAGGGACTAAAACTGGTGTAGAGATTACTGATAGTCTGATCAACCCAACTAGTTATGCCGGCCGCTCTGGGACTACACTGGTGTACAGATTACTGATAGTCTGCTGGCTGCTCACAGGGTACACTGGTGTACAGATTACTGATAGTCTGATCAACCCAAACTGGATATGCCGGCTACTTCAGGGACTACACCGGTATACATACATAACGACAGTCTGATCAACCTAGCTAGATATGCCGGCTGCTCAGGGACTAAACTGGTGTACAGATTACTGATAGTTCGATCAACCCCCAACTAGTTATGCCGGCCGCTCTGGGACTACACTGGTGTACAGATTACTGATAGTCTGATCAACCCAACTGGATATGCCGGCTACTCAGGGACTACACCGGTATACATACATAACTATAGTCTGATCAACCTAGCTAGATATGCCGGCTGCTCAGGGACTAAACTGGTGTACAGATTACTGATAGTCTGATCAACCCAACTAGTTATGCCGGCCGCTCTGGGACTACACTGGTGTACAGATTACTGATAGTCTGATCAACCCAACTGGATATGCCGGCTACTCAGGGACTACACCGGTATACATACATAACGATAGTCTGATCAACCTAGCTAGTTATGCCGGCTGCTCAGGGACTACACTGGTGTACAGATTACCGATATCTCTGATAAACCTAGCTAGATTGATCTAGCTATGGGACTGCACTGGTGTACAGATTACTGATAATCTGATCAACCTAGCTAGATATGCCGGCTGCTCAGGAACTACACTGGTGTACAGATTACTGATAGTCTAATCAACCCAACTAGATATGCCGGCTGCTCTGGGACTACACTGGTGTACAGATTACTGATAGTCTGTGGCTGCTCAGGGACTACACTGGTGTACAGATTACTGATAGTCTGATCAACCCAACTTTGATATGCCGGCTGCCCTGGGACTACACTGGTATACAGATTACGATAGTCTGATCAAACGTAGCTAGTTATGCGGCTGCTCAGGGACTACATTGGTGTAGATTACCGATATCTCTGATCAACCTAGCTAGATATGCCGGCTGCTCTGTGACTACACTGGTGTACAGATTACTGATAGTCTGATCAACCCAACTGGATATGCCGGCTGCCCTGGGACTAACACTGGTATACAGATACCGATAGTCTGTGGCTGCTCAGGGACTACACTGCTGTACAGATTACTGATAGTCTGTGGCTGCTCTGGGACTACACTGGTGTACAGATTACTGATAGTCTAATCAACCCAACTAGATATGCCGGCTGCTCTGGGACTACACTGGTGTACAGATTACTGATAGTCTGTGGCTGCTCAGGGACTACACTGGTGTACAGATTACTGATAGTCTGATCAACCCAACTGGATATGCCGGCTGCCCTGGGACTACACTGGTGTACAGATTACCGATATTCTGATCAACGTAGCTAGTTATGCCGGCTGCTCAGGGACTACACTGGTGTACAGATTACCGATATCTCTGATCAACCTAGCTAGATATGCCGGCTGCTCTGTGACTACACTGGTGTACAGATTACTGATAGTCTGATCAACCTAGCTAGATATGCCGGCTGCTCAGGGACTACACTGGAGTACAGATTACTGATAGTCTGATCAACCCAACTAACTATGCCGGCTGCTCTGGGGCTACACTGGTGTACATATTACTGATAGTCTGTGGCTGTTCAGGGACTACACTGGTGTACAGATTACTGATAGTCTGTGGCTGCCCAGAGACTACACTGGTGTACAGATTACTGATAGTCTGATCAACGCAACTCGATATGCCGGCTGCTCTGGGACTACACCGGTATACAGATTACCGATAGTCTGATCAACCTTGCTAGTTATGCCGGCTGCTCAGGGACTACACTGGTGTACAGATTACCGATATCTCTGATCAACCCAACTAGATTGATCTAGCTATGGGACGGCACTGGTGTACAGATTACTGATAATCTGATCAACCTAGCTAGATATGCCGGCTGCTCAGGGACTACACTGGCGTACAGATTACTGATAGTCTAATCAACCCAACTAGATATGCCGGCTGCTCTGGGACTACACTGGTGTACAGATTACTGATAGTCTGTGGCTGATCAGGGACTACACTGGTGTACAGATTACTGATAGTCTGATCAACCCAACTGGATATGCCGGCTGCTCTGGTACTACACCGGTATACAGATTACCGATAGTCTGATCAACCTAGGTAGTTATGCCGGCTGCTCAGGGACTACACTGGTGTACAGATTACCGATATCTCCGATGAACCTAGCTAGATATGTCGGCTGCTCTGGGACTACACTGGTGTACAGATTACTGATAGTCTGATCAACCCAACTAGATATGCCGGTTGCTCATGGACTATACTGGTGTACAGATTACCGATAGTCTGAACAACTTAGCTAGACATGCCGCCTGATCAGGGACTACACCGGTGTACAGATTACTGATAGTCTGGTCAACCTAGCTAGATATGCCGGCTGCTCAGGGTCTACACAGGTGTACAGATTACCGATGGTCTGAACAACTTAGCTAGATATCCCGCCTGATCAGGGACTACACAGGTATACTGATTATTGATAGTCTGATCAATCCAACTAGATATGCCTGCTGCTCTGGGACTACACCGGTGTACAGATTACTGATAGTCTGATCAACCCAAATGGATATGCCGTCTGCTCTGGGACTACACCGGTGAACAGATTACTGATAGTCTGATCAACCTAGTTAGATATGCCGGCTGCTCAGGGACTACGCTGTTGAACATATTAGCGATAGTGTGGTCGTCCCAAGTTGATGAGCGTGCTGATCAGGCACTACACTGGTCTACAATTTAGTGATATTCTCAGCAGCCTGTGTATATATACAAGTTGATCAGGGACTGTACTGATCTACCGATTGTTGATATTCTGATCAGCGTGGATTGATAATTTAGCGTTTATGACATTTTGATCCATTGTTTGCACCAAGGTGCTTGCTTGCTTACGTTTAACGGCCGCACTGTCTCTATGGATTTGCACGCTGTCCGCAAAAGGCGAAATAAAAACTTGGGCCGAATGGGAATTTTGAATTTTGAATCTGTGTAATCTGGGTAGAACCAGTTCGCGGGCTTAGGGCCCCAGAGACAAATGTGCGATTTGGATTACTGCTGGCGGCCACCAATTTGTTGACCTAATTTCGCGCAGTAATCCGGTGCACGGCCGCCACCTCTAACGAACAATTGTCTGAATTAAGTGGTGAGGCCCGCATGTGGCCCTATGGTTGGGTACTTTTGTTTGCGGTTCTATTTATGTTTAGTATAATAGTGATCTCATGTTGGCAAATAAAGGACTGGTAAGGCGCGGTCGTTGTTGTTGTAGAGTGAGGTTAGTTTGTGTGAAGAGAGTCCGCCGGCTCCATCGCTGAAGAAACCCGTGTGTCCCCTGTCCTCATGCCCACCCCGAGCCCGCCGCCCGCGACGCCGTCAAACCGAGCACGCCCAGCGGAGCGCACCATGTAACTAGATTCGGCGGCCAAGCGTCCATCATCCAGGCGCACACCTACGTTCCACGGCCGGGTTTGGAAACTGGCAGTCCGGATCAGGTAGTCTGTTTAGACTTCATCCCGGGGACTAGGATGCTGTGGGGTGGTATGGTGCACCCCCTTGTGACATTTGTTATATGGACAGCGGTGGGCCACGCCATGTTTTTGTGATGTTTTCAATTATCGAAGCTATATGTATATATATATACATACATATACACACACATACATACACATATACATACACATTCATATACACATGCATATACATACATATACATACATGTACACGCACACACACATACATGTATACACATATACACACACCCATACACATATATATATATATCCACATACATGCATGCATACACACACATGTACATGTATACCTATATACATATTTATTCTACATTTTAGATTTGTGTTGGGGGAGGGTGGGTGCTGTAATATTATGTTTGGCTAGCTGGCGTGTTGGCGACTAGGTATCCCTGTGTGGAGGGGTTTTCTTTCATTTCATTGTTTTCCTAGGGTTACCATGTTACTGCCGGGAACTGTGTTCCATACGGGCTGCTAGGCCTATATATTACCTTGACTCCACCCTCTTCCCATAATGATGCTATGCTTTCCATGTATGTTGTGCTATTCTTTGTGCGCCCTAGTACTAATGCTTGGCTAAGATGTGGCGTCTGCTATTTTATTTCGTGGTTGTACTGTAGGTGCGTTTGTATGACGTGGCCATGTTATCGTTCATATTTTTGTGGCTGCAAAGACTGATCCGGCCTGCCTGTTTTTAATTAGTTGTTGAGGGCGTTTATCCTTTATTTTGCAATAAGTATTTACATTGTGTTTATACCTGCAATAGAGACATCATGTATTTAGCTGATGTGTACCCTGTGTAGCCGGGCTATGTGCCTGCGGCTCTTATCATTATCAGTCACGCTTCGTGGCTTTGATAAGCATGCATATTATTTATACTAGGCTGACAAATAGAGAGGTGTAGTTAATTATGATATTGGCATAGGGTGGCATTCCCCGTACACTTTTGCCTTGTCTTTGGTGTAAGTGTGTCATCGGTCTGGTATGGGCCATACGTCACATGTTACAGCATAACCCCCTAAACAGGACACGCCGACTGCCTGTGTATCCTAAATTTGTCGGACTTTGTTGACGGTAATGCATGTTAATGTCCGCAAAGCGCAGGCGCATACTTTGTCATATTCGCATACAATGATTTACAGTGGAACATCTCTGTATCGGACACCCGGGGATCTCCCGTGCAGAGAGACCCCACTGTATGTACAATAAGCTGCTAGAGAACATTTTCATTAATAACAATTTCTATTCTACACATTGGTGCTTGTTTTTTTTGTTTTTTTTATATGTTTTGTGAGACCATGTTTGGTAAGACAATTTTGTTTACATGCTCGCGAGGTATAGGCATACGTTGAGCCTATGTAACCCCCTGTCGTTCGGATCAAGTTGTGTGTTTTTCGTTGCATTTCCCATTATATCGTCTTTAGGCTCTTACTGGTGTGTCCTGTTACCGGTACACACGCTTGAGTAACCTTAAACTTATAAAGAGATTTGCTTAACCCACATATCGGCCCGGCGTCAGGCCGGTTTGTCTGGGATGTTATGCTTTTTGTTTGAGATCATATAACCCCCTGTCGTCCGGGTAAAGTGGTGTGTTTTTTCGTTGCATTTCCCATTATATCGTCATTAGGCTCTGACTGGTGTGTCCTATTATCGGTACACACGCTTTAGAAACCCTAAACTTATAATGAGATTTGCTTAACGTACATATCGGCCCGGCGTCCGGCTGGTTTGTCTGAGATGTTACCTTTTATTGAGACTATGAAAAACCCGCTGTCGTCCGGGTCAAGTTGTGTGTTTTTCGTTGCATTTCCCATTATATCGTATTTAGGCTCTTGCTGGTGTGTCCTGTTATCGGAATACACGCTTTAGAAACCCTAAACTTATAATGAGATTTTCTTCACCCACATATTGGCCTGGCGTCCGGCCGGTTTGTCTGGGCTTTTACGCTTTTTGTTTGAGAGCATAACCCTCTGTCGTCCGGGTCAAGTTGTGTGGCCCGGCGACAGTTGTGCTGACATGCGAGCATGTGATTGTGTGTTTATACATGGCTTGTTTTATATTGAGGTTATGTACAATGTCTAGCCTGTGTTATGTAGTCAGGTGTTTTAGTAAGATTTATATGTTACTTTTCTAGACTGTTTTGCTTCGACATACTTTCTATTTACATATTGATCTCCCTTAGTACTCGCGGCTAAATGCTCCTTGCTTTGCTTCACTCCCCATCTTGCGCTATGGTGCGTTTACAGAGTCCCGGTGTCTGGCTGGGTTTATTGTGTATAGTATGTATTATTATTTATATCTCGTGTATTATATATTACTCCAGTATCCTGTATATTTTATATATTTTAATAGGGCCTGGTATGTTTCTGCTTCCAGCTCTGGTGGCGGAAATAGCAATGTGTAGATGCTGTCTGGTAAATTTATTGTTTGCAGTGTTGCAGCTAGCTCGTTTCTATGTTCCGACAGCGCGGGACAGTGGTATATAAAGTGCATTAGTGTTTCTATTTCATCACTGTCATTGCATGCTCTACATGTCGGGGTTTGTTCATCTTCCTTTGTAAAGTGATTGGCGCCTAGCCCATTATGGCCTAATGTGAGTCTTGTTAGTATCACATCTGATCTTCGATCCATACTATATTGTTTGCATTTAGTTGGGAGTGTATGGCAGTTATCTCGGAGTAGGTTTGATAGCGGTATAGCGTTCCAAGCATCCTGCCATCGTTCCTTGCGTATTTGGGTTATCTTTGTGTATATTTCTACATGTGTTGGTTTTGTATTTTTGGGGGTGCTTAGCGTGTGAGCATCTGCTGCTGCTTTGTCTGCTAGTTCGTTTCCTGCTATTCCTATGTGAGATGGTACCCATTCTACGCTTATCATTTTGCCCATTTTCTGGCTTTTGCTGCCATCTGAATATATTTGTAGGTGATCGTTGTATCTGCTGTTGATGAGATTTGTTGCTATTTCTAGATTTTCGGCCTGATTTATTGTTTATCTGCTATTATTATTTCTTTAAGAGTTGATTTGCATTCTATTTCATGGGGGTAATATGGGATATGATATAGGAATGGTTGTATTTCAATATTGGATATATAATATTGTTCGGATAACGCATCGGTTGTCATTGCATAGCAAGTGTTTATGCCTGGGCCTATTGGGTAATGAGCTGCGACTTTGTATGGAGCTTGTAAGCTTGCTATCTTTTCTGCTGCCTTGGCTTGCTTAATTCTATTTCGGGCGATCTGCCTCCTGTGGTATATACCTGGTTTTAATAGTTTATTTATGGGTAATTTATCTACATAGGGCTTGGAGCGGGCCCAGTATGTTAGTGTATTACTTTCTCTTCGGAGTGCTAGCGGGGGTACTACAGTTTCTACTTGCATTGCCGCTATTCTGGTACTTCTATATGCTCCAGTTGCTATGCGCAAGGCTTGGTTTTGTATAATTTCTAGATTTTTCTAGCTGATTATGGTCGCAGGTCGTAGTCAAGTTTTGATAGTATGAGGGCCTTGTACAGTAGTAGTAGTGCTTTTTTGTCTGCTCCATATTATGTGCTGGACACTAGTTTAGTAGGTTTATATCTTTTCTGCATCTGTTGAGCAGATTTGTTATATGGGGTATCCATGTCAGTCTGTAGTCGAGGGTCATCCCTAAGAAGTTTGCAGCTGGTGTATATGGTATGGAGGTGTTGTTAACAGTTAATTGTGGATTATTCTGTTTTTCCCGTAAGTATTTATATGTGTTTATATCTTTATTGTAGACGATTGAGTTGCTGAAGATGACTGCCTCGGGTCTAAGCGGTGATATTTTGAAACCCCATTTCTTTTGCCAGGCCGTTATGGTATTTAGGCCTTCTTGTAAGCGTTCTATTGATTGACTAATTTGTTTATGTACATGTACATGCCAGATTGCGCCATCTTCTGCGAATTGAGATAGTAGTAGGGCTGGGTTATTGGATGTTAGTTCGTCATATAGTGTATCTATTATTATATTGAATATGATAGGGATGAGAACGCTCCCTTGCGGACTTATATTTTGTACTGTTTGGTATTCAGAGTGTGATTGGCCTAGTCGTACTTTAATTTTTCAATCGGTTAGGAAGTTGTCTATCCATTTAAGCATTCTGTTAGTTATACCTTTTGACTGTAGTTGTGGTATTACACCTTTAGTCCACATTAGGTCAAAGGCTTTTTCAAGATCAAGAAATACGGCGACTACCGATTGTTTTGACATAAATGCTGTTTTTACAGTTGTTTCTAGACGGGCCAGTTGGTCCATTGTGGATCTGTTATTTCGGAAGCCCGAGTGTGTGTTGCTGATTGAATTATTAGATTCAATATGGTACTTTAGTCTGTTTGCGACCATTGTTTCCATTAGTTTTCACAGCGCTGACGTTAGAGATATAGGCCGGTAGGCTGCCGCGCTTGTGGCGTCTTTGTTTGGTTTTAGTATACTACGTAGGATTGTTGTTTCCTTCTCCAGGAGTCAGGAAGGGTGCCCTCAGCCCATGATTTGTTATATAGTTCTAGTATTTTTATTTTTGAACTTTGTGGGAGTTATTTTATTATGTTATAATGTATCTGGTCCCGCTCCCGGTGCAGTGTTTTTCTTTTTAGATAGCGCTGCTCCGAACTCGGACAAGATGAATGGTCTGTTCATTTCACTCTGGCTGTTGGGATGTTCATCTAGGTCTATATTATTATCGATGACGGACGATATTACACGTTCCATTGTTATTGTACGTGTCTTAAACTCCGGGTCGAGATTGTTATCACTAGATGCATGTCTGTAGTGGTTGGTCAGTATCTCCGCTTTTTGTTCATTTTTGTGTATGGGCTCATTTCCGTTTTTAATTAGGGGTGATGGATTTGCTTTCTTTTCCTCTGAACCTATTGAATTTGTCCCAGACTTCCTTGCTGCTGGTCCTATGTGTTATTTGTGAGATAAACGTTTTCCACCTTCTTGTTTAGCTTTTTCTAGTGTTTGTCTCGTTTTTATTTTTGGCATTTGCATATTCTTCTTTGCGTTTTTCTTTTGTTTGTGGGTGCTCGTCGCTGACCTGTCGCCACCGGCGGAGTAAGATGGCTCTATGTTTTATTGCCTCGGTGCATTCTAGAGTCCACCAGGATTGGTGGGTCTCTTGTGTATTTTGCCACTTGTGCGAGGTATGCATTATGTGCTGATTTCTTATAATATTGTCGTTATTTGTTCGTTTGTGGAGTTTAAGTCATTCGGGATTGAAGGATCAAGGGGGTTATTGGGGTTAAGTTTCATACTAGTAAATAGTTCCCAATTGGCTTCATCAAATTTCCATTTGGGCATAGTTTCCGTATCTGCTTTGTGGTACTGGGTAGAAATAACAATTTGTATTGGGTAGTGGTCACTGCCTAATGTGGTGTCAAGTGGGTCCCATGTAGTTTTCATGGCTATACTTGGGCTTCCCATTGTTACATCAGGCGTGGTGCCTATTTTAGTGGATTTTCTGTGTGAGAAACAGTCGTACGTGTATCGTCCGTCATTGAGCATTATGTAGTTGGTCTCGTCTAAGAATGTTACTAGTTTGTTACCCCGTGTACAATTAGGTACCCAGCCAGGGTCCCATAGATAATTGTGGGCGTTGAAGTCACCCAATATGAGCGTTTTAAAGCTCATTTGTGGGAGTATATTATATATGTTTTCGAAATTTGTTGTTGCCTGTGGCGATATGTAAACGTTTAGTATGTCTATATTTCCAGTTTTACTATATATTTTTGCTCCATTTATTAAGTTTGTGCTATTTCCTCGTCTTCTTCATTTTTAATTTATCGGTACACGAGATGCCTAACTTCACATAAATTCCTATCCCACTCCTTATTGTGCTGTGCGTTTTATGTGTTATTAGCGTGTACCCTTTTAATTCTATACGTTTATATATTTCCTGCAGGCATATGATGTCCTGTGCATGGTCCCATTCCTCTATTTCTTGAATTAATTCTGCCTTAGTATTGCTTGTGAATCCCTGACAGTTCCATTGTAGGACCGTCAAGGTTTCAGGTTTGTTTGTTTTATTTCTACCCATTGCGTGAATTTTAATTTATTATTGGTTTGTTACTTGTTTGCGGAGCGCTTTGTCATCACGGTCAATACTCCTAGATACTAACTTCTTTATTTTATTCGTTTTAATTATACTGTATGGTGAAGGCGATTTAACAATGGGGAGGTTTTTGGGCTGTTTTCCGGTGACTCAGCAATGATGAGGGGTGTTGGTGAAGCAACGTCAAAATACGTGCTTTGATCATTGACGTCCGTTTCACTATGGGCGACGCTGACGTCTGCTTCATTGTAGAGGCCGCGTATGTGATTTCCGCGGTGTTTTTGTTTTGGGTATCATTTGTACATGCGACGTCCGTGGTGACGTCAATGTCAACACTGGACGTCATTTGTTTGGTTGACGTCGATGATGACGTCATTTGTTTGGTTGACGTCGGTGATGACGTCGTGGTTTTTTTTCGTTTGTTCTGTCTCCACATCATCGTCCGATCATGTTTCTGACAGTGCTATGGCTTCGTTAGTGGCTTTTATTAAGGCACCCTTGTGTTGTTCTCCATACTGATTTGCTAGGATTATCGAGTCTCAGTCTCGCCATGACAAACATGAATTGATTTTTACTAATGGGGTCATTGTCGTCGTTTTTTTGTGAGGTTTTCGGTTGCGATTGTCTGCTTTTTTCAGTGGTGGTCTTTGGCGTTGTAGGTCGATCGATGTCATTGACGTCGCCATCAGGTTGACGGCGTGGTTAGCTTGCGCTTCACGTTGGGCGTTGACAATGCTATTTTGCATGATTATTTTGTTCGCGTAATCTTTATATACTGGGCAGTTACGGTCATAGACTGCGTGCGTTGCGTAATTAGGAAGTTTAGCGGCGTAACAGTTCATGCAGAAAGGAGCGATTTTGCTTTTTTTATCCTTGCATTGTAGAAACGAGTGACCTTTTCTGCTGCAGTATGCACACGTTGATTGCTTTGCTCTGCATATTGTGGTTTTATGGCCGTGTCTTTGGCAGTTATTGCAGCGGATTGACCTCCGTTGCGAATACTGACTGGTAATTGATCTCCCGCATTTACGTGGCGGGCCGTCGTTATGTGATATGGTAGGTAGGCGTTGGTCGTTTCAATTTGGATCAGAACTTTGTGTGTTTTTCCTTTGTCTCCCGCATATTGTGCCGTGGTTATGTTGTTGTGATTCGCATTTATGGCGGTCATGAGTTCATGTTCCTGCAGGTTGCACGGTATGTCATGGTGAAATACTATTCCGTAGTGGGTATATAGTCCCTTTGCTTGACTCGTTTTTTGATGTTTTAGCCGTTTGTTGCTTGCGCTTTGAGCCTTCAGTGTAACCGGTAGGTATGTACAGTCAAAGGTGGGTGCTGGCGACGTGAAGGTTTTAGCCTTGTTTGCGAAGGCGGCCGGCAATCTTGTCTTTATGATATTTCTCCCGGCGCTGCCAATGCATAGGTTGGCCATTACTATTACACAGTTGATGTGCAGTAGGATCTGGCGGGCGAAGAGACTTGCTTCCATTGCTCTTGTGGTTCGGAAGTATAGAGTTTCCTTGGGCCCATTTTCATGCTGCGGAGATGAGCTGAAATTGCAGCGTTTCCTCGCGCTGGGTTCTGACCCATTCTTCGTGGATGTGGGGGAGGTTTCACTTGTACGTTTTGGTGTTGGTGCGTGCGTTTTAACTGGCGAGTTGCGCAGTTCCTCGCTCATTTCAAGCGGGAACAGTTTGTTAGCGCCGGACCTGACTTTTCCGGGTGTGCAGACACCCCTGTTTGTTTTCTGTTTTGCAGCTTGTGGAGCATGATTTTTTATTTTTTGCTACCTGGGCGTAATTCATTGGTGTCGGCATACCAGTGCCTGTCGCCATGTTTTTGTAGTTATTTTTTATGTTTTGTTGCCGTTTCGGTGTGGTGATCAAAACATATATCTATTCTCGCTATTTTCAGTGTTCAGACGAGCACCTGTCACAAGTGGTGCTTACTCTATGGCTCGCGCCCGTTTTTGTTTTTCCACCGGTCTTAGTTGTTGTAACAATTTTCAATCGACTATGCCTATGCTGCAAATTGTGTAGTGTTGTATATTGTTTTTGTCACAACATGTGTGTCAGTAATTTTCCTGCGCTATAGACTGTAATTAAAATGTCGATATCGTTCAGAACATAGTCAGTAATGCACGCCTGTCGATATTTTCGCCGATATTCATTTTATTTCAAGTAATCAGTAATTATTTAGTTATAGATTTTCACAGCATTTATGTACAGGTATTACGTGGGTATGCCTAATGACAGAGATTAGCTGGGCTAATACAAAGTCTTCGTAATCCCCATGTGAGAGCAGTAATCAAGCAAGTTTGTTTTGATATTCAATCAGGCACTTATTCAATTTGCGATTAAATTGTCACGGCTGCGAAGTGGTCACCACGATGTCCAGGTTCGAAAATATTATGTCAAACGAAAGGAACATAAAAAACACATGTCAATAACAGACAAACAGTTTTATATGTGATATCAACAGCAAAATAATAAAAGAAAATTATCTTTTACGCCATTATTGTTAATAAAAACATTTAATATAAGATATGCCCGTTTTGAATAACCATGTCACGCGGTGGATTTCGATCTTACGACCGTTATTACCGTTCATCCAATACATTCTCGGACATGACTAAGGACAGATCGAAGACTGTTTCGTTTTTGTTCACACACATACGCCCGATTATAGATATATTTGGGAAAGTATCTTACAATGAACTAAAGTCCAAATACCATTTAAACTAATGTATAACGCTCACATTGGTAAACATGCATTAAGATAATAAAAACACCGAGGTAACGCACTGTTCGTTAGATAACTTTAACTCCACGGAACAAAGCTAAAATATATTCGGTTGAGCCTTAGACAGCTTTATTGGTGCGAGCTTTAGCGAAACCATATAACGTTGTCGGTGCGAAACCGAATATATTTTATATTCGACGGCACTAATCATGTATTTAATTTATACCGCATACCAAACTTAATCGTTTGAACGTGCGTGACGTCATGTTTTGACGTCATTCCCTCGCCATACGTCACATAACTAGCGACGTCATTCAAAGCAAAATGGCGGCGTCCACGCTAGGTATATTCGGTATTGTATCTGATTAAATCTCCGATTTATTTACGATGAGCTTCAATATTGGCTGGCTTTAAATCTACACAGTTGTCATAATAAGCATTGCAATCGTAATCGACATATTCATGTCGTTGGTTACGTCGCATATATACTGTAAACATGGACAAAAAGCAACTGAACAGACAGCGATTTCTATTTTAAATTTATTTAATTATTATTAGGTTACTTCAGATATAAACAGCATTTATTCAACCCCCTTTATTATGCTACATGGAGCAATGGTTGCGGTATATAAAACTCTTTATACCGCAACTTTTGCTCCCTGTAGTATAATAAAGGAGGTTGAATAAATTGTGTTTATATCTGAAGTAACCTAATATACCTGAAGTCGCCTAATATACATAAAGTGACGAATTTTAAAATCGAAATTGAATACGACCTTAGTTTCAAATATAGTAGCATCATACATGTGACTGAATTCGTCCATCCCGTTTCCTGAGCCTTGCCAGATATTTTTTCCCATTCACGGCACTAACCTACTATTCTCTATATCTATTTTCCTTATTTCTGAACCAAAGTATATGTTGTGACCACTCATTTGAACCGTCTCGGCGAGACGGTTCAAATGAGTGGTCACAACATATACTTCTGATGAGAAATAAAGAAATTCTTCAGCCTTGCCGGATATTTTTTCCCATTCACGGCACTAACCTACTATTCTCTATTTCTCCGGTCATAAGTCACATATATAGAGGATCTTACATCAGTGATGATTTAATATATTCATTAAACGAGTTTACTGAGTTCATAAGAAACGAGGCTACTTCACTGACTGCATGGTGAACAGTGTGGACCCTGACCAGACTGTGCGGATATGTACATGTAGGTTGATCAGTAGCCGATTTCACCAACATTGCAAAGTATACTTATCTAGCAAAGTATTCTTTGAGGGAGAAATTTTCAATTTATGGATAAATGTATTAATTTATATTATACTGAATAGTAGGTTAGTGCCGTGAATGGGAAAAAAATATTTGGCAAGGCTTAGGAAACGGGATGGGCGAGGCTCTGCCGAGCACATCCCACACAATACAATACAATACAATATCTTTATTTCCTCCAGTCCTGAGATTGTAAATTGTTACAAGAATTATACATATACAAGAACAAACATGGAAATTTAAACAGATGAGAATAATGAAGTGAATAATGATATGTGCATATGATAAATATATACATTATTGTGGAGTTGATTACGTTTTTGCGCTTTTTGAGATCATGAGCTACATAATGTCCATATTTTATCAAGTGCATATACGAATACACACATGTGTAAGCACCGAGTCATATCACAATGGATAAATTGTCAAAAACATTCACCGTTGACCCAGATCGGTGCTACTGCCGCGTCAACCGATCAGGGACTTCGTTGCTCACAATTACTGGAGTTGCGTTTCGGCACCCAAATTATATAGTTTCCGATTTTATCCAAAACGTGGACGCGAACAGCGGTCAGGAATCAGTGTCACCAACCTAGTATGTCAGGCATTTACATGTGTTGGAAGTATGATTTATCCCGTCACACAGTGCGTATGTGCCGTGAAACACGGTGCCGTGAAACATTTTTGATATCCTGTCAATACGACCTAATCACCGCGTATGAATATATGCGGTGACTGGGGTTACTTTTTTTGCATTTTAAAGCCATTTGTAGGTGTTAACGGGATAAATAGAATAGTAGGTTAGTGACGTGGATGGGAAAAAATATCTAGCGCGGCTCGGAAACGGGATGTACTCGGCAGAGCCTCGCCCATCCCGTTTCCTAAGCCTTGACAGATATTTATTCCCATTCACGGCACTAACCTACTATTCTCTATATGAAACATTGTCTTACGCGCTTGAATGTTTCTCACAGAAATACAATTTTGTTATCTGGATCCATCGCACTATCTAATGTTGCTCCTAACATTTTGTGCACACATTATTATCCGTGGCTGTTTTCAAGCTCATTGTATGTATCAATAGTGCCAGACCTGTGAATTGTGTCCATGAAAGCGTCCCTTAGAGGCATGGTAAATGTACATTAGGCGAGGGCATGGCACAGAACATCTTCCGTGATGCCGTCACATAAACGACACACACTGTGTTGTCTATCTGGTATACATATCCACATCCGGGCGATGCAATCTGCAAGTTTCAGTTCTGCATCACTACTTGAAAACTTCCAGACTATACAAGGTGTTATGGCTGTATGCAACTTTTTAAAACGAGAGAAATCAGTGTCGCTTTCAATCCGTTGCCTCCAAAGTTCGCTTTCACGGGCATCAACGGCAGTGTGTACCTGCGTTTTCCATACATATTTTGACGTTGTTATGGAGTTGCAAAATATGTATTAACCTGTAACGGCACAACAATTCACATATTTCCGGAATAAACCCATTATTAACAGTTGGTGATCCTGACACGAAAATAAATAGTTTCCTAAATAATATATTCCTACTTATAGCAGAACTGTGTAGTGACATGAGTTTATGCAAAAATATCAATTTACGTTTGTCTATTTCTACGGAAAGACGATGAAGTCCCAGCATTTATCTCTACTTGTGATAGACCGTTCCACAACTCACAACCGTACAGAGTTGTCGGGATTATTATTTTCTTGTATAGCTTTATTGAAGTTAGCGGGTTCATGCCTGCTGGTCTAACACCTAGACCGACCATTGCGTAAAATGCATTTAAGCCCTTCTGACAGCGTTCAGTAATCCGTTCCTTGTATTTTAGGTTTGCCTATCCCGAGGTGAACGACGCTATCATCTACTGCAATAGTACTGGATCCTAATTTATAGTTGCGGTTAGCGTCCGTTTTAGACTTACAGAATATCACGATGCGGGATTTATCGGCGTTTATAGAGAAACGCCATTTGGTCGCGTAACTGTTTACGATATTTAATAGGCTCTGCAGATGACATGGCCGCGTTGCTAAGCAGGTAATATCATCAGCCAATGCCGGGTTACCCGTATTAGCGGAACCCACCGAGGCGCCCAATTTTGAGTTGTCTAACTGCACTAATAAATTGTTTATAAAAACGAGATATAAAAACGTGGAGATTACTCCCCCTTGCCTGACACTTCGAGTTACCGGTATGGCCTGTGACGAAACACCGTTAATTCGGACGTATGATGATAACCCCGTATAGTAGTTTCTGATGATTCTCCAAAGTTGTCCTTGCATTCCCAGTTTGTGTAATGTGTACAACAGCCCGTCGTGCCAGACAGTGTCGAACGCTTTTTGGATATCTAAAAAAGCCCCATAAACATTACTACCTAGATCGCAGTTATAGTAAACCGTTTCCTGGAGGTTAAATGCCGCTGAAACGCAACTCAAGTTCTTTTGAAACCCTTGCTGCTGGCTACATGGGAAGTCAATAGAATGTGTGTTGATAATGTCCATAGTCTATTAACCATAACCCTTTCAAACATCTTGCATAAACATGGTATCAGTGAAATTGGCCTGTAGTTACCAGTTTCAATCTTGCTTTTACCGTTGCCTTTATACAGAGGGATAATCACGCTCTGTTTTCACGCGTATGAGACCGTTTCCTCTAATATTACTCAGTTAAACAATGCAGTGATACAAGATTACCAGAGCGTTACTGCCAAATATTATATGTTCATTCAGAGTTTGGTCTAGCCCTGGTGCCTTTCTGCGTTACAGTGTTTTGACGATCTCAGTTATCTCCCCTACAGCTATTGGATCGTTCAATACTTCACCATACGTGAGGTCTGTTTCATGTGACATATAATCTACCATGGACTTAATATTGGTAGCGAAAGCTTGCGATTCTTGGCTATCTTGCCACTTGTCGTTACATATGTCGCTATAGTACTCCGCGAATCCGTTTGCGATCCCTTCCGGCGAAGTCTGGGGACGCCCGTCAACGTTAATGGTGGATTTTCTATTGCGTAAAAGTTTCCAAAACAGTCTATAATCTAATTCGGCCGCTGAATCGAGGTCGTTGTGCACTTTGGTCATATACTTGTCGGACTCAATACGCTGGATTTTGCGGAATTATGCTTTAGCATTTTTATAAGCAGTAAAATGGTCATTACCGCGACCGCGAGGACGACCATTTCTGATCCAAATCGTTCGCATTTGCCTGGACTTACAATGGGCCGCCTTTACTTCGCGCGTCCAATACGGTTTCGTGTATTTATTGAATTTACTCTTAGGCAGTGAGTTGTTTGCTGCAAAATGGACTGATTGTGTTATTTTGTCAGACAGAGAGTCAACGGTGGATTCGCAATCCAACTGTACAGTGCTTAATTGTTCATCTAACGCTGTTCTATACTGCAAAATATGGTTATCTGTGAGTTTATTGCACGCGATTCCTCCCTCTTGAACTGAATGACAGTATGCGATGTTGTGTTTTACGTTTACTTTGGCAAGTAGGGGAAGGTGGTCGGTAGTTGAAATAAATTGTTCATTTTCGTCTAAGATTCTAATGGATTGAATACAGTCTACTAATGTGGTATCGACCAGAAAGTGGTCTATCATAGACTGTGTAGGTAGGAAGCTGTACAGCGGGCCTACGCACATGTCGGTTTTATTTACCGCTGTCAGACTATTGTCTATCAGAAACTATGTACATCGAACTGATGTGTGGGCTCTATGCTGTTCTTCTACGGTATTTACATGTACATGTAGCTGTGCATTGAAGTCACCGCCAATGACGACTTGATCTTGTGAGAGATAGTACGAGGTCAGTGCATGCAGATCCGACATGGATTCGTCGTAGCAGTTGTTATTTGAATCAGACGGCATATAAATTGAGAATATGTACAATGGCTGTGAATGCTGGGACTTCATCTCTATTCCAACTATTCTGTCGCATGTGCTTTTAATGTGGGTTATCATGTGAGACAAGGATTTCCTGTACATAATGCTGACGCCTCCTTTACCACACCTTGCTCTACTGTATGGGTCAATATCACTATTCACGACAGTGTGACAGTCATATTCACAATGTATACTGTTCATAAAGTGCTTCGAATGAGGCATCAATTTATGTTCGCTTACAAGTACAATATCTATATTGTGAGCGTCCATTAGTTGCGACAGTGAGTATGCCGTTGACATAATTCCTCGTACATTCCAGGTAAGTATGTTCAAAAGCATGCTGAAAATAAGACTGTGTGCAATAAATGTATGCCTGTGTCGGTATAATTCATATCTCGTAACTACTAATCAATTTCATACCAATCAGGTACATTCTCCCCACTGTTCACGCCCCTTTCAGTGTTTGACCCGTAATAGTCAGTGACGTCATTCCGCTCAGGATCGCGACATCGTCTATTTTCTCTGTAATTCCCGTGTGCGGTATAATCTGAATCAGTCTGTGCGTAATCGTCATAACCCCAGTTGCTATATGTATTTACATCATTACCCCAATCACTGTTCCTATCTCGTTCACGCTGACGTCGCCTGACGTCTCTCGTTTGTTCCAGCTCTTTATCCCACTCTGATCGACTCTTCCATCGCCTTACAAAATCTCATTCGGCCAAAAATCCTGGCTTTCTACACTGTCAGCATAATCTGAAAACACCACCAATTTAGCAGACATCCTTGTTTTGTTGTAAAATATCTGCAACTGTCGAGCTTCAATACTCTTACTACGTAAATAGTCTACAATATCATCCTCAGTTACACCAGGGTCAATATTTCCTACATAGTATGTTATTAGCTTTTTTCTCCGCACGGCCACAAAGCGTTCGCTAGCTGGTATGGAGTTATCGTCGGCGGAATTGCCACCAGGCGAGTATCTAGCCACGTCACGATAGAACACACCTCGGTCATTGCGTGTACCACGGTTCGCACGAAAGGAACTTCTCGCGTCATTATTATTGGTTGCATTACTGGCGTTTTTTTAACTGTTACTACCATTTTTACCGATGGAATTATTTATTCCACCAGCGTTGACCGTACTCGTACAGTTACTCGTACGGGGATCGTAACCAGAATTATTGTTATTTACTGGCAGACGGCTGTTAGCAGCAGCAGGGAGGGTGAGTAACAAAATCATGGGAAGCCATGACAGCCTTACACTACCTACCAGCCCTGTTTCAGCCACTCTATTGGGTTATACTTACCCTTTTCTGCGTCCATCTATCCTCCCAGACCCATTTCATTACCTATTTTGTTATCCTTTTCCTTTTCGTTGTTCATCTATCCTCCCATCTCTATTTCATGCCCAATGTTGTCATAATTTGTCATAATATGAGAAAATTATTAAATTAATTAAAAGCCCGTCTTGTTGGACGAGCTAAATAATTAATTAATAATTTTGAAAAAATTAAGAAAACCACAATTTACACCCTATTAGAGATAAGAAATCCATTGGTTATACACATATATACAGCAATCTGTTATACATAACACAATGGTTCGAGTGAAGAATAATTGTGCGTGGTTGAAGACAGGTAGTCACGAGAAATGTTTTCACACCGGTATTTACGAATATGCAAACATCACCGTGCATGGATGCGAAGAGGTTCCGTTTCGCCTCGCCCATGTCGGCATTGTGGGGTAGGGACCAAAGCCGAGTCATTACTATGTCCACTCAGGCTACTCATCGTCGAATGGTTAACAAGGATTACGTGCTCGCAAGTATTATCATTTAGTAATAATTCAAATCGGAAAGTCAGTTAGAAAGATAGAATCGATCTGATGTGTAGTTTTTGATAAGTCACGGTGTTTCTACAGCATTAAAACACTGTAAAAAAAACATTATCAAACTAATTTTATAAAATTATTATTGAACAAGCACAACAAAAAAATAGCAAAAGCCTCCACTCGTGCACACACCCCCAGCGACTGGGCAGATTTCTTAGCCGGCACCCAGCCACTGGGGTGTTGGGACCTTTCTTAAGCCACCGCATCTGTTGGCTCACAGTCTCATTTTACGGGTCGCCTTTAACCCCATTGCCAATTCCTCAATTCAGAGAAACCGACGAAGTAAGGCGAGCCTATTTTGTGAATTTGGTTTCCGAAATTGCAAGCTCTTAGGCAGAAATCTTTTAGGCCGGCACCTTTGAGCTATGCAATTACATCACCAAATTCACACATATTTAGAGACTGCTACCATTAAGCAGACGAGACGGACGTCATACCGGATCAACAACATGGCACACACGAGATGAGACCAATTGTTGAAAGGTTAACAAACTATATATACTCATCAGTTTCCTATACAACATACAAATGGTGTGCAAATTATAATCATTTATAAACACTTAGAGAGGTTCACGAATTTCCGGGATGGTTCGTTATTTTATTAATTTTATAATTAATTTTGTAAAAAATATTATTAATTAATTTTAAGAACATTATAAAGTTAATTAATATAAGAAAACCACAAAGTATACGCGGTTATAGAAATGTATGGTGGTCAGTGGGTGTCGATACGCGGTTATAGAAATGTACGGTGGTCAGTGGGTGTCGTAACGGGCCCGAAAAAAAAAGTTTTATGTTCCGTATGGAGGGGCCGTAGGAATGTATGGTGGAGGAATCTCCTGCTGCCGCTGCAGACACGTGAATAAGCATATCACGTCCCGAGACGGGAGAGGAGATTTTTTCTCTCGTCGGCCCTCCCCTCAATAACGAGTTTTTTTATATCTTCGTCCGCGAGAATTTGTGGTCGAGCCTTGGACCGGATAGTACCCTTTAACTCCTGGTATCTGGCCATCTCTTCGACGACCATTTGAACTCGCTATCTGATATATCGTTGTCGGCTATCGCTTTTGACACGATAACGTCGATACTGTTTTTCTTAGATCTCGCGATAACCGCTATTCGATCGTGCTTTCGACTCTTGGCCTCTAGTGTTCGGCCCACGAGTCTGGTCGTCATGCAAAGCAGTCCCGCCCCCGCCGCTACAGCACTCAAGGTCGCCGCGACCGGTGCAGCGACAACTGTTGACAATAAAGACACACTCCCCACCCCGCTTATAACGGATGCTGAGGCTAACGTGGTGCTCACTCTAATATATTGACTGACCGCCTATATTTCTTCGCATAACCCGTCCGCATCTCTCCCTCGTGTTGTAGAATATGTTGTATCTCGACGATCCTGGTCATCCTAAAGGATGCCGGGTCGGCCGTCCCCGAAGGTAAGTGTGGATATAGTTTCTCGTCATTCATCATAAATCAAGTTGTATTAACAGTGTAACAATAGTGGAGGAAGCTGCTTTGTCAGCAATTTTTTTAACAAAGTTAATAACACTACCTGCCGAAACTTTAATTGTAGTGTCATCATCGAATATAGTAAACCCTGACCTCTGCCCCGCGTGCTTGGTGATGCCAATATTCTGTTTCTACACCATTCAGGACGACATTCACTCGACTTCAGCAGTGGTGTGTCCGCGAAAGTCGACCGAGCAGACCGCCATTCGAAAAATCATCCCATACACTGCCATGGTGTATCCCCATATCTGTTGCTCGCGTTGGCACCGAATGAATATTTCGTAGGCCCCCTCGTTTAGAGAACCCCGCTCCTCGGCACAAACTGTTATAACGGGTTTTCGAGCTTGCAATATTCCCAGGTTGTGCAACCGCCCTAGTTAAAACTGTGTGGGACTGTGCTACGCCCCTCTCCAGCCTTCTCATTGCGGCTTCATCGTATGCTGCGGCCGCGACGGAAACGTCCCGTTCTAAGTTGGAACTACATGGACCGTATATGCTCATGATTAATATGTATATATTATTATGTTTAATCGGTTATTTCGAGAACGACCGAAATCGGGTAATCGTTATTCAACTTTCTCGCTTGATCATCAAGAATAGAAATCTTCAACTCGTGGATATGTACCGATTCCAAAACTTTCATCTCCGGGTTGGGAAGTATAAGGTCATGGTCTCGCCATAGAAACAGTCGCTGGCGTGCACAGTTTTTAGTAATGTGCTGGGAGCTCCGTCTAACGTGTTGTACGATGTGTTCAATGGATCCAGGTGCACCCTGAGTGTTTTCGTGAAAACGAAGTTCACCGGGTTTGTGCCGGTGTGCTCACCTGGCTCAAACCAACCCCTATTGTCGGAGTATGTTTTTGTAAAAACCGAGGCCGCACAGCCAAATCCGGGGAGATCATTACCCGGCTGTCTGGGCCGATGGTCATTGTTGCGAGCCCGGTAGCCTTCGATACTGTGAGGTTGGCTCTACCATCAAGCTCCGACGCAACAAAAGTTTGGAGGGCTCTCGAACTCCACAGTCCGAGAGGCAGCTTTACACCTACTTGTTGTCTATCATTCACATAGCCAAACTCTTCGCTCTCCCCCACGTTTTTCCACCCAACCGTTAAGGTGATTGATATGAGGCCTACCCGGCGTTTTCCGCAGCAGTTGTCGATTGACTTTTGAAGTTCACAACTCTCATTTTGAACATTAGCGATAGTAGCAAACATAATAATATATTTCAATGGATACCAAAGCATTTAGCTTTAACTCTAATGCAAAGTACAAAGTTGGTGGTAAATACACACAAAAAGACGTTGTTAACCCCCTTGTACACCCAACTATAACAGTCAGATCGGACAGTGGCTTTACCACCAATTTTCCCGACATCTTTGAACAATATAGGCTGCCCAAGATTACTACGATGGAGACCGTGAACGAGTGGAAAGCAACACCGATGCAATTTTGGAAGAATCAGCTCAACTTCGTCGTATGGTGCGCAACAGCCGGATGTGGAGTTTCACATCAAGACCATCTGACATCCAAGAATGTCATGCTCCGAAGTGTCTACAACTTTCACGCGTATTACACCATTAGGAGGATTATCAAAGAACTAGGTATTCCACTACCTCAAGATGACGCATGGAATCACATTTCCAACACATATGATCGTAGGGCGTTCGAAAGACTGTGTAACGAATTTAACGTTTCAAAAGATGCGGACTGGAGACAGAAAGTATTTCCTAACAGCACTGGCCTCGGGGACGTTCTCATTCGGGGCCAGTCCGGGAATTGGACGCAGACTGATTTTAGACACGATCACTCTGGTGACCACATCGACAGTCGGAACGCCGGGAATTTTGATCCCGCGACGATGACCTTCGGGCCGGAGGTATCTGGAGGTCGGCACTGCGGCGTCTCATCCTGCAATTGGTTACCTCCGAAACGAGCTCACATAGATTACATACAGCAGGCTGCTGAGGTCCAGGACGCGTGGGGTACATTTATGTTAGATAAGGGTATGGGGTTCACGCAGGCTGGCGTTACTCGCCTCAACGACTCCATTCGGACATACGTCTGGGCTATCCTCGGCGCACAGAAGCAAACTCGCAGTTCTATACTAGGCACGGGAACGGCGTTTGACGCGCAAAAACAATTATTGGCACTTGTAGAGGACGCCATCTCAGCTAAGGTGGACATGGAGAAGGCGATCTTTATATGGCACCGAGCAATATGATACTACGAGACGACCCGGTTGACGGTTAGAATAATCAGATCGTAATCGCCACCGTCCATCAAAAAATCGACCACAACGGGAACGTGAACGTGGATATCATCAAGCGCACCCCCAACATGATCGGGTTCAACAGTGGAACCGATTTCATAAAACCGCAAGCACCCACCCCACCAACCACAATTCACGAATTGGGCCCCCCATCAAGTTCATTTGAACCCAGTGTTCCACCGAGTTCCGCGGTTTTTCCACCCGCAGCAAGTTCCCCCAATTCTTCCAATCGCGATTGGATTGGAATAGGAGCGAAAACTAGTGTCACAACCCACGAGGAGGAGAAATTAGAGCTCGTCTTTGCCCTCGTGGCGTTCGGACTATTTGCACTTTGGTTTTAGGAACTCTCGGTAGGCTAAAAGTAGGTGACCGGCGATCGCCACGATTAAAGCCCAAGCATTCTCGGCGAGCCATCCGACGGTTTTTGATAATATAGATAGCAAGTAAGAAAGAATACCTCTTATCAACCCAGGCAGCGCGGCAGCCACCTTTCCGGCTAATTTAGCCAGGAGACTGGCGAGGGCTTTTAGATGTTTTATTACCCACTCCTTGGCTCCACCGGATGGCGCGGGTGCTGGCGCGGGTGCTGGCGCGGGTGGTGGAGTAGGTGCAGTCGCACCACCAGTGAAAGCTAGAATTATAGTCGATATAGTCATGCCGAGAGCCGCGAGGATGCTTGCTATCGTGATGCCCTGCTCTCTGAACAAAGTGCGAAGACGCTCACCGAGTGTCGTGTCCTCGTGCAGAACCCTCGAGATTGTTTCGCGGATCCGACTTATTTGGGTGCGGAGTGTCTCACGGTTAGTCGAGGCAGCCTCCAAGCGAGCTTCTCTTTCATCCCGCAACGACCGCAGGCGTTCGGTGATCCGCTCGGTAGATTCTCTGTCACCACGGGCTTCCCCAAATTTTCTTTCTTCTAGCGCGATATGTTCATCCAGCGCCGTGAGTTTGGAGTGGTTAAGGACCAATTCGCCCCGGACTGTTTGCATAGCCTTATCGAGGCCCCGGAGTCATCGTTAGACAGGTTGAGTATTTCGTTTTCGCTGAACGTGGTCTCCATCGTGTTAATAGCGTCGGTGGCCACTCGAGGGACCTCGCTGAGCTCGACAGTTTCTACCGCGGCGGCTGTCTTCGCCATCGTTTCGTCGGTAGACTTGGGGGCCGCTACAGCGCGGGCCGGCATAATTTGTTTACCCTTCTTCCAATCCTAGTTCGCTCCTTATGATTTCACCACCGCCCCGGTTTCCGGCAATGGTGTTTAGCGCTAGGGGTTTTTTGGTATTTATGTTGACGATTTGGATCTTTGATGATTTTAGTCGCAACCTACAATTCAGATCCAATTCGAACTTGGAGTAGTCGCGACCGACAGATGGGAACAGACCTTTTTCTGCCAAACTGTTGTAATAGTCGTTTACAGCTCCCTCGAGTAATTCCCGACTTAGACCAACGCTACTGGTAGCGCCACCTATTTCCTCCAATTGTGATTGGATTGGATCTGGAGTCTGTATGGTGGGTGTTGTGAGGAAATCTTCGAAGTCATCATCATCATCACCATCGAGGTAATCGTCCCTGTCAGCATATCGTAATCAGCCATCTTTATAATTTTCTTAAAATTAATTATGTATTAAAGACAAAACCATACGGGTTTAATAGATTCACTAAATCATGTCTTCGAGTCAATACGGTCGCAAACTCAATCCATATCGCAGACTGCGTGAGCCCCTTGGGGCAAAAGGTGTGAGACAGAGTGTCGTTATTACGAACAACCCATCGACGATCGACCAGAACCAGCAGCTCTTAGTCCGCTTCCCCAACCTCAGAACTAGCGACGTCATTATGCCGGGGACTGTTCGCCTCGCTTTCACTATTTCGCTTACATCGACGGATGCGGACCGAACCGTCGTTCAGAACCTGGGTCGCGCTATCGTCAAGAAGACCATGATAAAGATTTCTGGTAATGAGGTGATGTCGATCGATGACAGCGACGTCTACCATTGCTACCAGGACCTGTGGAAGACGGCGCAAGGGTGTGAAAATGCCGTATATCAAGGTATTGACACCAGTCGAAATAAGAACGTAACCAGACTTAGAATCGGGGCTAGTGACAAGGCAGATAACGTCGCGAGCGACAACGCGGTAGCGGCCGCTTACGGCAACCGCTTCTACACCCCGCTCGACTTTGAGTTGCTGGAGAGTCACATGCCCTGCTATCAGAGCGCTTTGGCGGACCGCCTCGAATACGAACTAATGTTCAACGACTACGGCCGAGTTATCATAGCCACTGACATCACATCGAAGTATACGATCGACAATGTGTCGATGGAGTACGACATGGTCACGATGCCCGAACTCGCGCGATTAATCAGATCCCAGTATGCCGGGCGCGTTGCCATACTTTACGACCGAGTTCTTCGCCACCGCAAGATGACGAAAGACAAAAGCGACACATTGTGGAATATTAACGTCAACGTACCCGCCCGCTCGATGAAAGGTATACTGATGCTGTTCGAGGAGGGTCGGTTCGCGCTCGGGGCTAGAAAAAGCGATACATTTTATAACCCCAAAATCACGAAGGTAGAGGTGACGATCGAGGGAGTTCCCAATCAACTCTACAGCGCGGGTCTTCGCGCACACCAGCAGTGGGACGAAATAAGAAAATTTTTACTTCCGGCTCTAAGCGTTCCCCGGAGGTTGCCGCGGTTGCCAAAGACCTGCAGCTCTCGGACGTCTCCCTCTCGGATTTTCTGAATACCAAGTACGCTCTATTGCTAGACATGCGAGCCAGCGACGACGACCAAATGCACGGTAGTGGACGCCAAGTTGAGAACGCTAGGGAGGGTGTGACGATCCAGAGAGCCAAAGAGGCGGAAGGAGCTGGCGCATTGAACGTGTACTTATAAATAATTACAGATGCACAACTCAACATCGAAGATGGTCGATACGTCTTAGCTTTATACTAAAAATCAATACCAATTCGCTATTGGTGATGCTCACTCTGCCATAATATGTGGGCAGACAGGATGTGGAAAAACTGTTTTCATCCTAGACTTGCTAGAGGGCTCCTATCGCGATGCCTTTCGACACATTGTGATCCTGTGTCCCACTGTGCGGCACAACGAGACTTATCAGCGGCGCCAGTGGATATGGACCGACCCTGAGGTATACGTTATTGACCCCGGCGACAGGCTTCACGGTTGGCTGCGTGTCTTCTATCAAATATTCCAGGGATAGCCCACCCTATACGTGATTGACGATTGCTCGGCCAAGGCGGCGATGACCAAAAAGAAGCACATGCTCTCCGAGCTCTCATTTTCTGGCCACCATGCGAGGCAAAGCGTATGGATCTCCACTCAAAAGTACAACGCCGTCCTCAAGGATCTGCGCGAGCAAACGAAATGGGTCGCCCTCTTCCACTGCAAGGACCGAGACTCATTCGATGAATGTCTTAGAGAGAACGACGTTATCCCAACGCGCGAGGAGCGCCTGGAGGTTCGACAGATACTTTCGAAAACTAAGCACACCAAGCTTCTGCTGACTGACCAACCAACTGCTTATAATGTATGTAATTAATTTTAAGAAAATTAATTAGCAAATGCTTAACAATTACTGAGCAATGCTGAACAATGCTTAACAATTACTGAACAATTACTGAGCAAATGCTTAGCAATTACTGAACAATGCTTAACAATTACTGAACAATGCTTAACAATTACTGAGCAATGCTGAACAAATGCTTATCAAATGCTGAATAAATGCTGAGCAATTGCTGAACAATGTTGAACAATGTTTAACAAATACTTAACACTGCTGAGAAAATGCTTAACAATGCTGAGCAATTGCTAAGAATTTGTTGCTCCGCTGCGAGCTTTATTGCGAGCATAACGGTGATCATAAGTATCGGGTGGTGCGCTTGGCAATATGTTAGACTTATGAGACTTGTAAGAATAGTTAAATTAATTTTAAGAAAATTAGCAATAATGAACTGCGACGAACTTCTCGATCAGCTAATGGAAGAAACCTCAACACAATCGGGATTGAAGTTGAACCCCAACACCAATCGCGAATTGGGAGGAACTGAAACCTCAACCCAATCAGGTTCAACTTCAACTCCAACGGCAGTTGGTATTGGGTTGAGTGCAACGATTCCTAGGGGGATCGGGCTCTCCATTTCTAGCCAACAAGGATAGCAAAAAATATAAATTCTGGGAAGCAAACTGAGCACCCTGGAGAGCCCGAGCCCCCTGGGAATCGCGAGCAGGCATTTCGACCTTCCCGAGCGGACTGGATTTCCTGGCGAGCAATCCGAGCAATTTGGCGAGCAAACCGAGCACACTGGTGCGCAATCCGAGCAATCCGAGCGATTTGGGAATTCCATGTTGGACAAATGCCCCCCTCTAGATAGAAGCGTTTGCAAACATGCCAAAAACCTACTTGTCTCCGAAAAATATTCGAGAAATTATTTCCACCCGCGGGAAGACTACAGCCGACGAAACAAAGAAGAAGTACGGGATCGGTAGTGGTAGACTTCGAAAAATCTGGGACGATGCCGATGTAGAGCGTAGTACAAAGCCCGAAGAACCCCTAGAAGAACAAGAAACTCCTACCCCCGTAGTACCCGCGTCTGTCTACAGAGACCCCACCGAGCTCCCCACGAATCTACTAGAAGATACCAGCTCGTTCGAAGAATCGACGCGCCTGTCCGACATGGAGAGACGTTTGGAAACCGGTTGGATACACTGGAATGCAGACTGTTGGATGCAATTTCCGACGATCCGAAGAAAGACGACCTGGAGGAAGACGAGTGTCCGGAGAAAGACGAGTGTCCGGAGGAAGAAGAGTGCCAGACGGAATCCGGGTGGGAGGTGCACGACATTTGGAAAACCGTAGAGAATGCGAAGTGGTGGCTCGGGGTTCTCGTGGTGGCGTACGCGGTCTGCAAACCACTGTTCCCATTCGTGTCCCTAGAGTCTTGTAGAATCTGGAAGAACGAAACAGACCCCGACGCCCCAGTTACGTTGCACTCCACAAAACAGTCCGGTACACCGAAGGAAAAAACCAAAACTAGCGACCCGTTCTACATGGAGTAGCCGTTTTGAGAAAAAAGTTCTTCGTATTTTCCAATTTGTCTTTCTTGTTCTGTACCGAGTTGTCTTTCTTGCCGTTTCCAATTTGTCTTTCTTGCCGTTTCCAATTCGTCTTTCTTGTTCTGTACCGAGTTGTCTTTCCTGTTCCGTGTTGTCTTTCTACCTCCTTTGGGAGAGGTTTTCTGTTTTTCGATGTGGTCTAGATTTTGTTTTGCTCTTGGGAGACGATTTTTCTTCGACTTTCCCAAAAGACCAAATGTGGACAATTGGGTGGTATCATTTTTGTTTGCCTCTTGGGAGACACATTTTTTCTTCGACTTTCCCAAAAGTCCAAATGTGGACAATTGGGTGGTATCATTTCTGTTTTCCTCTTGGGAGACAAATATTTCTACACTTTTCCCAAAAGTCCAAATGTGGACAATTGGGTGGTATCATTTTTGTTTGCCTCTTGGGAGACACATTTTTTCTTCTACTTTCTCAAAAGTCCGAATGTGTACAATTGGGTGATATCATTTCTGTTTGCCTCTTGGGAGACAAAAAATTCTTGTGATTTTCCCATTTGAACAGAAAAATACTATTGGGAAAATGGAGTGCGAAACGTGTGGTAGAACTTTTGCCAAGAAGGCCAACTTGCAACGGCACATCGGGAGAAAGACGAGATGCAGTACTCCTGCATTCCTGTGCGAAGGTTGTGGAAAACATTTCTCCAGTTCCCAGACGCTTTGCAGACACAAACAGAAACGGTGTACCGCACCCTCGAGAACACAACTCCAGACTGCCGAACTAGAAAGCCGGGTTGTCGAACTAGAAAGCCAGGTTGCGTAACTACAGGCGTCCTAGAGACAGAAAAACGCAAAAGAAAAATAGCGGAGTCCTGCTTCCGAGAGCTACACCAGAAGAAATAGTAGAACGAGATTGTTCTCGTACGCAGTTCTATCTGTCGTTCGTCTGTGTTGGTTGTAGTGCCTGTAGTTCGATGTATTTGGGTTTTTCGGAAATCCGTTTCCACTTTTTGTAGAGATAGAATGGTTGCCGAAAACTAGGTTGCTAGAAGATTTTTTACACTCCTATAATTTCTGTTTGCCTCTTGGGGGGCGAATTTTTTCTACACTTTTCCCAAAAGTCCAAATGTGGACAATTGGGTGGTATCATTTTGTTTGCCTCTTGGGAGACAAATTTTTTCTTCCACTTTCCCAAAAGTCCGAATGTGTACAATTGGGTGGTATCATTTTTGTTTGCCTCTTGGGAGACACATTTTTTCTACACTTTTCCCAAAAGTCCAAATGTGGACAATTGGGTGGTAGTACGATTGTGGATGTTTTGTCCCAAATGTGGATACATACTGTAGTTGGTTGTAGTGCCTGTAGTTCGTTGTAGTTCGATGTAGTTCGATGTATTTAGGTTTTTTGGAAATCCGTTCCCGATATTTCGTGGGTGTTGGGAGTGTCGTGTGGTGGTGGAAACGGTGCCACCTCTGGTGGTATCATTCTGATTTTCTCCACAAAAAAGCCTGTTTTTCGAGGGTGCTGGTGAGTACTTTTGTTTATTAGATTTTCCCAAATGCGTCCAAATACACAAATGGGTGGTATCATTTTGTTTGCCTCTTGGGAGGCCACGACAAGTCTATCTGTCGTTCGTCTGTAGTTGGTTGTAGTGTCTGTAGTTCGTTGTAGTTCGATTGTGGATATTAGGTGGTAGTACGATTGTGGATGTTTTGTCCCAAATGTGGATACATACTGTAGTTGGTTGTAGTGTCTGTAGTTCGTTGTAGTTCGATGTATTTGGGTTTTTCTGAAATTTTTCCCCGATTTTTCGTGGGTGTTGGGCGTGTTGTATGGTGGTGAAAACGGTGCCACCTCTGGTGGTATCATTCTGCTCTTCTCTATGCAAAAAACCTGGTTTTTCGAGGGTGCTGGGGAGTACTTTTGTTCGTCTTCTTTTTTGAGGCCATTATTTTCAATCTCAATTTCAATTTTTCCCTGATTTTTCGTGGGTGTTGGGAGTGTTGTATGGTGGGTGTACAACCAGACGGTTTCGCAGTTTAAAATATTTCAGTGTTGGTGTCTAGTTTATATTATTGGCCAAAAACACTTTTCGATACTGTTGGGAGCTGTAACGAGGGTCAATGACGCTTCCAGCTTTGGTGGTATCATTTTGACTCCCTATATACTACTGCTGGAATTATAACTTTCATCATTTACATCGCATAACTATTTATTTCATGTGTAGGCATATATATGAAATATAGTTCGATACAAAAAAAAGATATTTTTGCAACAAAAATAAGAGAAACGTATCTGCTCTTTAGATTTACCTTCATGTCTATAGCTTGTGAAATGTGAGCGCAGATATATCTGATAATCATATAATAGCTGTTGTCGGTGACGCCAGCCTCAAAGCTGCAGTCGTTACTCAGTTGTTTAAACTTTATTTGTACAAAGTTTGTTTGTACAACTATTAGAAAAAAACAGCATGTACACACATGTTTTCATTTGAATACACTGAGGCGTGATGGCGATTCTTAATGTGGAATGAAACCAGTGTACCCGATGGTACATGTAATCCACGTGTCAGATCTGGCGACCACCATGCCAGCTCACGTATTGCCCCGGCCATAGATCGAACCAGGGCCACATTGGTCACAAGCTCGCTCGTTACAAATTTCCCGAAATAACTATGACGCGGCTGTCGCTATGAAGACGGCAGATGATAGTACATGATGTAATTTACATGTAGTATGCACTGATTGCATTACAATGGTCCAATGTGGCTGCAGGTATGAAGATGGCGTTATAAAATAACGCAAGTATGCGAATTCTCCACGTATACTCATTAATCTTTAGGACAAGTTAAGCCGAGGCCTGACCGTATATTTGCCACTGCATAATCAGTTACATGTACTTAGGTAATGCACGCGAATGAAATTAGTTATATATGATAAAACTCAGGCAAAATTTATTTTAAAAGCGTTCTTTTACCGCTGACGGCAAGTAAAAATAATGGCAGGTTTAAATTATGTCTTATAATATAGAACTAGAGCGCAACGAGGGTATATTTTAATTATGCCCGCCGGCGGATTAAAGGGACGTAATGCATGTGCGCTAATTGTAAAACTGCTGACTGCATATAGCCATATACATGACATATGTGGCTGGAGAATGGGGCTTAAATCATTTGTGGCGACCGATCTGCTTAGTTACAGCCTATATGGTGCACTTACCCTGAAATAACCTCTTTGAAGGCGTTTCTCTGCATTTTGTTCAGTAATTCTACAGACAATTTTAGACATCGTAATTCTTCTGATCTGTTTCAGTTGCTCTGAAAATAAAATAAACACAACGTATATTTAATCCACAAATGGAGAATGTATTGTATAAATGTATTGTCACTGGATAAATGGGGATTATTGACTTTTTACCAGTGTATATAGAGAATAGTAGGTTAGTGCAGTGAATGGGAAAAAATATCCGGCAAGTCTCTAACCTACTATTCTATTTATCCCGTCAACACCTACAAAAGGCTGTAAAATGCAAAAATAGTATTGACTGAATATCAAAATTGTTTCACGGCACCGTGTTTCACGGCACATACGCACTGTGTTGACCATGTTGACGGGATAAATCGTGATCACATACATGTAGCACTCTCATGTAACCCGATAGCATCTACACCGCCTGTTAGAAGGATTACGGGTGTTTCACTTACGGAATGGCGAACAGTGTATATCCTGTTCAGACTGTACGAATATACAGGCTGATCTGGATCTACACTGCTCGCAAAATCCAAAAACCCCATTTCTCCAGCCACAACCACATATGGATAAGGACGTATTTACTCATGCACAGTACACAGTTGCTCTAGTCGATGTATTGTTATGACTGACACAACACAAACCCCCTCCTGCTGATTTGCTTCCTTGCCTATTTATCCTAATGCACTATATGGACAAGGGAGTTAATAAGCAGGAGGGAGTTTGTGTCGCTATTATAATATACGTTTGTTTCCTGCTATTTCTTTATTTTTTTGTCCATCGAATACTCAGACCAACTTACATGTGCATGAAATGTGAGCATACTGTGAGACGCTACATTAAATAAAATGAATAATTTATGTATTAATAATAATAATGTTATTGTATATGTATAGAGTGTACTTTAATACGATCCACGATATGACGTCGTTATACGTTTCAGTTTGTATACGGCCGTTTGAAAAAAAGGGACGTATTATGTATTCATCTTGTAGGAGCGGGCTGGCACAGCTTGTCCACGCAATAACTAGAGTTCTACTTGACGGGTTGTAACCAAATTTGGAATACATGTTTATCACGGCAAGCTCAAGAAGCCTATTGATTTCGATTCCGTTGACTTATCTCCCCTTGGCGGCCATTTTTATTGTTCGCACTCTGTTTCCTTGTCCACCCAATAACTCAAAGTTCTACTTCACCGATCGAAACCAAATTCGGTAAACATGTTTATCATGGCAATACAAAGAAGCCTATTGACCGATCATACCCAAATTTCCGATGACTTATCTGCCCTTGGCGGCCATATTTAATTTTCGGACTCCGTATCCTTGTCCACGCAATAAGTCGAGTTCTTCTTGACGGATCGCAACCAAATTTGGTTTACATGTTTATCAAGTCAAGATGAGTTATCTCCCCTTGTTGACTGGTCTTGCCTCGACGGGCGTATATTGTGACCTTCGGCACTCTTGTTCCTGATGACGTCATATCTGGCAATTACTATGGTAGAGTAAACAATGACCATTGTTTGATCAACTGTTTTTCTTCAAGGAAAAGGTATTCGATTGTTTTGATGTAAGTGGGGTGTGCTGAGGGAATTGGTTAGTTTTAATTTAAAGGGGGAGTTTCTTGCATTGTATTACATAGGTCTGTTGTCATGTAAAGTAGATTATCGAGAGTTTTATCGTGATTTCATGAATTGATTTTGACAAGTCGGATTGTTTTAATTTAAAGGTACATGCCCACGCAGTCGGTTGTAATATAGTGATACAGATACTTTTGTATATTCTGTACGTATAGTATTTTCTGGCAATAAAAACGTTAATTCACCATTACCCCACGTACTGATTGGCATTATCATACATTTTATTTTAGACGAAAATGTTCACACTGCTATCAGGGGCGATAACCGTGTTTCCTTAAAATGCTAACGGGCATCACTATTTAATCTGTGTATTTTTGTTTTGATGTGCAATGATCATACTTTATAATCTGTCGAAAAAAATGTTTGTTCAGGTGACGCATTTCATTAGTATAAATAAGTAAAAAAATATCATGCCTCATTTGCATATGAAAATAGCCTGATACCAATGCGCGTCACCATCAGTAAAATAAATATTAATAAATGATTATATCTGTATAGCGGGCACTCGTAATGTTTAGAACTGGTGGAATAGTGACACAATTATACTCTTATGTATTTCCTATAAAGAACAGTTTGTGCCTACTGAGTGGGCATGTACCTTTAACCAATTGAATCCAGAATTGTTGAGTATGTACAGTTTGTGCCTCTGATATTTAGCAATGCGAATGTGCAGCATCTGGGTCTTTCTGGCATTGCTTGCTTACAATTATTATTGATACAATATCTTAGTTTCCACTAATTCAGTGAAGCAATAACAGTCTGGTATCTTGTTAATATTATATAGTAGGCCTACTGTTAAATGCATACTCTCTGAATTAGCATAGACTAGACTGAGACCATAGTACCCGATATCATATTGTATTGCATATTTATGTCCATTAAACTGTATACTTGTAAATCTTGCCCCCTATAATGTTTCATTCCCTTTGACTGTGTGTTGTAAACAATTAACATGGTATGACGTTCTTGTATTCCATGTACACGACACGACACGATCGTCGTCAAAATACTATATTGGTTTTATGTAATACATTTACCACGAAAATATATATAGTAAGGAGTTACATATATATGTGAAAATGGTAACCAGACTCATGCAATCACTAACATAATTATATTACTTTGTGCTGATCATCGATCACGCTTAGCTGTTCTGTATTTAGCTTAATACAATGAATACGTTTTTAAATGTTGCTTCAAGCCATAACTCGAATATACCTTGGTGTATTTCGCAAAATGTACGTTGGATGTGTAATACCACCTTGGATTTAAAATCGTAATACATTGTACATTAGATTACGTGTAATAAATATGTACATGAGACAGCTACATAAATCATGCTAGGTGACAAGTACAGGTTCCATGTATGCTACTGTATAACTATCATCTAACATTTGTGATAGTTTAATATGGTATTTACTGTACTAGTAACCTGTACCGTATGTATATTTACCTGCTGTGAAAGCCTGAGGTCCATCGTTTTCATAAAAGAACCTGTCGCCTTCTTTCAGCGATTTGAACTGTTCTCCCATTAGACATGCAAACGTGGGGCCGAGATTTCCACCTTTGACCGACTTCTCTGACACTCCCGCAGTAAACAAATCCATGTCGTTACGAGATCTGGATAATAATAATAATAATAATAGTAACAAGGGCATCGTTCTTACGAACTTCAAGCTAATCGCCTGGCTGGCAGCTTTGTTAATAATAATAATATTATTATTGTTAACGCATTTGCCTTAAACACAGCCTTACAAACAAGGTGAACAAAAGTCATCAGTGACCTTGACCTTGTGCGAGCGGACGTGGGTCGTATGCAAAACAGAGCACCATCCCTAGACACACATTGCGGCCAAATATTATCCAATTGGGGAAGCGGTTCATAAGTTATTGAACAATAAATGTATTACTAACGTACGTACGTACGTATACAAGTATGTACGTACGTACGTACTCTGTCTAATAGAGTATATGTAGGGCACGACTCATATAAGCGCAGGCGGTAGTGTATGACTGATCATTGTCTGAACATTAATACGACACCACGCCAAGGATGTACTTTTGGAGCTGATTTCTATTACAGTCAGGCTAGTGTATCCACCCATAATGTAGAATGACTCGCAGCACTTAATTGTGGACTTTAGTCGATTGTCCCAATTAATAGTTCCACCAATGATTGACAATCAATCACGAATTGACTTCACTTCTGATGAACACAAATTAATTAGTGACATGGCATACATAACCTCATCATGCTGTTGTAATAATTAGCTGGATTAACTTCATGCAGAATATCGAATCTCGGATTGTATATATTTTAATTTTCAAAATTTACTCCCCGCCTTCCCACCGCGCTCCCACCAACATATTCTTATTTATCAATGAAAGTGTACACGTTGTTAGCATTCAAATGAGTGGTAAAGCTAATATACATTTGGTGAGAAATAATAAAAAAATATTCATTTTCAGGTTTATGATTGAACAAAGTAGTGGATCATAAGCAAAACATTGGTTAACAGACTCATTGACGTTTAAGTTTGTGTGTGGAAATCCCATCATTCAACATACTTTGCATCATTTTTTTCTCACTTTTCTGCGTCATATTTCATACCTATAGATTCTTTTCAGAGCTTTTTTTGTCCACCTATGATGTGAGTACGTCCACTTGAGTTTGAGTTTACAATATCGTCTCCAAACTTGATAGTCTGGTATACCATGGTCACGGCCTCTCTGTATGTTGATGGCAGCCAAGTCGCCACCAAACCCCGGTTGACGCTCAAATAGAGTTCTAAAGTCAGAAAAACAAAGGCAGGATAAATGATTCAATATACACGAAACTTTAACTTCCCCATACTTCATGGTGTAGAGATATTCAGGTATGGATAATATTAGGTTCGTGGTTGTACATTATCACGGGAGATAAATGGCACCTATAGTAAACGGAGGTTTTCAGGGTATCAGGTTTTGAGGACTTATTACATTATTTTGTGTTGTACTGTAAATGTAAATCGTTGAATACGATTACCAGAAATTGTATGCATGTATATAGGTGCGTCCGCGAGAAGCTTTGAGGAAAACGGTGCATGAATCTGAGTTTTAAGCTACTTGGACTGGACGCTTCAAACACATTATTCACCATTTTACCTGAAACGTACCATATACGATACATGTACATGCATTAATGTATTAATATTATTCTACCAGTTGCTATGAAATACACATACCTTGTAAGTTGGTCCGTCATGAACCTGTCCACCCTCTCCGACCGAGATCGTGTGAGGCCGCGTGTGACTTCATTCACTCCCCGTGTGTATATCAAGTCTGGGTTGTTGAAGAGATCTTTCATGTTGTTGTTCCCCGTCTCTGATACGCCATTATGGGTTACCAGTTTCTGACGTACCATGCTATGACCGAACCGCATAACGGCGGCCGAAAAGGCGTTCCGGATCATTGGTTTCTCTCTCTCGTCATAGCCTGTGGATGAATGCCGTACCAGAGAAAATATTCAGTCGTATGTATATCTTATTGATGTTAGAAAGGAAACTTGACGAGTTTGCTAATGTCACTATGTATATACTATACTATATATATCAACTATATCAAACTATATCAAAGTTAAACCACATGTGTATATATATATATATATATATATATATATATATATATATATATACACACATGTGGTTTAACTTTGATATAGTTTTCATGTTGGATGGTTTCTATATGTTTGAATCAACTAGACAAACGTTTTGAGAACAAGAATTCCGCAACGGAAGCGGTCTCGCCCCTGCCGAGGCATTTGACCGTAACATGATCATGGGTATGCAAATGTCAAACAGGTCAAGACCATGTTAACGGTGGTATGAGTGTGTTCCAAATGCTTACATGTATCAAGTGTCCAAATATTGTCCAAATATTCATCAAGTAGTATTAATGTTATACGATGATGAAGAAACCTGTACAAAGTGTTTGACGCAAAAGATGGCTAAGTGTTTCCGCAAAAATGTGAAGGTACAAATGGTCAAGGCCATGTTAATGGGGGCATCAGTGTGATTGCATGTAACAAGTGTCCAAATATTGAAGCAATCCGTTAAGTAATATTAAAGTTAAACCATGATGACCAAGCTTGTACAAACGTTTTGTTTGAAATTTTGGACGACGACGTGGACGACAACGAGGACGACGAAGACGGAAAAAGCGACGACTATAGTCGCGCCTTGCTGCTAAAGCAGGCGTGACAAAAATCAATCGGTCGTCATTTGGAATATAATATTTCATACTTTTCGTTAAGCTTAGTCGTAAACATATCAGACATTGCAGCTTTACTACTCACCAAACAAGGTTTCTGTTCTCTGTATGATTTTAACACATAGAGGAACTAACATGCGTGATGATTTAAAATTATATTTATTAGACGAGTTTACTGATTTAATAAGAAACGAGGCCTTGCCGAGTTTCTTATGAAATCATTCAACGAGTTTAATAAATACCATATAAATCATCACAAATGTGTTGCACATTATCATACATTGAAGCTGTGCCGGTCACCAAACCTGTTTTCTGAAACTAGCTAATAGTTATTACACTTCTAGTGTAATATTATTTTATTACACTTTGTTAGTAAACCGCAAATGCCCATTTTATGCAATAGAGTTATGGATATAGTTAGTACCTGTAAAATATCCAGAGGACAGGGGTGTGAGACCATATTTATTCATATTTGCAGGTCCTAGTAGTGCGGGTAGATATTCGTGGTATGTGATATGCTGCATTATAGCAACGACTATCCTGCGTGATTCCTGGTACAACTTCTCGTCACTCCATGACTGATATTTCGCCAGATAACGGGCTATTCTGTTGTGTTCTTGAACCCAGATGGTGTGTAACGATATCAGACCTGGGTGTTCGTTAACACGAACATCGCCTACAATAAAGGAAGAGCAGTCAAATATGAATCAAGCAAATGTATAATTCATTTTATCCCGTCAACACAGTGCGTATGTGCCGTGAAACACTGTGCCGTGAAACATTTTTGATATCCAGTCAATACTATTTTTGCATTTTACAGCCATTTGTAGGTGTTGACGGGATAAATAGAATGGTAGGTTAGTGCCGTGAAGGGGAAAACATATCTGGCGCGGCACGGAAACAGGATGTGCTCGGCAGAGCCTCGCCCATCCCGTGTTCTGAGCCTTGCCATATATTTTTTTCCCATTCACGGCACTAACCTACTATTCTCTATAAGTTAAACAAATGCATGTGAAACTATACCTGTGAATATGTCATACAGTTCTGATTGTAACACTCAATACAGTAACTGTGTTATTCGTATTAGATAACTGTCGTATCATATTTGGAATAAATTATTCATTATGTATTCACACACTAATTTCATATACATACATGTTATTTGACACCAATTTATCTGTCGACAAACAGTACAAATAGCAGTATAAATGCAATTCTAACGCACCGAAAATATAAAGCACGCATCTGATTAGTCAATTGTAATTACAGCCTACAAAATATGAAAAATGACAGCATATAAAATTTCCGTTTTACCAGTCTGTGTTTTACAACTTGACAGATTTATGTAACCCTATGCGCTTTTGTAAAAAATGGCCAGCGGCAGGGAATCCAAATATCTATTTCCCAAAACATTTTCGGTACATTTTCGGTTATCCATTCTGCCGTATTAACATGTACAACCCAAAGCGGAATAGAGAATCAACCAACGACTGATAAACATGACTTCAGGGACAGTGTGGCCGTTCAACAAATTCCCAAAAATATTACCCCACCCGTCCAAAATATAGAAGAATTTACTAAAAAAAATGCTCAAATGCAAACTCAATATGCCAGTACCAGCCTGTAAATTTACGAATTCCAATGTGCACATACATGACTATACATAATAAATTGTATTGAAGATGGGTAATCACCTGAATTAGGCGTAAATCCTGGGAAATCCTGTTTAAGGCTGTTGACTCTGAACACTGTTATTTTCTCCTTTTCAATGAATGATACTGATGTTGTATGCTCTACCGGCCCCAAATTATGCTGTAACACTTGAATTAATTATTTCAGAGGGCGTGGGTTGCCTTGCGTGTTATCATGCGACGGATATTTAACCAATCAAATTTCACTTTTTCCATATTATCGCATATATTATCGACTGACATGCTTTGGCCCTCATTTACATTAAGCCACTCCCCACTTTGTACTTGAGAGCTGGATCGTGTTATGCCTATTACTCCAGAATTTTTGATATGTAAGTTGTTCTGCAGTCTTTCCCACACGTCGGGATGGGTGGACGTGTTGAAATTTCGTGCCCTGTTTTGGTGGGCAGCTAAATGACACGGGTGTGATATGGACCTGGCACCAGGTTGGGATATTACTAATTCAGGGCTTAATTTTTATATTTTATTGTAAATATTGAATTCTGACTTGGAAATTCATCGGGACATGTTCATTGGCCACCGGGCTCCGAATGTATATATATATATAGGCGTTATTTCCAGTGTTTTGATGCTCCAGTTAGGGTGCGTGTGTTCATGAAATTTTATGTTTACTTGTGTCTATCATTGCTCCGTAAGTAATGCTTGATAGTAAATACGAAGCTCACAAAGGGCTATGTAATACTTCTCACTTGCACACCTCATCTGGAACGTTTTTGACAGTGGATCTGCAAAGTATTTATACTCAAGTGTGGCTACTGTTATCGTTGTATTTCACCACATGTGGGTATATATAGGCGGCTTATGTACTGTTTATCTGGGATGCAGCCGTGGTGGCGACCAATGTAGCCCCGGGCCACACCGCAAACATGTTCATGGGTGTCTGCAAAATACATGAGGCAATATTTTGCCAAGGTACCGTGTGTACGTATGTACACT
This sequence comes from Conchocele bisecta, assembly GCA_029237695.1. Classification (NCBI taxonomy): domain Eukaryota; kingdom Metazoa; phylum Mollusca; class Bivalvia; order Lucinida; family Thyasiridae; genus Conchocele; species Conchocele bisecta. Next base: position 23,998,280 of record CM055279.1, on the reverse strand, counting down.
CTTAATATTATAACCCGTTCCTCATGACGAGCCCCAACATTGCCACTCGGCTCCATTCCCCACATACTTAATAATGTTGTACGTATCGTATGGTCGTTAAATCACTTTCTAACATGTTGTTTATGATTTTTTTTTCTATCATATTAGGTCACACTTATGTACTGTAATAATAGCAACTGGCAGTGGATTATTAGCATGGATGGTACAGTTTATGTTGCGTATTGTGATGTTGTGGGGTGTGGTTCATATACAGCACGCTCTCAGGGAGGCAGTGTACTCAATTATATATGTATTAACATGTACGGGTGGGTGCGAGTTATTTCCCCACTCTATGATTGATATTTGCGGGGGCAGTGTACCACGCATGCTCGGAATACAAAAACATTTCTCTGTGTTTGGGGTGGAGCTGTAACCTGGCAGTGTTGTATCATGTCTATATCATGTATATGTGGGCGGTGTGCCACATACTTATTACCAGCTTACCAACATTATGCATATATGGGCAGTGTACCACAGAACAGACACATTATGTGGGCTGTGTACCACGGAACAAATTAAGTGGACTGTGCACCACAATACAGATTGAGTGGGCGGTGTATCACATATCATTTGTGCTGTAAGACTCGTTTTGCCATACGTATTGTGGTGACCTCCTTTTGTGGACAAACATCAACAGTTATGGGTCCCGAGATGTTTTGTAGACAGTATACCTGGATTTGTTACTATGTGTCTACAGATATTATGTTTTATCTATATGCGGCCATGCATTATGTCACTGTCGACCGAGTTCACCAAGGGGCGGTGTATCTTTGGTAGCCGTACTACATACGGGGGTATGGCATGGGTATACTATGCTTGAGATAATTATATATCATGTGTATTGCATAGCCAAATATAGGATTATGTACATGTGTTGGAAGTTGTTCTAACTATTTTGTAATATGTACATACGGCTATTATTAAGCATTTCCATATTCAGAAAAAAAAACATTTGCGGGGGCAGTGTACCACGCATGCTCGGAATACAAACACATTTCTCTATGTTTGGGGTGGAGCTGTAACCTGACAGTGTTGTATCATGTCTATATCATGTATATGTGGGCGGTGTACCACATACTTATTACCAGCTTACTAACATTATGCATATGTGGGCAGTGTACCGCAGAACAGATAAACTATGTGGGCTGTGTACCACGGAACAAATTAAGTGGACTGTGCACCACAATACAAATTGAGTGGGCGGTGTATCACATATCATTTGTGCTGTAAGACTCCTGACAGTTATATTATGCCATGCGTTGTAGCTGGCAGCACTGTTGTGCAATTATATTATTATGCCGTGCGTTGTAGCTGGCAGTGGTATTATTCTGCCATGCATTGTAGCTGGCAGCACTTTTGTGCAGTTATAGTGTTATGTCATGCGTTGTAGCTGGCAGCACTGTTGTACAATTATATTATTATGCCATGCCTTGCAGCTGGCAGTTGTATTATTATGTCATGCGTTGTAGCTGGCAGCACTGTTGTGCAGTTATAGTGTTATGTCATGCGTTGTAGCTGGCAGTTATATTATGCCATGCATTGTAGCTTGCAGCACTATTGTGCAATTATATTATTATGCCAGGCGTTGTAGCTGGCAGTAACCAGGCAATTATATTATTCTGCCATGCGTTGTAGCTGGCAGCACGGTTGTGCAGTTATAGTGTTATGTCATGCGTTGTAGCTGGCAGCGCTGTTGTGCAATTATATTATTATGCCATGCGTTGTAGCTGGCAGTTATATTATTGTCACCGACTGGGGCTCACACGCTCTCATTTGGCGGTGGTCAATAATGTAGAGTTGGCTCTGCACATAAATTCCCCATGCCGGTTCTAATGGACCAAATTACAAGTAAACGCCCACTGTCTTCAATCTCTGTAATTATACGATCTGTAAATATATATGAAATATATTTAAGTCAATGTAATAATATAGGCATCTGAAGTTGTGAAAACACAACTTCAATCACACAGGTCTATGGAAAAGTGGCCAAAGAGTACATGCATTACATGGTTACAGATCGTACAATAATAAGTAAAAGTATTTAACAAAGCAAGTTATGATTATGTAAACAACACATACAAAATGGCGGAGCAGGGCTGTGTCTAACCAGCTTAGAACCTAGTTGTTTTGCAGTTTCATGAATTAAACCAATACTATCAAATAAGGAAGCATGAAATCTACACATCCCTGAAAGAATGAATGAGTTTACCAACTAGAGTAATAGAACATATCTGTAAATATATATGAAATATATTTATGTCAATGTAATAATATAGGCATCTGAAGTTGTGAAAACACAACTTCAATCACACAGGTCTATGGAAAAGTGCAACGGGGCATAGCGCGCAGCATGCATTGTGCATATCTGTGATCACATGACCTGAACGTGTACAAGGGCCCATTATTGCAGTACCGTTATATACACGGGATGTAAATAATAACAAACGAGGGTCGATACAAAAGTAATTTTATTTCAGCCTACGACATACTTCCATGCTTTATAAAATGTCGTCCCGACATATTCAGTACCAAACTGACAGGTTCTGACACAACGGAGTGTAACACACTACGTTAATACAAACAGCGACACATTGACGTACGTTTAAATCAGAGAAAATACATGTACATTAAAAATACGAAGATAACGAAGATCGCTCACTCAAACACAGACATATTAAAACAATGATGATGATGATGATGATGAAGATGATATTCTTCGAATACCAATGTGTATCATGGCCTAAATTGTGACGACCGTGCTATCCGGCACGGTGAACACATGCTCCTGTCCGATACGCCAGTTGTCGGGGTTGTATCGCTGTGGCGGACGGCGATTTCGTCTTGGACGCTGGACGGCTTCTGGCGATTCTGGTGGAGAGACCGTACGTGGTTGCAGTCCATGTTCTCCTCGCGACCTCTGCATTGGTATCTTGTACTTAGCAGATTCCACTCGGTCAGTCTCCTCTACAGTGCTACAAGAAGAATCCAACTCGTCATCCGCCCCAGAGCTTTCCGTTGGTGCCGGATGTTTCTCTCGACCAATCGTCGTCGTCGGTGCAGGCAAAGACATGAATGGGAGCAGGTGATTGCGGTGCAGAGTCCGCAGTCTTCCAGATGAATTTTCCTTCTTCACTTGATATACCGGTATATCACTATCTGGTTGACTGATGACAATATATGGGTCCTCTTCCCAACGGTCAGCAAGCTTGTGCTTCCCCTTCAATCCAACATTGCGGAAAAGCACTCGGTCTCCAGGCTGCAGATGTTTCTCTCGGACACGCTTATCGTATTGAGTCTTGTGCCTGCCGGCCTGGCGAACGCACTCCTCATTTGCCACGTTTTATGCGACCTGCAGACGACTATCCAACTGCTGTGCATAGTCTTCATGACTTTTTCTGTTCCTTGGTTCATGCTTGATTCCCAGAAATGCATCTATGGCGAGACGGGGCTGCCTGCCGAACATGAGGTAGAAGGGGGAGAAGCCAGTGCTCTCGTGTCTTGTTGCATTATATGCATGGACCATCGTTGGCACATGAGCCTTCCAATCCACCTTCTTGTCATTTTCCAGTGAACCTAGCATCCGGATGAGTGTCTGGTTCAATCGCTCAACCTGACCGTTTCCCATAGGATGGTATGGGGTGGTCCTTGTTTTCTTGATCTTGGCAATCTTGCAAAGGTGACGGATAGTCTTTGATTCAAAGTTCTGTCCCCTGTCACTATGTAACTTCGAGGGAAATCCATAGTGGAGGAGGAAATAACGTTCAAACAAAGCCCTAGCCGTCGTCCGTGCTGTCTGGTTCCTCGTCGGAATGGCCATGGAGTAGCGCGTGAAATGATCTGTAATGACTAGCACGTTTTCGTAACCTCCCTTGGAGGTTTCGAGAGACAGATAGTCAATGCAGACAATTTCCATCGGAGCGGTCGACTTGATCGGGACCAATTCAGCTGCCCTTTGTGCTGGAACCTTCTGTCCCAGGTCGTTGTGTAGGGCATTTAGTATGGTGTCTTTGGCAGATTCCGGAAGAACGGTCTGGGTGATATCTTGACCTCGAATGTTAGTTGTCCTCAACAAGATGCCATCCCGGAGTAGCAGCTTATCCCACTCGCGAAGATACCTTCTAACTGATGGGTCTTCGTTCGCGGCTTGCCTTGCAGTAGGTCGCTGATTGGACTTCTTAAGTCTCACTAATCTCGAAATTGCTCTATCTGTATCCTGTCCGTTTCGCCAATCATTCGATGACAAGGCGCATGCCGCCAGTAGGTCTTCCGGAATGTGGCATTCGAATGACGTGTCATGGTCTGTGGTCAGGCATTCCTATGCGGGCGCGTCCTCAGAAGTTGTCTGTGTCATGCTAAATATGGCCTTCATGTTATCTGGGAAGATTGTCCGCTCCTCAGTTTCCATTGGCATTTGCCTTGATAAAACATCGGCGTCGTTGTTCTTCTTCCCACTTATATAGGTGATATGGAAGTTGTAGTTGGAGAGAGCAGCTATCCATCGTTGACCAGTAGCATCAAGCTTAGCCGTAGCTAAGACGTATGTAAGAGGGTTATTGTCAGAGACAGCTTCAAAGGTGGCACCATACATATAGTCATGAAATGTGTCTGTGATGGCCCACTTCAAAGCTAAGAATTCCAACTTGTGGGACGGATAATTCTTCTCTGACGGCTTAAGACTCCTGCTTGCATACGCGATAACCCGGTCAATGCCGTTCTGCTTCTGGTATAGCACGGCGCCCAATCCATTCAACGAGGCATCCGTGTGTAGGATAAATGGCTTTTCATATTCGGCATATGCGAGGATTGGCGGCGATGACAGCTTCTCGATGATCGCATCGAAGGCCTGCTGTTGTTCGTTGTCCCAGCGGAATGGTGATTGACGTGTCTTCTGCTTTGACTTCTTAGTGGACTGACCTACGAGGAGATCGTTAAGAGGACGCACAATCCGATGAAGCGCCTAACGTCTTTTGTCGATGTGGGAACGGGCCAAGTTTTGATGGCAGATATTTTCTCTGGATCTGTCTTGATTCCGTCTTCGGATACAATGTGACCGAGGTATGTGACCTGTCGCTTGAAAAAAATCACATTTAGATGTCTTGAGCTTCAAATTGTGTTGATGTAATCTCTCGAAGACAGCTTCCAATCGATCCAATTGTTCATCAAATGTAGTTGAGAAGATGATTATATCATCGAGATATATCAAACACTGTTGTAGGTTGAGGTCACCCATGCAGCATTCCATGAGTCGCTGGAATGTAGCCGGGGCGTTACATAGTCCGAATGGCATGCGGTTGCACTCAAAGAATCCCAAGTTTCCGACCTGGAACGCGGTTTTCCTTTTGTCCTCTTCCTTCAGTTCAACCTGCCAATATCCGGCTTTCAAGTCCAGTTTTGAGAAGTATCTGGAACCGGCGAGAAGGTGCAGGGAATCTTCAATCCTCGGAATGGCGTACGCGTCCTTGATCGTGCGGAGATTTAGCTTCCTGTAGTCGATGCAGAAACGGATTGTGCCGTCCTTTTTCCTGACTATCACGACATTGGACGAGTACGGGCTCACCGATGGACGTATTGCATCAGCTGCCATCATCTCGGCTAAATGTTCTCGAATCTCTTCGATCAGTGCTGGTGCTTTTCTTCGGTAGGGCTCCTAGAATGTTTTTTCTTCCGTCAAGTGAATCTCATGTTTCACTCGGTCGGTATGTCCCAAATTTGTCGGGCCCTTCGAGAATACGGACTGCCACTTACAGAATAGGCGAGTAACCTTGTCTTGTTGAATCTGTGAAAGATCGGAATCGGCTAAATCAACGCCTAGCTTCCTGGTGATGGGCTCGTTTTCTGTGGCATTGACTGGTATATTAACAGACTGTTTGGCAATGACAGCAGTTGTAGACAAAGGATCACAGGACCGAAGAACTTTGACTTCCTGTAGCTCGCAAAGAGGTGAATGTGGCTGCATGATCACTACTTTTGCTGACATATTGTATAGTCTGATGGGGATCCTGGTGCTCTTTCCTGGTGTATCCAGCTTCATTACCCTAGGGCATACTCCAAGTTTGGATGACACCCCATCCGCCGTCTCTGTAACTGCTGTATCAACATTTCTGGCTTTTCTAACAAATCCGTTGACGGTTACAGTTCCCATTGGTTGGATCTCAATTCTGCGATTAGTTGAAATTACTTTTCCGACACATCCATGGTGTACTGCTTGGAAAGCATCTATCCATTCAGTCGGTACAACCCTGTCATGTCTGCCATGCGTTGTAGCTGGAAGTTATATTATGCCATGCGTTGTAGCTGGCAGCACTGTTGTGCAATTATATTAGTATGCCATGCGTTGTAGCTGGCAGTTGTATTATTCTGCCATGCGTTGTACCTGGCAGCCCTGTTGTGCAGTTATAGTGTTATGTCATGCGTTGTAGCGGGTAGCACTGTTGTGCAATTATATTATTATGCCAATCATGCAGCCAGGCGTTGTAGCTGGCAGTAACCAGGCAATTATATTATTATGCCATGCTTTGTAGCTGGCAGCACTGTTGTGCAGTTATAGTGTTATGTCATGCGTTGTAGCTGGCAGTTACATTATGCCATGCGTTGTAGCTGACAGCACTGTTGTGCAATTATATTATTATGCCATGCGTTGTAGCTGGCAGTTGTATTATTATGTCATGCGTTGTAGCTGGCAGCACTGTTGTGCAGTTATAGTGTTATGTCATGCGTTTTAGCTGGCAGTTATATTATGCCATGCATTGTAGCTGGCAGCACTGTTGTGCAATTATGTGTTATGTCATACGTTGTAGCTGGCAGCACTGTTGTGAAATCATATTATTATGCCATGCGTTGTAGCTGGCAGCTATAGTATTATGCCATGCGTTGTAGCTGGCAGCATTGTTGTGCAGTTATAGTGTTATGTCATGCGTTGTAGCTGGCATTGGGTTTTATTCTAGATGATAAATTCTATTTTGACCGCGTATTGCCGATGGGTGCGTCCAGCTCGGTACAAATTTTCGAGTATTTTGCCAATGCATTGCAGTGGATCCTACAAAACAAAATGCAAGTCAGAGCTGTTTCGCATATTATTGATGACTTCATATTTGTGGGTGGGGCAAGCTCTACTGAATATCGTGTCTCGTTGCGGAGATTCGTCGATTTGTGCTGTGAACTGGGTGTACCCATTAAGCACAGCAAAAGTGTTCCTCCCACATCGTGCGCGCAAGTACATGGCCTCGAATTGGATACCGATCTGATGGAGGCAAGATTACCCATGGATAAATTACAGAATTTCAAGTGTATGCTTGAATCTGCAAAACGTCGGAAGAAAATCAAACTTCACGACTTACAATCAATATTGGGCCATTTAAACTTTGCATGTAAGGTCATCAAACCAGTCACATGTTTCCTTAGACGTTTGTATGACTTGACATGCGGTGTAACAAATAAGAATCATTACATTAAGTTCAATGCGGAGATTCGTGCTGATCTGTCACTGTGGAATGATTTTCTCGATGACTACAATGGTCGCACATTTCTCACTGACAACAAATTCATTTCATCAAATGCTCTGTGCCTCCATAGCGATGCGGCGCAATCAAAGGGCTATGCATGTACAAACAACACTGGGCATGGAGGCCTTTTCCTGACAGTGTTAAGCAGTTACACATTAGCATACTTGAGTTATACCCGATCACTCTCGCCGTGTGCTTATTTGGGGAAAACTGGCGAAATACCAATATCATGTTCATATGTGATAATTTGGGGGTTGTACATTGTATTAACAAACAGTCCTCCAATGATAAATATATCATGCGACTTCTCCGTATCATTGTGTTACAGGGTTTGAAGAATAACTTCTGGTTCGCTGCAAAACACATATCCTCAAAACACAATGTTATCTGTGATTTGTTGTCACGGTTTCAGATTGCCGAGGCAAAAGCACGTGCTACACATCTAGAGGATGTTCCAACCCCCGTCCCAGCACATCTGGCACCAGAGCGCCAGTTACTTCAGTAAAGTCTCTGGTACAGGCATCATTGGCGCCAACGACGCGTACCCAGTACAACAAATATTTGGCACGTTTTCACAGTTTTTTCCACACCACAAAATCCACGCTGCCATACTCCCCTCCCATACCATCAACATTTGCACATTTTATCGCTGATATGCACACCCAGGGTTTCGCACCCAGTACCATATGTGGCCATGTATCTGTTATAGCATTCATGCATAAACTGTCCGGTCTTAGAGATCCGACAACTGATTTTCTGTTCAACGCACGATATTGGGTTGCAAAAAACAGGGCGCGACTACAGATACGAGATTGCCTATTCTGCCCCCCATGCTGCATCAGTTGGATCGGGTATGTACAGTTTTATTCCGTCCTTTCGAAAAATGTCTGTACCGGGCCGTATTTTCGACAACATTCTATGGGTATTTCCGAATGGGTGAGCTCATTCCAGGGCGACTTGCACAAGCACACATGGTTTTGCAACTCGGTGATATTCATATTCACACGACGCACATCATTCTCCGACTGCACCACTACAAAACGAGAACATCGAATAAGTCGGTAGATGTTCTACTGTCATCTAATAGCTCAGATCACTGCCCCGTCCGGACCCTCATGATGTACATACAATTGCGGGGTGGAAAATCTGGGCCTCTGTTCCTTAACACAAACCAGTTGCCATTGTTTTATCCACGCTCAACAATGCTTTGAGGAAGGTTGTCCCCTTCTGAAATCTGCCCCCAAGCATGTACACAGGCCATAGTTTTAGGATAGGTGCTTGCACACACGCCATTATGTCCGGGCTACCTGAAGATCAGGTAATGAAGCTGGGCAGATGGAAATCTTCTGCATACAAGAAATACATCAGACTCCCACAGTCCATATAAACCTCTGTAATAGGATGTATCCCGCGGCTGGCGATAGGACTAAGCTAGTCGTGGGTTTTTGCATTGCTGCAACATGCCGGGACCCGTGTACACACGAACATCCGTGGCGATCATGTGTTCATATTGCTAGGCTGGATGCTCAGTGGGCCATGGGGTATGCGCCAACTCGAGCATGTGGCAATTTTATTAAGCATTTACTTTCTTTGTACCTCTGTATATATATCATG
>CM055279.1:23916763-23988625 GCA_029237695.1 Conchocele bisecta | reverse complement strand
ATATATCATGATACCAAAGCATTTAGCTTTAACTCTAATGCAAAGTACAAAGTTGGTGGTAAATACACACAAAAAGACGTTGTTAACCCCCTTGTACACCCAACTATAACAGTCGCTACAGTTTACGTTTTATTCTAACTATGTATAACGAGTGCGCTCATGATTTTTGAGGATTGTATATATAACACAGCTGGCCATTGGTTGTGCCAGCAGCGAATATAAGTTTATTCTGATTAGTATAGTGTTGCTATGTATACGAGTGCGCTCATGGTTTTTGAGAACTGTATGTATACTGTGGTTGGCCATGGGGTATGTGCCAGCTGCAGTCATACGTTTATTCAAACTATGTATAACGAGTGCGCTCATGATTTTTGAGGACTGTATATATAACACTGCTGGCCACTGGTTGTGCCAGCAGCGAGCATAAGTTTGTACTGGCTAGTATAATTTTGCCATGTATAACGAGTACGCTCATTCTTTTAGATATGTTGTAAACCATAGCTGGCCATGGGGTATGTGCAAGCAGTAAACATTGCTTTCGGCGGACTAGTATAGTTTTGCTATATGTATAGCAATAGCAAGTCCGCTCGTACTTTGAGATACTATATGTAAAACGCGGCTGGCCGTGGTGTGTGTGCCTCCAGCAGCCATCAGTATTATACAGTAAATTGGAGTCATTATTCATAAAAGTACTTTGCTGCCTCACATTGTGTCGGGGATGGCCATGGGGTATGTGCCATCTGCAGGCATGATGGGGGAGCAGGTTTTCTTATTATGCAATGCGTGTTTGCGACTGCTTGGCTATGCTGTTTTTGTTATAGGGTATGCCGAGGCTGGCCATGGGGTATGTGCCAGCCACGGACATACCATAGTGATTGTCATGCAAACGGTAAATGTACATATGCTGCGTCTTGATGTATATAGTAACGCTGAAATGCAGCAGACATGTATTTTCCTTAGAAGTGGTTGTACCCATATTGTAGGACCTCTGTTTCCTCCATATGGGATATAAGGATCCAGGTGTCCGTGGTTGGCCGGTTTGTTGGTGGGTTACACTGGCCAACTTTGTGTCTTCAACTTTCGTTATGTATAACAGCAATGCCGATACATTGCTATATTGATAAATTATAGTACATTTATGGTATAATGTTCACATAGTACTATAGCCACATTGTTTGTGATACCAAAATTGTTGCACTAGTATCTATAGTACTATAATACATACAGATTTTAGTCAAAAATAAATTTCGTCTGACAGGATAATCCTGTCAGACATGTACAACATACTACCATGCATTGTGTTTTAAGTGATTTTCAAGCCACAAAATAAACTCGGACACCTGGTACTTACCACTTCATGTTTCCAGCACAAGTTCCGGCGCCCACCGGTATTAGTGGTGGCAATATATTACTCAGGCATCCTGCACCATCACGGACCCCCACATATCCGGGCCGGTACAGAAACCATATTATCCCAGAAAACCCCTTCATGTTGTTCCCAACACAAGTTCCAGTGCACACCGGTGCTGGTGTTGGAAATATATTACTCAAGGCTCCTGCACCATCACGGACTCCTACAAATCCGGGCTGGTGCAGAAACCATATTATCCAAGAAACAGGAAGCATAAAATCATTATTTTTATACAAAGTAAGAAAAATATATTTATGCTTCCTGAAGCTGAAACAACCAAATTATTGGGAGAGGCACAACTTGCCTCTAGGTAGTCAACTTCGTTCCGTACTTTAAACCAGTATTACAATTAGAATCTCTTAAAATAGATGTACTGGTTTCCAGGCACCCCATGCTGTTGCCGCATATGACCAAGCGCAACACAAAACCACAACATGGGTTCTGTTTCCAGATCCCCAATTTATCATGCATAAATTAATTTTTGGAAGAGAACAGTAATTTGGTCAATAGTTTTCACGTCTATTTTCCCTATCCGCCTCACCTCCCACCTGCTCCTTTGGTTCTTAAGCTATGTATTAACTGTTGCAACTACACATAGAAAAGCAATACAATTGTTAAAATAAATATTTTGGAGTTGAATAAATGTATTAATGTCTTAGAAAAGTCCCGTTAATCCCAATTTGAAATGGGAATATTCTTCGGCGGAGTTACATGTCTTCAAATTAATTTGGTGTGAGGCGGTTATCGATGACGACAACAACCTGCTGACGTATTGAAAAATATCACTGTTCGTGATATGCTACGACGTTGCAGAAAGCAGGTAGCACACTAGGTGCATTAGAATGTGGATAACCATGCGCTATTTTTCGATTTGGAGCGGTATGTGTGAGGTTTTATGGTCTGAGAATCAGTTTTAAAGTGATTCACAGACCATGAAACCTCCCACATACTGCTCCAAATCGAAAAAGCAAAGCATGGTTATCCTTTAAATTATAACTGGCGACATAAACTCCCTCCTGCTTATTAACTCTCTTGGCACCATTATACCTGGCACGGGAGCCAATCAGCTAGTGAGAGTTTGTGCTGCTTGGTGACATATCCATAAGATGTGTACAATTATGGCTCGGTTCAGGTTCAAGTAAAAAATAAACATGACGAATTATATCATGTGTCGAATTATATCCTGCGATTGGTCAAAACAAAACTTACCTGCGCGAAAACACTGTCTGTCTTGATTGGATAAAATGCACTGAGCAGCATTCGTCGTATCCTTTGGCAAAAGGTTGCCACTCGTTTTCAATAATCCTAAAGTCAGTAAAATTAAGAAAGCTGAATACATTTTTAAACAATAATAATAGTGTATGTAATTTTGATTGACACGCTGTTTGCTTCAGACAATATGAGCAAGATAACAAATTTTTCAAATTTTGTATCATTTTGTGAAATTGCAATGAATAGAAATAAGCCCATAGTCCATGAACGAAAATGGAATGTTATCCAATTAGACTAACACTCATTTGAAGACACACTTACATTCTGATAATACAGTCATATAAATATTACAGTTAGTTATAACAGCTTATACCTTAATAGTATCGTATCGTGTTGTATTGCTCAATTATTAGTCACTAAACCATCTTCGCCATATCTCAACATACAATATTGACTCTATTCCCTCATCTACATAACATTCTTAAATAAATCCAACCTAACTATGTATGAACAATACGTTATATTCTATAAGTATTTACAATATTCGTAGTTGATTGTAAACAAGGATTGTAACCGATAAATGCATGTTGTTAAACTGCTTGTAACTCATGTATTGTTTGTATATGACTATGAATGGAAATACAAACTTAAAACTGAAATTAAGAAAGACATTAGTAAATTCATGAGGGAACCAATATGCATCATTTCGAGATAAAATCTACAAAATGTACGATAGTTTCCGTAAATAAAGTATAATCTTTATAACATGTTCAATAGTTTTCATTAAAAATCGCACAGCTTCTTACTGTCTGTTCCATGTTTTGCTGCCGACGAACATGTGGCTATTAAACACATTAAATCTAAAACATATTTAAATGTAAGTACGTTTTCATCAATAACAAAAAAATCACCCTCCCAATAAAAATTATTATATTATTGATTTTATTGCGAAAAGACGATTTTCCGATGGGAATTTAACATGGGGAGTCAATTTTCTAAACTTTTGAAAATTGACTCCGAAACCTGGCGAGATAGCTTGAAAATGGTGTAACTAAGAAAACAACAGTTATATTTTGAAAATCGGTCCACAAATAAGAAAAATATTTAAAAAAAATATATTTTTAGCCCATTCCCATCTTTGTTTTGGCAATAAAATCAATATTTGATGGAATTTCATCAAATAATTTTTTTGAGGGGGAGGGTGACCTTTTTTGTTATTGATGAAAACGTACTTACTTTTAAATATATTTTAGATTTAATGTATTTAATAGTGTTAGAGCAACGGATGCGATACATACACTCGGTGTTTGTGGACTGCAATCGGAATTATGCCATTTGTAGTAAAACAGTAAATTTGTACACAGAATTCTTCACGAACTTCATATAACAGAATGACGAAGACGATAGATATTTCATGAATGAGTTGCGAAGGGAAATAAGTAGTACAGAATTACGAAACCATATATCACCTTCTTCTACATTGTCTGAATTCAATTGGATTTAGGATATTGAGCCAATGGTTTTCTTCTTCATGTATTTATGTACAATTATGTTATTTACAGCATGTATTACATAATACAGAATTCACACACACATACACACCATTCATACATATCATACATCAATATCACAGATAGAATACAATTCAGTAAGTTTATGCTTCACTATTGTCACAAGTAATAATCATTGAAATTGGTATTTCCACATGGTAACACTATATATCAAAATACATATAATTTAATCACGCACAAGTCACAGTTCCTTTGAATGTTTGATATACGTTAAATTGTACCCAAAGTGACCCCCTTACTACTATCACCACCTATCACCACCGTTAAATGTCCCACATACGTCCAAGTCCACGTCCGAAGTAAATGTTTTACATTCATGTGCTTCAATGACTGAAGTATAAGTATACCCCAGCAGTCACCAATATTTAGTTCACTGCTGTCTATCTATATCACCGCTGACGTCCCTATAATGCCGTTCTTTCCCAGAGTTACGTCAGGAAACCTCAATAAATATATCCAACTGTAGATAGGCGATGCATCTGCGTGCATCGTAGACCGCTATCTCTAATATCCGCCACCTTCCGGACTCTTCTATCGACTACATCTATGGATCCCGCTCTAACTACTCAAATGCCCTCTGGATCGTCCATCCGCTGATATTAAAGAACGAGCCCGATATCCCATCTGCCTCTCTACTAAACTCCATGCGACACACAATATTCCACGCGTATACAATACAGAGTACCTATTTACTATCTAATTAAACATACCTGATCATCTTCCATCAGCATGAAATAATCCAATGAGATTTTATGTATTTCTCCCTCTCTCTCTGACCAAGCTGCCAGATATGCCTATTCACACAACCATCTCTCACAAACATCCAACACACACTCTTCTACAATATTTAAACTCACTTGCGAACTACCCACAAGTACTAAAATAGCTCACTGACCACGGATTATCCTTGACCAGTAACAAAAGATTTATCTTCAATCAAAATTGGTAATTTACCCCCAGGCCCCTGTTGTACCTTGTAAGCTAATCCTACAGCACCTATCTTCCATTCTCATTACATATATACTATTGCTGAATTATGATCCTCACCAGCCTAGATCGCTATGTACATTTGTATTTCTCTGTGACATAACTCCTCTCCAATGGACAAAAGTGTACCACACTTTTGTTTCACTCACAGAGAATCTACAATACCCTTGTCTCGTATTACACTCTAAAAACATAGTTTCCCTAGCTATTTCTGTGCTAGCTCTAGTCAACTTCGATACGACTGAGATAGTCAGCCCCCACATTGCTTTTACCCGCGATTGCTTCTATGGTGAACCTAAATGGCTGCAGCAAGAGAGACCAACGCATCAGCCTACTGTTAGCCGGTATAGCTGTTTTCAGGTACCTCAAAGGTTGATGATCCGTTTGAAGTGTGAACTGTTTACCGTACAAATATCTCTGAAATTTGAGAATACCCCAAACAATTGCCAAGCACTCTCTTTCAACTACAGCAAACTTACGTTCGGTCTGTGTCAGCTTCCTACTTGCATAGGCTACCGGATGAAGGATATTGTCGTTACCCCTGCTTGGTTGAAGAAGGACTGCTCCTACACCTATGTCTCAAGCATCTGTTTGCAATACAAACCTGGATCCTAGATCGATCCCTTGCAGTACTGGTTCCTTCGCCACGGCGGCTTTTAGCTTTGTAAATGCCTGTTCCTCCTTGTCATTCCACACAATCGTATTTGCATTACCTTTCCTTGTCAGATCTGTTAGCGGCACAACTATGGCTGAAAAGTCTGGAATGAACTTCCGATAAAATCCTGCCAATCCAAGAAATGCACGTACCTGTTTCTTTGTCGTGGGATGTGGAGCATTCACAATCGCCTGAACCTTGTCTGGTAGCATGCACACTCCATTCCGTCCTACTCTGTGTCCCAGACATTCAATGTCTCCTGCCCCAATTAAGCACTTGGTTGGTCTCGCGGTTAGTTTGTGTTTCCTAAGTCTACTACATAATTCTCTTAACGTGTCTATGTGTTCACCCCACGTGTTTGAAAATATCATGATGTCATCAATGAAGTTGTCTACATCCTGCAAGTTATACAACAACTTACGCATCATCCTGGAGAACACGGCTGGTGCTGTTACCAATCCAAAACACATGACGGTGAATTGATACAAACCTCTTGGTGTGGTGAAGGCCGTCTTCTCCTTCGATTCAGTTTTTAATGGTATCTGCCAATACCCTTTAGACAAGTCCAACTTTGAGAAATATTGCTTACCTGCCTGGCCCATTCTAGCAAAGATATTTTCTTAAGTCTGGCATCGGTTCAGAGTCAAACACCGTTACCCTGTTCACTGCTCTCAAATCGACACATGTTCTAATTCCTCCATCTTTCTTCTTTACCAGAATCAACGGAGAAGCATATGGAGACTCCCACTTTTCAATCACTCCCAACCGTTCCATCTGTTCGACTTCTGACTCTATCTGTTCTCTAAGATGATATGGATATCCTCTAATACTACGAACTGGCTCTGGTGTTTCTACCTTGATCTCCATCTCAAGTCAATCTGTTCTACCTGGCCTATCTGTCAATACATCCCTAAAATCACTCAATAGCTCATGTACATGCTGTTTCAGCTCTTTTCAAGTTCTTTCGATACCACTACATCTCTATAGGATTCCTTCTCTACCAATGGAAACAGTAATGGTCCTATTTCTTCCTGCCTTTGTTCCATATTTACTCTTACCTCTTCTTGCAAATCTTTCTCCGATTCTTCAATCACATCTACAAACACAACTGCCCACGCTTGCATTTCTTTCTCCTCATCTGTACTTACCATTTCAACTGCTCCTGCTATCACTGGTTCTTGGTTTTCATCTGGCCTCTCGTTGAATATCTTCAACATGTTTGTATGGAATATTTCCTCCTTTCCATTCATGTTTACAATGTAATCCATCTCGTTCCTTACCTGTTTCACTGGGAACGGTCCTTTCCACTTCATCAGTAATTTGTTGTTGTTAGTAGGTAACAATATCAAGAACCGCTGACCTACTTTGAACTTTCTATCTTTGGCCTTACTGTCAAAATACCTTTTGTAGTACTTAGCAGCATGTCGTAAGTTGTTCTGAGCTAATTGACAAGTGTCTTCCAACCTTTGTTTCAAGTCTATCACGTACTGGTAAGTTTTCTGAACCTCACTATCATCTGATCGTTTTGACCATAGCTCTCTTAACACCGTCATTGGTCCACGAACTGTCCGACCATATAGCAACTCAAATGGTGAGAACCCAATACTCTCCTGTGGCACCTCACTGTACGCGAACAACACTGCCCCTATATACTTAGCCCAATCATTTGGCCTCTCTGCGCTCATCTTACGTAGCATGCTCTTCTGTATCCCGTTAAATCTCTCTACTAGACCGTTGCACTGCGGGTGGTAAGGGGTTGTTGTTACCGATTGAATGCATAATAATCTATTTACCTCTTTCATCATACCTCCTGTGAACTGTGAACCTTTGTCTGATAGAACCTCCTGGGGAACACCTACCCGACTAATCATATCTACCATGGCCTCTGCGACCCTCTCTGTTTCTATAGTAGGTAGTGCTATCGCCTCTGGATATCTTGTTGCATAATAGACCATAGTCAAAATGAAGCGGTTACCTTTCTCTGATGCTGGGAAGATGGGTCCTATGATATCTACTGCCACTCGCTTGAAGGGAGTGTCCATGAGTGGCATCCTGTCTAGCTTTACCTTAGCAATAGTTCCCTTCGGTACTGTTAACTGACATGGCTTACATGACTGGCAGAACCTTCTAATGTCAGTTTTACACCCTGGCCAATAAAACTCTGAAATGATCCTATCAGTGGTCTTACGTGTTCCCAAGTGACCCGCCATCATTGTCTCGTGACCTAACTGCATTACCCCAGTCCTAAGTGTCTTCGGCACTACAAGCTGATAGTGTTTCTGCCTATCTCTACATTGGAACCGCCGATACAATGTGCCTTCTATATATGTCCAGCTGGTTTCACCTGATCTTGTTTATTTCACGATTTTATTATTTTCATTTTATCTACATTTGTCTAACGTTTCATCCTTACCTTGTAACTCTCTAATCTCTTCTGGACTTTTGTTCAGACCTACAATCTCTGGTACTTTCAGCTGAGGATATTCCTTCTGCGCCTTATCGTACTGACCTCTAGTAACAACAGCCTGTGTTACTGCTTCCAATTCCTGTATATCTACCTTCTCACCTATTTCTGGAACTCTACTTGCTGTTGTCTCTACTGCAGTAGGGACTTTACCCACTATCAAGTCGCAAAGAGGACTATCCATGACCCAAGCATCCACCGTGCCCTGTAAGTATGGAGTATCTATGTGAATTCTAGCAACTGGAACCACAATGCTTTGCCCATTTATCATTCTACATTCCACCTTCTTGTCTAACATCTGATCGTCGTAGACTAGTTCCCGTTTCACTACAATGCCATTACAACCCGAATCTGACAACACATTCACTAATCTCCCATTGACCAATCCAGGCTTAATCACTAGACCTTCCATGGTATGGCCACTAGCTATCCCTCCTAAGATACCTCGAGCTAAGATACATGCTCCCATTACACCACCTCGACCTCCTCTTCGACTATAGTCCCGATACTGACCTCTGCCTCGCTGTGATCCATTTTCCCATCCACGACCTCGTGACATTGGCCCATTACCTTCTTCCCCGACCTCTTACTGGTGGTTCAAAACCATTCCCACGACCTCTTGATGGTGTTTCCAAATTATCGAATGACTGGTAATACTCACCTACTTCCTGACCCATGACTGATGCACCCCTGTGTCGTCCTGGACAACCTCGTGCAATGTGACCGTTACGTCCACAGGCAAAGCATAATATGTCACCCGGTCTACCTGTATTCCGGTTCGTCTGTGATGTCTGACTATCTCTATTTGCACTTAACCTTTGGTTATCGTGACCCCGTGATCCTCATGACACAACGTTGAAAGCCCCACCTCTGTTATCAGCATATCGGTCTGCCTGTCTCGTCATGTCACCAAAACTTTGTATATCATGTTCTTTCAGAAAAGTTGCTAAGTCCTTACCACATGTTTGTAGGAACTGATCCCGTAACAAGAAATCCTGTAATTTGTCAAAACTGTGCTCTACTTTACCCAAGTCTAACCATTTTGTATGGTAGCTCTTCAACCTCTCCCCAAACTGCTCAAAAGTTACCCCTCTCTCTGGTTTACTTTCTTTTACCTTCTTCCGTAATGCTTCCTCGGTCACCTCAAACCTTTTCAGTAGGGCTGCTGTTAAACTGTCATAACTTAGAGACTGTTCTGAGGGAAGCCTGGCGTACACATCAAGTGCCTTACCTTTTACTAACGAACTCAGTTGTATTCCCCATATATCTCTGTTCCACTTCTCCAACTCTGCATATTTTTCAAACCGATACAGATAAGCATCGATACTATCTTTGGTTTCCGCAAAATATGGAAGCTTGGGACCCTTAATTCTGCATTTTTCTATCGATATTTGGTTCCCACCCTCAGGTAATCCCATTTCAGCTTTCGCTAATTCTCTATCCCTCTTATTGTGTAACTCCTGCATTCTACAGTCATACTGAAACTTTTCCATAGACAATTGCATCTCTATATTTTCTTTTTCTAATACTCGATCACGTTCTTCCTTTTCTGCTGTTCTAGCTAATTTTTCTAACTCTAGTTTCTCGTTGGCTGATTGCATATGTGCCTCTCTGTCAGCTTTATCCTGTTCTAGCTTACATAATCTCTCTAACCGTTCTACTTCTCTACACTCTTTAGCTATCTCGAACTGCACTAGCTTCACAACCCGTTCAGCGTCTACTGCAGCTAATCGTACCCTCTCGTATGATCTAACCTTAACTTTTCCTCGTCTAACTTAGCTACTCTCTCCTCCTTCTCTGCCTGTAACTGAGCTAACCTTAACCTTTCTTCTACTTCCCTTGCCTCTTTATCTGCTTCTCTCGTCTCCAATATAATCTGCCTCTCTCTAGCATGTTCCTCTTTAATAAATGTCAGTAGTGCTTCACCTTCCATACCTAATCACTTACCCACTGCAGACAACTCCTAGATAGACGACATGGTCGCTGGCAACTATTTCTATATTAGATTAGATGTCACTTTCAAAAATTGATCGCACACTATGGTCACGATGACAGAGTTGTGGTGTGAAGAGAAAGCCGTGGTATGCTGTTTCACCGTGACGTGTGATCAGTGACACTGGATATCAGTCCAGTTGTGTGTGTTTGCTTTAGCTACGTGACTAGTCAACCTAACTATCTACCCTCATATTTGACTAGATACCAAACACACCGGAAAGCCCACATGTAACCCGCTACTTATAATAGCCTTGATATACGTATCTAACCGAGAACAATCCCACTTCTGACACCAATGTTAGAGCCCGGATGCGATACATACACTCGGTGTTTGTGGACTGCAATCGGAATTATGCCATTTGTAGTCAAACAGTAAATTTGTACACAGAATTCGTCACGAACTTCATATAACAGAATGACGAAGACTATAGATATGTCATGAATGAGTTGCGAAGGGAAATAAGTAGTACAGAATTACGAAACCATATATCACCTTCTTCTACATTGTCTGAATTCAATTGGATTTAGGATATTGAGCCAATGGTTTTCTTCTTCATGTATTTATGTACAATTATGTTATTTACAGCATGTACATGTATTACATAATACAGAATTCACACACACATACACACCATTCATACATATCATACATCAATATCACAGATAAAATACAAGTTAGTCTGTTTATGCTTCACTATTGTCACAAGTAATGATCATTGAAACTGGTATTTCCACATGGTAACACTATATATCAAAATACATGTAATTTAATCACGCACAAGTCACAGTTCCTTTGAATGTTTGATATACGTTAAATTGAACCCAAAGTGACCCCCTTACTACTAGCACCACCTATCACCACCGTTAAATGTCTCACATACGTCCAAGTCCACGTCCGAAGTAAATGTTTTACATACATGTGCTTCAATGACTGAAGTATAAGTATACCCCAGCAGTCACCAATATTTAGTTCACTGCTGTCTATCTATATCACCGCTGACGTCCCTATAATGCCGTTCTTCCCCAGAGTCACGTCAGGAAACCTCAATAAATATATACAACTGTAGATAGGCGATGCATCTGCGTGCATCGTAGACCGCTATCTCTAATATCCGTCACCTTCCCGACTCTTCTATCGACTTCATCTATGGATCCCGCTCTAACTACTCAAATGCCCTCTGGATCGTCCATCCGCTGATATTAAAGAACGAGCCCGATATCCCCATCTGCCTCTCTACTGAAAACGCCATTGCGACGCACAATATTCTTCCACGCGTATACAATACAGGAGAACCATATTTATTATAATAATTAAACATTACCTGATCATCTTCCATCAGCATGAAATAATCCAATGAGATTTTATGTATTTCTCCCTCTCTCTCTGACCAAGCTGCCAGATATGCCTATTCACACAACCATCTCTCACAAACATCCAACACACACTCTTCTACAATATTTAAACTCACTTGCGAACTACCCACAAGCACTAAAATAGCTCACTGACCGCGGATTATCCTTGACAAGTAACAAAAGATTTCTCTTCAATCAAAATTGGTAATTTACCCCCAGGCCCCTGTTGTACCTTGTAAGCTAATCCTACAGCATCTATCTCCCATTCTCATTACATATATACTATTGCTGCATTATGATCCTCACCAGCCTAGATCGCTATGTACATTTGTATTTCTCTGTGACAAATAGTCAAAAGTTCATCGGCAGCAAAACGTGGAACTGACAGTAGGTACAAAATAGTATGGCGTGTATCTTTATGATTATAGACACACCCGAACATGTATGTGTGCGACGTTCCACATTCTGGCGTCTTAGCTTGTGTAGTTTGTGACTTGAACAGTTGCATACACAGTATGTTTGAACTGACTGGTCAAACTATTAATGAGTACGACAATACCTCCTACGAATGTTCGGAGACTGTCAGCTGTTTCCGTGTCAGAGCCGTACACCTGTGACCCGTCATGGAAGTGCGTGTTCTGGTTTAACTGCTCCCGAACTCCTGAATTACATGTATTAGTGTAGTATGATTTAGTTTGCTTTGTTCTACGTAGAGATATCAGTACACGCGCATTAATATAAAACTTGCCAATCACATTCATTAAATTTGAACTCAATATCAACTTTCCTTTTAGTTTATTACATGTTTTATGAGCATAAAACACATAATATAAACTGAAAACAAAATCTACACCTGACAGATCTGTAACACGTCATGACTTGGCATAGATTACTTTTATTGTATATTATGTGTTTCTGTTTTTGTTCGCATTAAAACATACTATAACCCGAAAAACCTAGTGTAGTTCAAATGGTAAAGCGACACCTCGGCCGTAAGACATCTCGGCCCCAGACACATCGGCCCTAAGACACCTCGGCCCTAAAAGACTTCGACACATCGGCCCTAATTTAAAAAAACTGCTACAAACACTGATTGTTATGTTAATAAAGAAAAAAAAGTGTCTTTAGATGTAGTTAATACGCTTAACAATTGGTATGTGCGGTAGTAATAAATAATTTATATTGTATAAATATATATTTCAGATGCCATCGAGGAGGACAAATAGAAGATATATAAAAGACTATAACAGAAAGAAGAATGAAAGAAAGATGGCTAAATACATACATATATACAATACAAATAAAAATGATGTGGTATTTAAGTGGTCTTTATGTGTCCATAAACATGTGTCTCTTTTATCACTCCCATAAGTTTGATCAGTCTGCAAAATAATTATGTAAAAAATATGTAATACGCAAATGTGTACATGATTATATGTGTGTATACCGTGTACAGCTTGATGACGAGTTTTAATGTATATGTTATATGTTGTACATGTTTAGACATGTTTAGACGTGTGTGTAATCATAGCTGGAAGAGGAGCCTGCCGTTATACATGTACTTTATAACGCCATTTATTTCATAACGACCTATTATTAGAAATAATAATGACTCAATCATTTATAAATTATTTTATTATAATATGTTGTTATGAAATTTATGGCGTTATACAGTATTATGTATTTCTTTATGTATATCTGTGTATATATGTCCTATCCAATAATCAATCAATCAATCAATCAACTATTATATTGTGCACTAAATTTGTATTGTCAATCAATCAATCGCTACAACATTCTATTATATTTTGCATTATCTTTGTATTATCTTAAGCCACATCGAAACTTTAACATTCCGTTAATTTTGTGTTTGTTTTGCCCATTTACGATATTATGTTAATAAATATGAAAATATACTATTGTTATCTTGTGAAAAACTCAAACTCAATGACAATGTGTATGATGACATCAATGTATCAAAGAGAAACATGTTAGCATAGGTAATATTCGTTAGCCACATCCACTTCTCTTCGTTTAATACTACATATAAACAATATATGTACATTAATATACGCTTTTATCTTATTTAGTATAATTTTTTAACCAAAAAACGATATAAAACAAAACATAAAAAATAAATATTGGGGCCGAGGTGTCTTAGGGCCGAGGTGTCTGGGGCCGAGGTGTCTTAGGGCCGAGGTGTCGTAGGGCCGACTTGTCTTAGGGCCGAGACGTCACTAAAGCGTTCAAATATCAATAATGAGGCTGCATATATTTGTAACAAACTGCTAACCGATCTTCACTCTCTTTTATTGAAGACGCATGTATCGGGTACTTTGTAAAGGTATGTGATAGGATTGCCTTCACCATTTCTCCAGTTTTAAATCTGCTTAATTTTGTTAATATATGTAGATAATCAACACTATATAATTATGTCTATACATGTATACACATATGGTAAATTCACAAACTTCACATACCGTTTGTAGCAGTGCTAGTTAGCGAAATCACAAAATGGGAAATGGCTGAAAACTACTTTGCCCGTATTGGTGAAATCGCTAATTGGCAAACTATGAACTAAGCTATCTTCTAGTTTTGAAATCACCAATTGGAAACATGGTGAATTCAGTCCAAGTAAACTTTCCAAGACAGCTAGCCGGTTGGATGAGATACGTACCGAGTTTGCACCGGAGGTTTGGCGTCGGCAGGGCCCGGACAAAGTTCATGCAGGTCCGGTTATGGAAGAATGGGTCATCTCCCGGAATGTCGATCGGGAAACAGCTGGGCCTGGTGATCAGTTGGATAAAATATGTATGTATGTGCCATTACTTGTACCTCACACAATACAATCATTAATGCAGAGTGATGATTTGCATTGTATTAAATAAGTATTGTTACATGACTGTCGTTGCTTTACACCGCTCACAGCCGTGTCCAAACGTACATTGCGTACAGTACCTACGTAATGCACGTTTCTCATGACGCTACTAGAACGCGCCATTACGTCCCCAGACCAGTTCACAACGGTCGCACTGAAATTTTGAAAATTTGCGGCTGCATCACGCGACATGTACTGTGGCCCCGGAATATGTATGTATAAATCAGCTGTTTGAATGGAGCAGATTATCAAAGTACGAAAGTACTGCATAACCAGATAACAGCTCAAATTGCATGGTATTTCAGATGGAAATATAACAATAACGTTTGCCGTGGCCCTCGGGAACTGTTTATATTGCCACATTTGTATTTCATATTGTAAGTGATGATGTGATATGATATGTTACAACGGCATGACTTACCTGTTCCGTTGAGCACAGCAGTCAAGAAGGGAGCCAGCATAACCTGAACGCAGAAAGAAATATGCGACTATAAAGACAATTACAAATACAAATACGGGGCTGTTCTACAAATTAATTAATTAATGCATGCATTCACTTTCATTCATGCATTCAATATCACAACATAATTGACATTGGCAACAGTGAAGAACAACAGTAGGTTGGAGATGATCGGAAAAGTGGGCCAATGCTGATTTTCTTTTTACAAAATATGTTCAGGATAGTATTAGTGAATACCGATACTGATAACATATAACAACTTCACAGGAATATCACTGGAGTTTAATCCAGGATTCAAGAAGGTGTCCAAAATGGCCGCCAAAAATGGCATTTGTGCTAATTGCTGTATGGCACAAACTCCTCATAGTAACAAATGAACAACAGCTATGTCGAAAATCACGTGAGCATAATTATTATGGCGGCTGGTTCAAAATAGTTTCCAATAAACGGAGGTAAACAATATATAGAGGATCCCAAACAAGTTTCCATTTGATATGATATTTAAGTCACGAGTCACGCACAATGTAGGAACCGAGCCATTGGCGAGGTGCATAAAATTGCGGACGAGTTTCATAACTCTCATATCAAAGGGAAACGATTTTGACAGTCTGTTTATCACTTCAGCCTCCAAAGAGCAGAAAACTTGGAGATATCCAATACGTTTCAATGAGCAGACACCATTGATTCTGTTCGCATCTAGTTGAAAATCTCTGCAGAGAAAAATAGTTTTAATCCTAGCAATACAATTATTATAAATATGCCAAATAACAGGTTCCTGTTATCTATAAACACTTCATACTTCCAAACGGGAGCTCATTCTGACAATGGTAGTAATTTTAATGAGTCACGGACGCTTCTAATAATGTTTAAAACCTGATGACGTCAACGTCAAAACATCATTGCTTTGTCGCGCAATTACGGACGTCATTTGGAACGTCTATATTTTATTCATTTGACATAACGTTGGCGCATAATATGAATACGTAATTAGGGGGATGCGGCCAGTCAATCAAATGCGCCCCAGGTGTTATTACACGTGTGTCATAACACATTAATTATGAAATGGGCTGAAACACGGCATAACGAGGATTTCATGTGATACATGTACATGTAATACGTTTTATGTAACATCAATGTGCATTGTTAATACATTATTGTGATGTGTGAAATAACACACATCTCAGTAACATTAAATATGCCAACATTAAAACACACATTGCATGGTCAATATCTGATATAGCACAATTATGAAATAAAATGATTAGTACTACATTCATTACTTTCATAGGCAGATTTTAGAAATACAGGAGTCAGAAGACAGCAAAGCCTGGTGGTGCTTTAGTTATAGAGAATAGTAGGTTAGTGCCGTGAATGGGAAACAATATCCGGCAAGGCTCAATAATTTATTTATTTCTCATCAGAAGTATATGTAGTGACCACCATTTGAACCGTCTCGCCGAGACAGTTCAAATGAGTGGTCACAACATATACTTTGGTTCAGAAATAAGGAAAATAGATAGAAAATAGTAGGTTAGTGCCGTGAATGGGAAAAAATATCTGGCAAGGCTCAGGAAACGGGATGGGCGAGGCTCTGCCGAGCGCATCCCGTTTCCGTACCGCGCCAAATATGTTTTCACATTCACGGCACCAACCTACTATTCTATTTATCCCGTCAACAACTACAAATGACTGTAACATGCAAAAATAGTATTCACGGCACATACTCACTGTGTTGACGGGATAATAACTAATATCAAGAAGCTGTGTGAAAGAAACCAGAAACTATAACAAATGTTCTCCAGTGTTAAGTTACGAAAGCGCTAAGATTGTGACATTGACCTTGGGGTTATCAGGGGTCTGTCGTGGATTTGGCATGGTGGCATGATAGAGAAGGGCCGTGCAAAATATGAAGAAGCGTTGTGAAAGGAAACATACATTATAACAAATTCCCCCCAACGTTAAGTTTCTGAAAGCACTAGGACTGTGACCTTGACCTAGGGGTTAGCTAGGGTCTGAGCATCTTGGATTTGTCACAGCATGATAGAGCATCATTAGAGAATTGAATGGTGCTTAATGGCCCACCAACACAAAAGAGTATCATTAAGGGCCAAGCAATGTGGATGAAGAAGAATAATAATAGTAAAATAGTATGTTAGATGTGGCAGGCAATCAGATCATTGAGGCAGCAATACAATATTATGAGCAATAGAAAGGAGCAATATATATACAATGACAAAATTATAGAAATGAGAAATATGTATACAATGATAAAATTAGATTTTCAGATACAAGCTCGTCTCATGGAGAATGCTAGCATCATTACAGAAAGGGATGTGTGATATCAAAACGTTTGGTGAAATAATACATAAATTATATCAAGTTTCCCCAAACGTTAAGTTTATGAAAGCACTCTGACCTTGACCTTGGGGTTAACGGAGGTTTGTGTGCCTTGGATTTGTCACAGTATGATAGAGAACCATTAGAGAAAGGCATGTTTGAAATATCAAAAGGTTTGGTGAAAGGAAACAGAAATTATAACAAACTCCCCTCAACGTTAAGTTTATGAAAGCACAATGACAGTGACATTAACGTTGGGGTTAGCCGGGGTTCTGAGTATCATAGATTTGTCACAGCATGATAGAGAATCATTAGAGAAAGGCATGTGTGAACTATCAAAAGGTTTGGTGAAAGGAAATATAATAAATTTTCCCCAACGTTAAGTTTTCGAATTCTGAAGACGAACGGACGGACAGACGATGAATACGACGCCGTGTGAGGGGGGGGATGTTATGCCATAAGCACTCCTTTCGTCGCAAGGCTCGCCAAAAATGTAATTGCCGCCATTGTTTGGTCATGTGATGCTCGCATTGAACACATCTTGAGGAAGTCCCATACTCCACTGATAGGCAACTGTCTGTGTTAATACTTTCACCCCTAAGTAACTGAATGGGCTGCGATATGTTAATTTTGCAACCAATCCAATCATCGCAAAATGATTTTCAGACTATTCCATTTATAAAAAAAGGGTATTTGTTGTTCTCAAAAATGTTAAAATTACTTTCAAACAGTGCAGATCCTGATGAGACGGCTCGTTACGAGTCGGCTCATCTGGATCTGCACTGTTTGCATAAACCGATATAGCGGGCTTTCGGGTTCAAATGGTTAATCTTGCACAGACAAGCAGCGTTCTGAGCATCTATTTCAAGCACAACATTTAACTATTTGAAATAATTTTTTTTAACAAATTGGCAAGATGGGCACAGGCGGTAGTGTACTATGACTTGTTCGTTAGCCTACCTTTAGAGAGGGCATTGTGCTCTATATCGTGACTCAGAAACTGGCCGTATTCCATGGCCATGTGACTCAGGTCCGGCATCTCGTTGGAGATTGACAGGTGGATGGATGAGCTGATCTTCCGGGCATTTGGCAGGAACCCGCTCACACTGCTGGCTTCTCGCGGTGAACTGATTCCTGGGTGAAGAAATGTTCCAACGTTCAATCATGACAACGAACTGATTCCTAGACTATGTCTAAGAAATGTGGCTGTGACTGGATAAATGGAGGCTATGGGTTTTGCGACCATTATAGATCCAGATCAGTATGTGCATGGCACAGTCTGATCAGGATATGCACTGTTCGCCAGTCCATCATTGAAACACACGGCATGCTTATAGCAAGAAATATATATCGTTAACAGGCTACATGAGTGCGCTATTTGATTAGGAGCTACACTGGTCACAGCAACATTTCTCCAGTCACAGCCACACATTTCTTTTCATTCGCTTTAATGGCTGCAACTGACTGTCTGTTTCACGAAAGCTGCCCAAATTGTATGGCTATATAAACAATTCAAAAACAATATTTCTTTCGATAATATTAAATTAAAGGAAAATTTAAGAATGAGCCTTCTTTTTATTTTGTGAAAATTGGTCAAATATTGATTTTATTACGAAAAATGTATTTGTCTATGGGAATTTAACATGGGGGACAGGAGGTAGAGAAGCTATGGGAGGAGTCTGACAACGAAAGAATTTGGAAATTGACTCCAAAACCTGGCTAGATAGCTTGGAAATGATCTAACAAAAGTTAAATTTTGAAAATCGGTCCAGTATTTCTGAAATTCAAAAAATGTCCCCATGTTAAATCCCCATAGACATCTTCACTCTGTGAAGATGTAAATGGGGATTTAACATGGGGAAATATTTTTTTCGCAATAATATCAATATTTGACAAAATTGCACGAAATAAAAAGAAGGCTCATTCTTAATTTGTCCTTTAATTTAATATTATCGAAAAACAAATGTTTTTGAATTGTTTATACAGCCGTAAAATTTGGGCAGCTTTAGTGAAACAGACAGTATATCAACTATCAGCATCATTGTATTTCATTATTTTATCAAATTCCAAGGAGCGTATGATTGCTACATAAACATAACTCAAATTTAAATTTCGGTGATGTTTCTCAATCCTATTTACAGGCATACAAGCTCATTTGACTTAACGGTGAAGTATATATAACATACATGATCAAATACAACTATGTGAAGTTGGAACAGGGTAGTTATCTACATCTAAAATGGCTTTATCCATACAATGGTGTTAGTAAATGTTTCGATACTGACAAAATAGGCATTGACATTTAAATAACTCGGATTGTGAACAGTAAGTACTATATTCATGCTACAAAACGATCTACTCTCAATCTGAATAACATATTTCACACTCACCATCATCATACTCCGGTTGTAGATATCTGTCAAACGGCGTGAACGATTTCCCCCATAACGGATTGTCCAGATTATTACACGAGCCGTCGATCGTTCTATATTTAGAGGTACGGTTACAACTCCACTCATTCCACTTGTCAAACGGACACATAAGTCGCGGCGGGAGCCGTGGCATCGATATACCAGCCAAGGCGAATTCTGACGCCGCCTTGGTTTTGGGAATGTTCAAACTGTAAAATAAAATATTTACACCGTTCATAATTCACAATGGAAACACACATTCAACGTATTACCTTTATATCCCAGTACATTACGTTAACCCCACGTGACGTCGCGCGAAATTGTTTATTCGTTAAAGTTTGACGTCATTAATTTCCAGGACGTTGTCAATAACGGTACGCTATTGACCGGCAACGTCGCTGTTCCATTGATTGCGATACAATGACGTAAAACAAGATGATCTTTAATTTTAACGCCATATTTGATTATTTACATTAAATCTTTTCAATATATCAAAAAATGCAATGTAAATATGGGCCGCGCCATACGAAAACCGGGTTTAATGACAACGTCGTGAAAAGCGGTAAACGACGTCGGAAAAACGACGATTCAAATTGTCTAACGTCGCCGTAAAAGTTTACATTTTGTCCTCCCATTTACGTTTATTGGTGTCAGTTAACATTAAGTGTGAACAGAAAACGGAAAATGATAACTTATTGAAACTTTCACTGATATGAGACGCGATGCCTCAGTACACATATTATGACGTCATGACGTGACATCACACACTTGTGACGTCACTGAACGTGAATCCATGTTTGACTTTAATGGCCATTGTGTCGTGACAAATATTATAGCAATGATACTTGCACGAGTTCCTCGCAGCATCAATGACTTACAAATGCTTGAGCCGCCGTACATTGTCGCCTAACTGCCGTTCTTTGACATTGTCACTCTTTTTCGTCGGTTGTCCTCATGAATTCAAAATGGTGAACGCATAATTTAACTGGCTACATATCAGCGAAGTCTTCACTTACACTGCACTTTGATCCCTAAATAATCTTAAATATGAACAACCTAGTGTATGTCAACGGTATTAACAGCTATTATCTTGGTAAATTTAGACTTTTGAACAATTATAGCCAGTACTTAGCGAATGATATGTCATTAAATGCCACTCATTTTATCATAAACGGAGGTAGACACGCAGCTATATATTGACATATATATCCGGGGTTTGTATTGAATTTGGCAAAACAAATGCATCAAAATCTCTCTAATAGATTCAGAATTAGTGATTTCAATGCAGCTTCTTGATTGTTTGTGTATAAGCAATACATAATGCACAAAATACACAGTGAGGTCGGTGGAGTTTTCGAAAAGTCCCGAAATTAATTGGAAATTTGATGGTCATAAACTTGCTTTTCGCACGATTTGTAGTACCAAATTATCAGCTTGTCACTTTATTGCATAAAAATGTATGTCTGAATCAGGCGATGGTAATGCGATCCTCAAGAAAGACACCTGGTGACAATTATAAGCTACCAAATCTGCCCGACGTCGTGTTTTGTCACAAAGTTAATGTTATAAGCCGCCTACTGCATCCGTATGATATAATATTGGAATAGAAAACAATTATGATCGTGAAAATTACGTGTTGGCACAATCATATGATCCGGAGACGAAGAATGGGGATTAGGGGTTCGGGGACAAGCGCCCCTTCGGAATATAGTTCATCCCTGAATGCCAATTGGTGTGTCTGAATGAAATGTATTTCATATTGAAATGAAAAGAAAAAGAAATTGAAAGTTTGTACGTGATCTTTTTATCACTTCTTTCTATCTGTGTTGGTATGTAGTAATTAAAATAACACAACATGATAATGATATGAAAGTCATTCGTCACACATATCTAAAGTGAGCTTCCAGCTGTGGCGGATTTGTATGGGGGATGGGCATCCCATATGCATAACCTGCAACTGCAACATCCAATTAGCCTATGTATTATATTTACGCGGTTTGGGTTATGATCCCGCGGGATAATTTTAGAATATTTGCAAGCACAATATGTACATAAAGTTGTACGGTCACTCGTGTGGCTAATGTTGAAACTGCCAACACATCACATTATTACCAGCCACCGATCATCGCGGATAGGTTGCTTGTAATAGTTTTCGATTTCCAGTGTTGGTTGAATAACCATTATTATTATGTTGCAAAATCCATATGCGTTTGGTTAACTGAAAATTCACATCCATGATGATTGATAAATGCTTCATCGATTTCATATGCACAACTCATCATTACTATATCATGGGCAATGGTATCGTTACCAACACAACGTCAGCACGCGATATGGGGCCCGACGTCAAAATGATGTTATGTTAATGTTATGCTCCATATTGTTCAATGGACGAAGAACATGTCCATGCTTTCATTCGTGCTCGCACAATGGGTTATTATTTTTCAAAGTAAACGGTATAGCATCTTTTATTTTATACTACATGCACTTCCGACAGCTAAGTCAGGCAATGCAATTCGCCTTTGTTCAAACATACCACCTCAAATACCAGCAGTAACATTA
Source organism: Conchocele bisecta (assembly GCA_029237695.1). Taxonomy (NCBI): domain Eukaryota; kingdom Metazoa; phylum Mollusca; class Bivalvia; order Lucinida; family Thyasiridae; genus Conchocele; species Conchocele bisecta. The sequence continues at coordinate 23,966,329 of CM055279.1, read as the reverse complement.
TTGATTACTGACGTTGTCGAATTGGATTCCCTTCATGCGGCTGTTCGTGTATGGTATTAAAAAATGAAATCAGATGGGGCAAGATTGGGCGAATATGGAGGATTGAATAACGCCTCAATCGAGGATATTTGATAATATATTCATCCAATGTAACCACTCCGGCAATTGGAAAAATGTACAGATGTCATTTCAACTATCCTAAAACTCGAGAGAGAAATTAGGAACTCGCCTGGCCTTCTACTACATGTTCACCATCATCGGGATCCATCTAGCCATATGTCTCCTCATATTTAAATACTTTTAATCACACAATGAGTTCAACCGATCTGGCATTTCAAGAAATGTGGTCAGTCGACCAAGACTTTTACCTTGGGTCACAACGTCTGACGACGTCACTTTTGTACGTCCATGTCTCGCCTAGCCGTTCGCGCCTTCATGTCCATTGTCTATCCGACTGTATCTTTCGTAGAGTGTCATCCCGATGATGGACTTTCTCTCATCATCAATATCTCGTGTTTTGTGTTAAAATACAAACTTACACAGAGCTGGCAGTCGTTAAACTATATCATTTCCGGTCATGATGTCAGATTTTTAAAATAGTTCATCGCATACGAAATGTTAAATAATGTCGCTATTATTCCCCAACATTATTTCAGACAGCAGCAAACAATAGGGAAACGCCAACACTTCTCACTCTACCTTATTTGAAAATTATTCATACGAAATTACATTACTTGGGCCGCAATCCAAAACATGACGTTACATTAGCAACTGCAACACGAGCTATGAACATTATTTTCATACTTTGTCTTGGCCTAATGTGATACACTTGGCCAGGCTACGGGATATCCAAATTCGGTTGACATGCGATTTGTCCGGGTATTTTATCAACACCCCTTGTATCCGCCGTTGATAAAAACGTCGTAATTTCGACGTCATTGATAAAAAACGTCATATATGTTTTTACCACGCGTCATAAAAATACTTCTAAAATGAAAAATAATTGGGATACATTGATAATTTTTGCGGCACATGGCTTTTAAAAGATGTACAATTCAGAATACGCGAAAAAGTAAAAACTGAAAATGTTGTCATTAAGCCCGGTTTTCGCACGGCGCGGCTCATATATATTCATGGACAAAAGTAGTGTGCCCTTATATATGTTCCTATTATTTCATGTACCCACATATAGTTTACTAACTTTCATTATACATGGGTTGGCGTCACACATGACATTACGTTAAGTACAGTAGTTGCATTGTTCTGTAAAGCGTGACGTCATAGGACGCGTAAAATCTAAAATGGACAATTTTATCACGTAACCCATACTAAGCTTTCATTTGCACAAGCTCGTGCAGTAAACGTTCCAAACATATGCCCCGAGTGGATGAAACACACAATTTCAAACATGACGCTAGCATGGCGTCTACGACGGCAAGTTAAAGTTATGAGAAAAAGTCAGAAAATGACGTCACCTGGTTAGAAGTTCAGAAACGCCTCGCTGGGCTGGATGACCAGGGTTATTCTGCTTACAAATGTTACTCATAATGTTAACCTATTCGGATGATGAGGACGTTACCAACAAACACCGCAACAACGAACATTACAAAAAATACGTTAACGTGCTAAACTAATTTTACTGACCTGACGTCTTGGATTACAATTTTAAGACACGAATATTAAACACATATTGTAATCAACGTCACCATTATGCGAATTTGAATTTTGACCCATGCGACGTTTTGACGTGTACATCTGGCATGCTAGACGTTGCGACGTTTGACTTCCTTCATAAAATTGTTTAACAGTAGTTGATGTGTACATGCAAAAAGAAATCACGCACCTATGTCAAAAACATTTTCCACAAGCAACAATTGAGTAAAGGGGACATGACTTTTGTCCATGAGTATATAAGTAATAAAAGCATTGGCTATTGTATTTACTGTAGTACGAAAACCATTTGGTATGTTTAACAGACCAAATATTTTTATTCTACAATAAACGCAAGAACCTATTTCTTTAAATATTTATACTGTCCTTTGATTCACAATATTTACACTGTCCATAAATGCATATTGCAAACGCCCATTCAACGTATTGCGTTTATATCCCAGTACATTACATTAGCCCCACGTGACGTCGCAATTCATGGAACAGTGACGTTGCCGGTAAATAGCGCGACGTTATTGACAACGACGGCGAACGTCATGTTTGTTAATGACGCCAAACAAACTTTAACGAATCAACAACGTCGCGCTACGTCACGTGAGGCTAATGTAACGTACCGAGATATAAACGCAATATGGGCGTTTCCATTATGAATTGGAGGACAGTGTAAATATATGTGATATTAAAATATTACTCAAACATGATGGTCACGTGATTTTCATGGTCTACAGTTATATCTGATGTTTTTCTTAAGGTCCTTTTTCTCAAATGTTTACCTTTGAGATGCGCCTTTGGCAGCTTCAATAAACGCCATTCCTACCCGCTCCATATCGAGCGCGATCTGACTGGTCAACATGTGCGGACCAACGAAGTCGGTCACTTTGCAGGCCATTGTGTCGACACCTGTAACAAGCAGACTACGAGTATACTGGAAGTAGTAGGCATGGGATTCGTGTTGCACTGACCCCATACACTTATGTAACATTGGCTATGGACTTAACCGGGCTAAATAATATGTACACATTATCTCGGTGACACTGCCATCCTTCTTACTATGAAATATGAAACATTTACCAGCCTTTTCTTCAAATGTCTAGCATTACCAGGTGATATACTGTCTAGAGTGACGTGGTTTTGATGAAGACCTGATAACGCCGATAATTTTAAAAACGGTTTTATGAAGATTAACAAAGCTACATAGGAATATATACTATAGTTTAATGAAGACTAACAAAGCTACATAGGAATACATACTATGGTTTAATGAAGACTAACAAAGCTACATAGGAATACATACTATGGTTTAATGAAGACTAACAAAGCTACATAGGAATACATACTATGGTTTAATGAAGACTAACAAAGCTATTTAGGAATATATACTATAGTTTAATGAAGACTAACAAAGCTACATAGGAATACATACTATGGTTTAATGAAGACTAACAAAGCTATTTAGGAATATATGCTATGGTTTAATTAAGACTAACAAAGCTACATAGGAATACATACTATGGTTTAATGAAGACTAACAAAGCTACACAGGAATACATACTATGGTTTAATGAAGATTAACGAAGCTACATAGGAATACATACTATGGTTTAATGAAGATTAACAAAGCTACACAGGAATACATACTATGGTTTAATGAAGATTAACAAAGCTACACAGGAATACATACTATGGTTTAATGAAGACTAATCAGCATACATAGGAATCATCATACTATGGTTTAATGAAGACTAACAAAGCTACATAGGAATACATACTATGGTTTAATGAAGACTAACAAAGCTACACAGGAATACATACTATGGTTTAATGAAGATTAACAAAGCTACATAGGAATACATACTATGGTTTAATGAAGACTAACAAAGCTCATAGGAATACTACTATGTTTAATGAGGATAACAAAGCTATTTAGGACATACTATGGTTTAATGAAGATTAACAAAGCTATTTAGGAATACATACTATGGTTTAATGAAGATTAACAAAGCTATTTAGGAATACATACTATGGTTTAATGAAGATTAACAAAGCTACATAGGAATACATACTATGGTTTAATGAAGATTAGCAAAGCTACATAGGAATATATACAATGGTTTAATGAAGATTAACAAAGCTACACAGGAATACATACTATGGTTTAATGAAGATGAACAAAGCTACATAGGAATATATACTATGGTTTAATGAAGATTAACAGAGCTACATCATGTACATAGGAATACATACTATGGTTTAATGAAGATGAACAAAGCTACATGCCACTGTGATGTCACGATTGTAAATGATACAAAAGTGGATAAACATGATAAACGACTCAAAACTATCAAATGCTCGTGCATCATTCAGGCGCGATATCATTTGGAAAATGAAAGAACATCATGGTCATTGTCCTAACATAAGTGCATTAATTGTTGTAACATTTGTTTATATGAAAACTGGTTTAGTTGCATATGCAGTGCAACCTCTCTACAACAGCCACCCATGGGTAGACGCAAAACTTGCTGTTATAGAGAGGTGGCTGTTGTAGGGAGGTTAATGCTGAATTAAATTGTGTCGTCTACTGTTTATTTATATTCTCATAAAAAAACATGCTTTGACAGCATTTTCAAATCATTTCCAATTCCAATGGAAGTGATTTTAAAGTGCTGCAAAACCATGTTCTTTTTGAGAATTAAGGCAAAATATAAAGCAACAGCAAACGAAAATTCTCGTGATCAGCAGTCTAAGGGTTAACTATAGAGGAAATCATCCATTTGGGATATACAATAGCGGCTGCTACAGAGAGGGTGTTGTTGTAGAGAGGTGGCCGTTCAGGGAGGTTCGACTGTATATCAAATTACACTTAATATATGCTTTGAATCCAAATGGCTTCAAAAGCTATTTACCCGATTCAAATAATGCTTTTGCATTGGCGTCATGTCCGGCTATCATCGTTTCTATCTCAGAGGCCATTGTGTCCAGGGTTTTGGCAACTATTGGTGATCTAAGTCGAGCAGCAGCAGATACAAGGCTATAAGAATAAGTGAGACGGAATATGACAGAATCGAATGGTATGTCTGTTTATAGCGAACAATCCGGCTAGTCGTTTGACATAGATGTATCGTGCACGACTAGATAAAAAACGAACCGAAAGGAACTTTCATTATGTGAATTTGAAATTGTTAGGAGCAAACGATATTGATATTATTTAAGGAAATGTCTACTTGATGAAGTTGCATTATCCAGAATTCGAGTATATATGTGACTGGAGAAATGGGCTTGTGAGATTTGTGACCAGTGTAGCTCCTGATCAAGCATAGTTACCGATCTGCTACAGTTGTACTGTACTGCTACAACCACAGGCATTCGACGTGTTTCGACTTTTATCGGTATAACTCTATATATATGAACAAGGCGTCTAACTTTGGTCGGACACGACCTCGTATCATAATAAAATAACATGTTCAAAATTGATTGTAATGTTCTATGCATTCTATGTATTTCTGCAGGATAACGATAATTCTCAAATGATCATATGAACTTACCACTACAATATTGACGTTAGAGCCTTAAACACATTATTTCATTTGTTATGACGCGAGGTTGTGTCCGACATAGTAAAAATAGCTGTAATTCGATATTCTTTGCATAATTATTGTTCTAACTATGCTATTTTAGCAAGACAACAATAATTGTCAAATGAACATGTGCACTTTCCGCCAAAATATTCACATTAGCGTTAATAAAATCGCGGAATTTGTTATGATACGAAGTCGTGTCCGACCAAAGTTAGAAGCCTTGTTTATATATATATAGTTATACCGATGAAAACCGAAACGCGCCGAATGCCTGTGGCTGCAACATAGTATGACGTGCAAAACGGATTACTGGGATATACCCGAGTTCTCGATTGATAAGGTCTCGTGGCGATGCGAATAAGCTCCTAAATCAACTCTGCATCGACTGTCCAGATACGGGTCCCAGCAACGCCATGGTGATTAGCATTAGGGCAGCCATTTCCATGTATTGCATCATATCATGTTATTCCTGAAACAAACCGAGACATGACATTCAGCAGTTTGTGCCGCATCGACTTGCCAGGGCATGAACAAAACCTTTTGATGGAATTTTTTGTTACAAATGGGTCCCCATGCTAGTTTATATCTATGATGGGTAAGCTTCCGGATAGGGGTGGGTACCCCCTCTAATAGGACCTTTGAATGTCATTTCAAGGTCATTTAGGGTCAAATCAAGAAAAGTCATAGGTGTCTTAGTGTTTACCATATATAGGTAACAATCACTCATGAAATCAATGTTGAAGATGGCAACAAGGTAAATGCTATTATTTTCAGTAATAAACAATGAAAAATAAAGAACAAAAAATCAAAATGGCCTCCAAAATAGTGACACTATATGGAAAACAGACATTTTCGTGCATATGCAACATAAACTAGCTCTTTATGTGTTTGTTACTTAATGTCTTCACAAAATCAATTTGTATCATGGTATGACATTTAACAAAATATCATATTAGATCATTTACTAACTCAAAGTCCAAGATGGCCGCCAATAATAATATATGAGAACTTTTCAAATGAATAACTTGTAAATTGTGATGATTTCACTCCAGACTCGGGGATTATCATTTCAACATATGTTGTATAAATGAGTGCGCAAACTGGGTTATACTTTTCAAAACTATGCATCTAGATGGGTCTACACTCAAGTTGGACTGCTTGGGGGCAGTTTCAATGTCACTCATGGGTCAAATCAAGACAAAAAAAATCATTTTGTCTGCATTTCTCCATTTGAAGGCATACATAACTCATACAAAATATATGAAACGAGTGTCGAGCATGACCTATTATAAATTGGCTATACTATATATTTAGTAAATCAGCCAGGTAATGTATAAATAAATATTCAAGATGGCCGCCAAACTGCAATATATGCAATAAAATGTGAAAAGTAATCTTGCTACGTTGACTAACCAGTTCTAAATATGTTATATATGTCTTTTACACCATGTATGTATGGTATGATATGTCATTTACTAGTGTACAATGACATGTCATTTACTAATTTTAAATGTTAAAGATGGCCGCCGTTAAACACAAACTCACAGTGTTAAAATGGTTAAATGTTTCATTGTGATATTTCCTGGGATGTACATGTAAAGTGACATATTTTGTTCAAGTTGTGTGTACTACTATTGAGACAATGTGGGTCATTGTGTTTGATCAGTAAATCTCACATGAGGTAGAACCAGAGGCTACATTTGATTTTCAAAGAAGCAAACACAGTGAGTTATGTTCACATCTATGGTTAGATAAATGTGCATATATATTGCAAATGGTTGTGAGACCAGAATTGTGAAAAAATCGTTGCATCATTTGCTAACAACAAAAGGTGGTAAATATATTACCATGTGGATTCGCTCAACCATGTACTCTCGCCATCGCTTATACTGTTCGCATGTCGGTTAATTCTCATTCATTACACTAACTGTTACTGTCCAACAAACATTGACTTGTGATTAAAATGAAGTCATGTTCATTTAGCAGATCATCTTACAATTATATATCGCACAATTTTTCCCAACAAAGAACATAATAATGTTTTCAATATCAATACAAATATTATGCTGTATTACCTGCAACTTACTACATTGTAATATTCAAGATAATGACTCATTGAAACATATCGATTAACAGCTTCAACGTCAATTTTTCGTGCTGATGGAGAGTCATTCTTACGTGCAGATATGACTTGTTTCTCGCTTTGAGCATGCAATTCAATGATTTGTGAGCGTAATACGTTGTCAGTTGTATCATTTGATGTGATCCAAATAATTTAAATTGATATCTTGCATGCATGGTTTAGCCTTTAAGTTACTGTATTGCAGTTTACGTGTACCTGATATTACAGCTTAGTGCTTCATTCGACTAGAGCGTTCCATAACATGAACTGTAGATGATATGAGGAAGCGGTCTCGGCCACTTCATGCATTAAAGAGAAGAAGACAATTTTCACCGGGCGTAGTATGTGTGATAATTATATGACCATCCATTGAATAAAGGCATTTCGTGCATACTGCCTAGTAGAATGACAATTGTTTATGTAAAGTACCATCAGATAAGGAAATTAGGTTTTATACTTCATTATTTCCTCTCAAATGTGACTTAAAGTCATCATGTGAATGAAACTCCGCATAGCTCTGACATAGCGGCAACAAGCTACAGTGGGGTCAGTGTGTAAGTGCACACACGAACGAACACGACAGGTTGGTTCCAACCTGTCGTGTTCGTTCGTGTGCGCACTTACACGCTAACCCCACTGTATCTCTATAGTGTTTAGAAGACTTTAACTAGTATACTGTTTTAGAAATGCATATTTTATGTACTGGAAGTTAGCAGTTCGATTGTCCAGAGTTATGAATATTGCGCGTTGACTATATTTCTAGATATAAGTATTTTTTGTCAATAGCAACAAGTCACAAGACTTCATGTGCAAGTACAATGTGTAAGATTTAGTCCCGTGGGTGGACACAATATAGTGGCTGCAAGAGTACAGTATATATACTATGTATGGTTATCGTCTGTTTGCCTAATTGCATCATGCTATTACATACTGATACACACTGTATTTAATTGGATACACAAATACTGCTATCATATGATGGTACATCAAGTAAATAAGTGTCTATATACATGTATCAGAAAACTATATATGACCGTCAAAAATCAGCATCACAGCAGCCGGGGACGAACCACAGGATATACCGGTCCAGCGCGCTACAGTTGTTTCTGTCAAAATGTTCCGGGTTTATACGTGTACAAAGTGTTGTGCGTTGCGTATCCGTGGAGTTTCCGTTAGTTGCGTTTCAAACCGTGTGTCGTCTACGTGTAATACGTTTTCGGCCATGCGTTGCGTTTCCCCACTCTTGCGCATGCGCGAAAGTCGAACAAACCGTGTTCAACGCATTGAGTTTCAAAAGCGTGTAATCCGTGTACAACGGTTGTAAACGTATACAACGGTTGTAAACAACGTATTGAGTTTCAAAAGCGTGTAATCCGTGTACAACGGTTGTAAACGTATACAACGGTTGTAAGCGTATACAACGCTAAGGTAAACCGTTTAAACGATTTAACGCTTTCTTTGACGAACGGTTACACGCATCTACATGTACACATCACCGTACAGATGAAACCGTGTTACATGTATACGTATAACATGTTTCCACGGGTTTTAACGCATTACACGTTTTGGTATGCCAACCTTGTATCGCGTAGAATGCGCATGCTCTGATCATTCTTCGTGTGTGTATATATACTTCTAGACTCACTGCAGGGCTTCTAACATTTTCAGTTTTCCGGTTCTGGACCGATTTTTGAACTCTCAGACCGATTGAGATTTGAAAAACTAGTCTTAAAAATCGGTCCGAGAAAAATTGCCAGTCGGCTGCTATTTCGCTATAAACCTTGTAAATTTACCGGTTTTGACCACCAAGTAATTTATGACACATATCCGCGGGCCATATCCGTGTTAAACCAGTGTGCAGCTCGCTGTGTATTCAGTTTCTCCAAATATCGATTAATCTTAACACACGCGTGGGACAGGTGTATAGCGGATTAGTGACTGAATAGACTGGCTTCAGCATAAAGATAATACGAGAGTTCCTAGACTCGCCATTTCTGATGATGTTAAAATAAAATAAAGAAACCATGCACTGTGTTTATCTGTGTTCGTAATATTTAACCCCAATTAACTGACACGGACTATCGGCCCGGGCTATTCCATATTAAGTTAGGAACTGTTACATTACGCTGTATTAGGGGTAATTTTTGTGTATATAAAATGTACATAGAATGCCGCAGATCCTGATGAGCCGGCTCACGTGATCTACAATTCTCAAACATTTTGATAAACGACAAGGTACATCTGTCGTGTTAAAAGCGTGACTCATTAGTCATCAGGGATTAGGGATCAATTGAATGTCTAAATCACACCGCCGATGTACTTTGAACTCGATCTGAGGGTATGTATTCGCGATATTTTAAAAGGGACGAAACAAGGACGCCTCGAAGAGATCGGGGCCGAACAGGTATTTGTGTTAAAACGTGTAACCGTTGTACACGTTTCAACGCTTTCATATAGCTACACGCTTCCAGGTAAAGCGTTGTACACGTTTCAACTCTTTCACCTCGCTACATATGTATACGCCAAAGCGTGTTATACGCCTTGAAGCTAAACGTATTACACGCTTTAAAACTAAACGGTTTGACAATGTGTATTACACGTGTACGAACCGTATTATACGTTTAAACAACGTATACAACGCTTTTAAACTAAACGGTTTGACAATGTGTATTACACATGTACGAACCGTATTATACGTTTAAACAGAGATATATATAGGCTAACGAGATTTATAGCTCCCTCTTTGACCATACATTTTTTCATGAAAACTCGTGACATCTCGCGAGAGTTTGGAACCGAAATGTTTTCTGATTTGTCCGCCATCTTTGTTACATAATTTAACTATTTTCCGACATTTTAACCAGTTTCCAGATAATTTTCAGTGTGTTAGTTTTAATCTAACATCATTGTTTAAAATCGCATTGATAGACCTTTATTTAGAAGGGTGGATGAAACTGCGCTGACGACGACCGTTGGAATAGCCCCATTCTGCATTCCCGGAACACGGAAGTGAAATCGAAAGTCGACTGGTCGAAGGTAAACAAACGCTGATTTTTCCTGTTTTTCCTTCTGTAATGCATTTTAATTGCATTAAACTATTAAATATATACTATTTTGAATTGGTAAATACTATTGTTTTATCTAAATACACGCGAAGACCATGCTTATTTATTATTGTGCCTCGTCAAAATTAACATGCAAATCAAGGTGGGTGGGGTAATTGTCAAATATATGTGCATCCACTGAAAAGTGTTTGCATCTTGCCTAAATCATTTGTAAGATGTATCACGCAAATGTAACATTAGTTGTGTCATATATAATCAGTAGCAAAGCTTTGTATTGAGCAGTGTTGAGTTGAATTCTACTTTCTTTATTAAACATCGGCTCAAATTATATTGTATTTTTTTGCCGACGGTTCACGAATACTTTACTGGTATTTGTATTGTTTTTTTACGTACAACTGGTTGTAACCGGCTGTTCTAATGCTACAACTAATATGTATTCCTTACAAATAACTGTGAAAGCATCATAGTTTGCAGAAAATAACTGAATGTGGCTTTATAGTTACAAGATGCATTTGCATTCACCACACACTTGTATTTCAATCTGTCCGTTTTTTAGTCATGTTGTGACGCGAAAAATTTTTCTAACCAATGCACTGGTGTTTCGCTTGCTTTTTACGCCTTATATGTGTTAGTTTTAACGCGTAATCATGCTTGATTCATATATATTTAACATTTAGTCCAAAAAATTATACTTCAAAAGAACTACATATATAACATATAGTTTTGTTAGGATTGGTACGGCAAAAGAACACAATGTGATACATTTTATTGTTTTTACGGCATATAAATTATTTATATATGAGTTTTTAGATTGTTTTCCTCCAGTGGTAGCTCCTCCACTCACCCAACACCACAGTTTCTTTGATACAGTAATGGTAAACACTGTTTTTTTAAGATTTGTTGTTTAGTATATTGTTTTAATGTTATGCACAAATACGTTGAAAATAAACAGTCGAGATTGAAATTTTTATAATCTTGTGACGCGAAAAACTTTTTTTCTGTTCATTGAAGTTCATGTGAGAACGGCTTTGCATATTATGAAAGATACCCTATATCTTTCATGTTAAATCACATTGTATTAATGTTTAATCTAATAGGTTATGCCAAAAACATGCACTAAAGTACCTATATGTTTTTTCTCCTCGCAATAACTTGTTATTAAACAAACAAAAAAAAATCTCGCATGAAACATCGGTTGACATATGCCAACAATATCTTTTTCCTCACTATATTTCCAAATTGTTAATTGCACATGATACTTATAAGAAACTAAAGGATATTTTTGTCATAATTATACCCCCGGCATATTTTGTATGCCGAGGGGTATATAGTTTTCGGCATTCCGTCCGTCCGTTCGTTCGTTCGTCCGTCGCACTTGCGTTAAAGTTTTTGGTTACTCAATATCTATGTAACTGTAAGTCCAATTGACTTCAAACTGTAAGTCCAATTGACTTCAAACTTCATACACTTCTTTATCATCATCCATATTTTCATTCTATATCATGCCCATGCGGCCTTCAGGCCCAAGGTCAAGGTCAAATTACTTAGAAATTTGTGTTAACTTGAAATATTTGCGTTAAAGTTTTCGGCTACCCAATATCTATCTAACCATCAGTCCAATTGTCTTCAAACTTCATATACTTCTTTATCATCATCCATATTTCATTATTCTATACCATGCCCATGCGGCCTTCAGGCCCAAGGTCAAGGTCAAATTACTTAGAAATTTGTGTTAACTTGAAATAAATATGTAAAGTAAAGTTTTCGGCTACCCAATATCCATGTAACCGTGAGTCCAATTGACTTCAAACTTCATATACTTCTTTATCATCATCCATATTTTCATTCTATATCATGCCTGTGTCACCTTCAGGCCCAAGGTCAAGGTCAAATTACTTGGAAATTTGCATTAAAGTTTTTGAAATATTTGCGTTAAACTTTTTGGCTACCCAATATCTATGTAACCTTAACTTTGATTGACTTCAAACTTCATGTATTTCTTGCTCATCTTCCATATTTTCATTCTATACAATATCCATGTGGCCTTCATGCCCAAGGTCAAAGCCAAATTACTTGAATATTTGTGCTTCCATTGATTGCTGTGTCCAGGAGGTGGCCGGGGTATACGTGAGCCCCCGCTCACTGATTGCTCTAGTTGAATATATGCTCAATTATTCCTTGGTTAACCTGGTTTATGTGAATGGGACATTAAACATCATTTTAATTTTCTATATTTCCATAAAAACATACATTATGTGCCGGAATATGCATGCATGTATTGATAATTATGAGTCATAGGCCTACCTACTGGTATAAATTGTTGACCTCTGTACAGTTTGTGTCAGTGCAGCCAGTACAGCTTTGGATTTAATGCCCATAATTGGCCCGCAGTCCTTACATGTTGATAAAATCCTAACGGTCAATGGCCGTTGACCCAACTTTTTGAAATAAAGTGGGTAACAATGTGAAAGCTTTAAATGCTGCTAGAATGTGAAAATGGTTTTAACCCGACTGCTGCATGTACAACAGCAGTTCTGTATGAACGGCATGTGCATATAGTATATGCCTACATGTACTGGTCACAGCCATCATCAGGTCCCTTTTCCCAATAGTCTGTTGTCCAACGTGTTCATTCCGACAGTGAGTCTACTCGGGACTAAATTGTTGTGTAGTGGCGTACTTCCGAGCAGAACTACATGTATGACTGGATCAGTTGTAGAGACGGTTGCTTCTCAGATTCCTAGAATAGTCCGCAGTAACTCCGGCTTGTCATAAAACAAAAATGTGGACTGTTTTGCAGCTTATTATTCCACAAATGTGGCGATGACTGGAGAAATGGGGATTATGGGTTACGCGACCAGTGTAGCCCCAGATCAGCCTGCGCAGTCTGATCAGGGCCTACACTGTTTCGCCATTCAGTCAGTGAAACATTCATCATGTTTCTATAACATACATTACTTAGGCATTTTACAAATGTTCACCTTGTGCGTTTAAGTCTATTTTACACTACCTTTTACACCTACACTCACCAAACTTGCACACATTCATCGCCCAATGCTACTTATCGGAAACACACCAGCATATGACCTTCATTTGACGATCACCTACATTTCCGCGGAATTTACTTAGGCATTTTACATGTTTCCTTATTTGTCTAATTTCAGAATGCCACGCAAACGCAAGTCCAGTACCGGTGCCCGGAGAAAACATGATCGTGTGCGACCATATCCAGCACCGTCTCATGAAGAAGCAGACGTATCAACCGACAATTCAGAGCTCCGTGGAACTGATCAATCAACCGACACGTCGGAGCTCCGTGGAACCGATCAATCAACCGACGCGTCAGAGCTCCGTGGAACCGATCAATCAACCGACACGTCAGAGCTCCGTGGAAAACCGACCAATCAACTGAGACTTGCGACCTTCATGGCGCATATATTGGAAATTTTGATGTATTGACCGAGTTTGAAACTTTAAGACAGCAGCTACAATCTTCAGTGGAATATCCGTTCACATTTGTCACTACTGGAAACGGTCATAGATGTATACAGATTATTCAACTAAACCAAAGTGATGATAAATCAGCAGTACGACTGAAGCTCGAGATCGACCAATATTTTGTGCCAAAACTTCATGTTCATAACAAGGAAGTGCCAAAATCTCATGCAGTCTGGGACTCTGTACCTTTCCAGTTAAACAGAGAATGGCATGTGTTGAAGCTACTTGCAAATATCAAGAAGTTCCATGTATGCATAGGTAATCCAGATGACGAGCTTACTGCTATTACTGCAGTTGGAACATCCCTCAGTGACAATAAGGCTCCAGTAGTCTTAGCCTACCATGAAGGAGACTTTTGTGCGCGTCAGGGAGATTTTGCATTCAGCTCCACAATCAGAACAGTAAAGTGCTCCTTACTTGCCAATGGCGTTCGGTGCCAAATCTGCCAAGAGTATAGGCGAAATCTCCGCAAGCGAAAAGAACGCATTGATGAAATCAAGTTGTCGTACAAAGACTTCACAAAATCAACCTTCAAGCATTCTGACATGCACAGAGAAGTTTTAATTAAAAAGCTATATCAACAGAAGGCACAAATTAAAACCCTGGCGCATGAAGTGGACAAACTGAACCGCGACTTAAGGAAAGAAATAAAAAGGAAGGTGGGAGCATGCGATGGGTAAATTTAACGATCGGCGTTCATCTTGACTTTACCGGAATGCCGATTTACATGGTTTGGCCCTCATTTACCTACATTTCGGCCCCCTGGTACTTGAGAGCTAAATCCTGTTATGTCCCATTAAGAAAGTAATATGATTAAAAGCTAATCGTATTGCTTTTGGGGTGAGCTAAGTGATTCTGGTGTGGCATGGACCTGGCACCAGGTCAGGATATTCTAATTTCAGGGCTGAATATATCTAAGGGTCCCAGGTTCGAATCTCGCAACACCCATAATTTTCGGTTTCATTGAGCATCTTTAAGACAACTTGTGAAAGCCTAGTCCTATAGTCTCGACAAGCAAGGTCCTTGAGCCAGTGCCGTTGTTAAATACAAGCAATTGGAACTCTGGGGGATGCCTATCCTATGTTTGGAATCAAACCCACACAAAGTTCCCTACTGTACATGTACGTCATCGTGTCTTTCATATGCATCATGTCATTTATGTGTCCAGTGTGATAAAATATTTATATGTAAATGTCAAATGAGAATGGTTAAACACAATAATACCTTGTTTTCTTCTAATAACAATTATTGAAAGATGCATACCACACATAAATATTTTTTTTACAGAAATTAAATGGATACCTAATTTTGTAATCATTCCACACGTTGTGTTGTGTAAAATACAGTCACTTCTGATGTTGGAAACGTGTGAATGATTACAAAATTAGGTATCTGTTTAATTTCCGTAAAAATATTGGTTTGCATAATGTGTGGGTATCCATCTTTAACACAAAATTGTACAATTGTCAGAACATCGTCTTTGTATCCACCGTGAATTATCGTGTATATATATTTAATAGTAATATGATAAATAAATATGTATTGATACACCTATATTTTTGTTTGTCACTTTAATAAGGCCAGGTAACAATAATGTGTAGATGTGAGATGTTTCAAATAAATAAGAGGTTTCACAATGTACGTACCTTTTACATGCAGTCCATGTTTCTTTGAGACATGGCCTCTGAATCCAGATATAGATTTTAGTTCCTTTGGACATTTTGGGCATATATATATGCAAGTACTGTCATCAAACTTTGCACCTTTAGATTTGCGTCTGTTGCCAGTCTGTGTTGCAAAGTTCTCTGTCTCATAATCTGTATACTCCTCCAACAGTAAATCCAAATTTATGTCATCATCATCCCATAGTATAAAGTCTGAAGAAGCCATATTGAAGCACAGCAGTCTATACTTGTGTGAACAAGATACTAAGTATAAAATGTACAGTAGTGTCAGCCTTCCTTGTGGTGTCCACTATATGACTACTTGATAGTATGCTGAAATTGTGCAGCCTACCTCAGTAACCCAGCATATGCCTGGAGATAATTAACACAATTGAGAGTTAATTAATCCAGCCTGTATTGACCATATGTACATGTTGAAATGTACATACATTACCATGAAACATACTTGTCACCAGATTGTACAATTAGAGCTAGTCACTTGAAATTACAGCGTATCAGCCCGGCCTTAAATGACCTTGGCTGATGATGGGCGGTTAAACAATTTAGAATCATTGGTGTTGGTGGAGAAATAAGTAAATGCCCACCAGAGTTGATCAAATTACGCAGGTTAACTGGAGTTCTGAATGTAAATTTCACCAAGTGTCAAGTTGGGAGTGCTTTAGAATCGTCTCATTTGAGGCCTACCGACTTGACATGTTGGTGAAGAAATAAGTAAATGCCCACCAGAGTTTATCAAATTATGCAGGTTTCACCAAGTGTCAAGTTGGGAGTGCTTTAGAATCGTCTCATTTGAGGCCTACCGACTTGACATGTTGGTGAAGAAATAAGTAAATGCCCACCAGAGTTTATCAAATTATGCAGGTTAACTGGAGTTCTGAATGTAAATTCGTACGTTCATAAATGTTGTCACAGTTGGTTGTTTATGAAATAAGTATTGCTGTTAATGTGGATGTGATTTAAACTACGAGTCGCTCACGAAACGCAGTTTTACAGTCGTGCAGCCGACTATTGGTATGCAACGTCAATTGGTAAATTGGTATGCCGTGTTTTTTTGGGGGGTTGCATCATTGTATGATTTTATTTGTCGGTACGAAGTCAATTGGTTGTCTAAGAAATAAGTATTGCTGTTAATGTGGATGTGATTTAAACTGCGAGTCGCTCACGAAACGCAGTTTTGCTAATCAAAATTATTTATGCGTCCTAGCAACTGACAGCGAGTGCGTAATCTCGCCGAGTCTCGCTACAGGTTTGTCGACAGGAAGTGGCCACGAGAAAGTGCGTTATCTTGTCCAGCTTTCAATCTCCGTACGGCTATTTATATCTCTGGTTTAAACAACGTATACAACGCTACAGCAAACCGTTGCGTTCGCGTTGCGTTCGCGTTGAGTTTGCAAGTGTTGTCTACGGTGGAACAAAAACGGAGACTGCACTGTACCACACCGCGGCCACCCGGAGTTTTCACGTCAAGTTAAGCGTTACAATTGAGGCCGATTTTTTACTGTCAAATTTTCTGATATGTATGGCCCGTAATAAGTCTCAACATTAATTTATAGAGAGAGATAGAGATTGAGAGAGTTTCAACAACAATATACAATTTATCACACCCGTCGGTGTATATTTGTTTATAGGGAGACTTTTCCTAATACGAGAACATACATACATAATAATTGAATATGATGTTAATATATCTTAGCCCTTTCAACCCTAAGTAACTGGAATGAATTTTGATATGTTCATCTTGCAACCAACCCAACCGTCACAAAATGGTTTTCAGACTAGTCCATTTCTGAAAAGGGGATATTTTTTTTTCTCAAAAATATTAAAATTACTTTCAAAAAGTGCAGATCTTGATGAGACGGCTCGTTATGAGCCGGCTCATCTGGGGATCTGCACTTTTTGCATAAACCGCTATAGCGGGATTTCGGGTTCAAAGGGTTAATACTATATACATTTACACGGGAACGAATTGTTATTTCGTGGGAACGAATTGTACGCGCATACATGTGTATGCTGTATATGCATTCAGTATGTCTTATAACGTGCATATTTAGTTAGTAGGCATGGTCGCAAAACGTGCACAAAATAAATGCATGTACATGTGCATTTATACGTAACAATATGCGACTCCTTGACACAAAAAGTAACTATATTGGGTTTGCGACCAGTGTGGCGCAAGATCAGAGCTTACATCGTTCGCTATTGCCTTGTGGAACTATAGTTCAATGGGTAAGCATGATAATATTAAAATTGTGCTATCCGTATTGCACGAATTGTCAAATATACAAAGCATCATTTTAAAGGTTCATACCCGCTCAGTAGGCACAAATGTTCTTAAAAGGAATTAAATAAAGTGTATGGTTGTGTCACTATTCAACCAGTTCTAAAAAATGCGAGTGCCCGCTATACACCATTACCCCACATATTGATTGGCATTATTATGCATTTTATATCGACGTAAATTTCCACACTGATATCAGGGGCGATGTTATCCTTAACATGTTAACGGTCGTTAATATTTATTCTTTGTATTTATTTTTTGATGTGCAATGATCATAGTTTATAAAATATTATTTTTTCAGGTGACGCATTTAATTAGTATAAATAATGAAACAAATACCATGCCTCATTTACATATGAAAATAGCACAATACCACCGCGAGTCACAATCAGTGACTAAATAATTATATCTGTACAGCGGGCACTTGTAATTTTTAGAACTGGTGGAAGAGTGATATGCACGTATTTAATCCCTATAAAGAACAGTTTGTGCCTACTTAATGGGCATGTACCTTTAACGTAACGAGTCACATATTTTATCATTCAGCTCACCTGTGTCTCAGTCCCCGTTTACTTCCGTATCATATTGTCTCGATGAATTATATGGAAATCATACAAATATGAGAACAGCCACCCATGGGAAGACGCAAAAATGGCTGTCGTAGAGAGGTGGCTGTTGTAGGGAGGTTAATGCTGTACTAAATTCTTTCGTCGATAAATCTCATCAAAAACATGTTTTGGCAACATTTTAGAATCTAAAATGCTGTCAAAACATGTTTTTATTGAGAAAGAAGGCAAAGCATCAGCAGTCTAAGGATTAGATACAGAGGAAATAATCCATTTAGGTATATAAAATAGTGGCTGTTATAGAGAGGGTGTTGTTGTAGAGAGGTGACCGTTCGCGGAGGTTCGACTGTACATGCGGAATTGAAAATTGTGTTAACTTATGACTATATTTATGAAAAATATTGTAAATTTTGTAAACGTATTTAATAAAATTACGCAGATATCCGAAGTTACAAAATCACATGGCGTGTCTCATATAGCATTCAACTCACCTGTGTTTTCCAGTTTTCTTCCGTATCCTGTTGTCTCGGGTGAATTATATAGAAATCATACAACTATGTGTCTCTATATACATGAAGAATGGCGCAGTATTAATATAAGTATTACTTTATTAATGTATAATCATTTATATACATATGCAAGCATATCTTTATTTAGTACTCACCAGTGAAATAAGAATGGCAACTACAATAGTAATCAAGTACAGCACAGTAACGTTAATCGCTCTTGTGTATAATACCTTTGAACAACTGACTTTCTTATATATCACCCAAAACCGGATTTTATATATATCACGTGTGTTTTGGTTTTACATGTACTTGGATCTAAGAAAACGTACTTAGTTGCAAATTCAACCTCATATCAGATTATGTATGAGTGTAATCTTACTGGTACAATACACTGATCAGGGGTCACCCTGTTTGCCATTAATTCCGTAATGTGAATTGTCCCATTTGTAATAAATATGGGCCGCGTCATACGAAAACCGGGCTTAATGACAACGTCATGAAAAGCGGTAAACGACGTCGGAAAAACGACGATTCAAATTGTCTAACGTGGCCGTAAAGTTTCACATTTTGCACTCCTGTTTACGTTTACAAGTGGCAGTTAACATTAAGTGTGAACAGAAAACGGAAAATGATAAGTTACTGAAACTTTCAGTAATATGAGACGCGATGCCTTGTATTTTACCTCAGAACACATATTATGACATGACGTGACGTCACTGAACGTGAATCCTTGTTTGTCGTTATGGCCATGGTGTTGTGACAAAATAGTATAGCAAGGATACTTGCACGAGTTCCTCGCAGCATCAACGACATTCTCTCTCTTTTTCGTCGGTTGTCCTTATGAATTCAAAGTGGTGAACGCATAATTTAACTGGCTACATATCAGCGAAGTCTTCGCTTACACTGCACTTTGATTCCTACATAATATTAAATATGAACAACCTAGTGTATATCAACGATATTACCATCTATTATCTTGGTAAATTGAAGCACTTCTCACTCTGCCTTATTTAAAAAGTATTCGTACAAAATGACGTTACTTGGGCCTCAATCCAAAACATGACGCTACATTAGCAACTGCAACACCAGCCATACACATTATTTTCATATTTTGTCTTGTCCCAGGGACATATTTTGTCCTGGGAGACACTTGGCCAGGCTACGAGATATCCAAATTTGGTTGACATGTGATAAAAGATGACAAATCTATAGGACTTGTCCGGGTATTTTATCAACACCCCTTGCATACGCCGTTGATAAAAACGTTGTAATTTCGACGTCATTGATCTAAAACGTCATATAAGTTTTTAACACGCGTCATAAAAATACTTCTAAAATGACAAATAATTGAGATACATTGATGATTTTTTTGAGATATGGCTTTTTTTAAAAGATTGTACAATTCAGAATACACGAAAAAGCAAAAAATAAAAATATTGTCATTAAGCCCGGTTTTCGCACGGTGCGGCTCATATATATATGATGCATCTAATGAACGATTAAACATCTGCATTAGGTTCGAAGTGTGTACTAACACACCAGGAGCTACACTGAGAAAGGACTCAATAACTCCTTTTTTCTCGTGGTACATGTACGTCACACACGCGTATGCCGATACTCATTTGCACTGGTCTCACGTGCCGTAAGGCCTCTATTGTCAGACTGTGGTTGATTTATAATATTTTGTTATACATTTGGATCCGGGTCAAGAACATAACATTTTCTCCCAATATTCCGGATTTTCAGTGACGAAAATGTGACGCATTTTTACCAGTGTAAACTGTATTTATTTCACCATATTTACGATCAGTTGCTATATGTCTGCAGCGTTTGAAATAAAACCTGTAACATGCATGAAGAATCAACAAGAAAAAACAGGCATGCTCCCCTTATCAGGCTGTGGATTGCCTGTAACTCAGACAACTTGTTATGCAATTTCATAAAGCGATAGTTCAGGAGTTCTATAACTTCCATCAGTTCGATCATGATAGAACGAATACTGTACAAATGACTAATCATGCAAAATTTCAGATTGGAACTGACAATATCATTGATGCAAGCCTCTAGCAGATTTTCTTTGCCGGCAAGTCTGTGGTCCCGGCATGATATCTGTCAGTGTCAGTAAGTGCAAAAATGAAACATTACACCCATCATGCCTTTACCAAGACACATGTAGGTTCTCCAAGAAGCCGACGGTTTCGGTCCGTGTTTCCAGTCATGGAAAGACGAATATTCACTTTATCAACACGAAGAAGGTGACAGTGAACAGTGATCGCTACATGTCGTTATTATAGTTTTTTATGTGACTGTCGGCGTCTGTACCCAAATGATGACTATGTGTTTCGTCGGGATGGTGCATCATCACATACCAGCAGGGCAACACACTCTTTGTAGGATGCTACTTCAGAGTTCATCAGACAAGATGAGTGACGCCACAAAGTCCGGACAGTAATCCAATGGACTACTAGGCATGGGATTCTCTTAGTGAGACAGCTTACAGTCGTCGACAAGATAAGTTCACTGAAGCGGAACTCAAAGCAGAGATTCTGAGATTTTGAAAGAAAGTGACACTGGCTGAGATCAGAAGCAGTATGTTTTCATGGAAGAAACGTGTGCGTACTGTGGTAGAAGGGGATGGTGGTGCGATCGACCATTGTGTGTAGCTACATCATGCATATAAGTTGGTATGATTAACAGCAATTTGAACTCGACCGATATTGTACATTTCTACCCACCATATAGCATAATTGGTGTTTTGTAAATTGTTTAGTTTATCAAGATAATATGTATACAAGTTATCTACAACATCCTTATGAACCATCCTTCAAAATTTCAAGTACTTATGTTAAGTAGTGTAGGAGTTATAGGAAATTAAAGTTGGGAATGTTTTTTTCGACTCACCCGATATAGTTTAATTATAAAAGCGTCTTCATGAAATCCGAGTCCCTTTCGAAATCATGTGCAGCCCACTGTGTGTTTACAATACAGTTATGCGTTGGCGTAATTCAAAGTAACGATGTAACGGACATGCGAAAATAGACCTCTCGATCTTCGCAACTGTGTTAGCCAGGTCAACACATAGAGTGAAATATGTGAATATTCTGAATGTTTGATTTATTTTAGTGTTTACGCTGTTTGCCATGCTCATAAAACACCACGTGAGCGTGGAAACAACAACCCGTGTAAACATTGATCAGTCTGCAAAGATATAAGCTGACTATGTGTATCTGTGACTGGAGGACACTGGCCTTATGGCTTCTGTGGCCAGTCTAGCTCCTGATCTATACGCCCTGTATTGCAGCCTGATTATGATCTATAGCGATTGTTAGAGGTATGACTGAGATCGTAATCCAATAAAAAGCCTAAACCCTAGTTTGGACCCAAACCATAGTTTAAGACAAATACTGCCAATCGTGATCCCAAACGGTCGTTTTCTTAAACCCTGGTTTGGGCAATCATTGTGCACTTGGCGGCTGAAACCATGTTTAGACTCTCAAACTAGGGTTTCTGATATATTAAACCAAGGTTTGAGCTCAAATCTCAGTTTAGACTGCCCAAACTCTAGCTTAGGCTCGCCAAATGAACAATAATTCACTAAACCCTAGTTTGATAGTCTAAACCATGGTTTAGACTCATAAACACCAGTTTCAGCAATTAGTATGTATTTGAACAGAAACTGTCATTTGCGATCGTAATTCAATAACTAGAAAATGTGTTCACATATCGCTTTGATAATAAATGAGGCCAAATTCCAAGTACAAATTTGTTTTGACTTGAGCGTTAAAGTTTTTGAAGCACCAAGTTTGCAACCTTGACCTGGGGGGCAGGACAAATGTGGATTTGGCACAGGGCGGTAGAGGACCATTAGAGCAATGCGTATATGAAGTATGAAGCTGCTCCGTGAAATAAAATAGAAATTATAAGATATTTACCTGAGCGCGAAAGTTTTTGAAGCATTAAGTATGTGACCTTGACCCTGGGCTTGGTGGGGCAGGACGTACGGGGATTTGGCACATGGGCCGGTAAAAGGAGGTACATTAGAGAAACTGTTATATGAGTATGAAGCTTATCCGTGAAAGAAAGAGAAAACTAGAAAATTAATAAGATATTTACCTGAGCTTAAAGTTTTTGACAGCTTAAGTATGTGTCCTTGACCCTGGGCTTGGCGGGGCAGGACGAACGTGGATTTGGCACAGTGCGGTTAGTGAGTACCATTAGAGGGCAATGCGTATATGAAGTATGAAGCTGATCCGTGAAATAAAATAGAAATTATAAGATATTTACCTGAGCGCGAAAGTTTTTGAAGCATTAAGTATGTGACCTTGACCCTGGGCTTGGTGGGGCAGGACGTACGTGGATTTGGCACAGGGCGGTAGAGGTCCATTAGAGAAATGCATATATGAAGTATGAAGCTGATCCGTGAAAGAAAACAGAAATTATAAGATATTTACCTGAGCGTTAAAGTTTTTGAAGCACTAAGTATGTGACCTTGACCCTGGGCTTGGCGGGGCAGGACGAACGTGGATTTGGCACAGAGCGGTAGAGTAATCCATAGAAGCATGAAAACGTATATGAGTATGAAGCTGATCCTGATTAGAAAACGAAGGATTTACAGACGGTAGTCGTGAGCGTTAAAGCTGATGTGAAAGCACTTAAGTATGTGACCTTGACCCTGGGCTTGGCGGGGCAGGACGAACGTGGATTTGGCACAGGGCGGTAGAGGTCCATTATAGCAATGCGTATGTGAAGTATGAAGCTATTCCGTGAAAGAAAACAGAAATTATAAGATATTTACCTGATCGTTAAAGTTTTTGAAGCACTAAGTATGTGACCTTGACCCTGGGCTTGGCCGGGCAGAACCAACGTGGATTTTGGCACAGGGTGGTAGAGGATCATTAGAGCAATGTGTATATGAAATATGAAGCAGATCGATCGAAGGATGAAGAAATTATGAGACATTTACCCGAGCGTTAAAGTTTTGTGATTGACGGACGGGACGGACGGGATGAAAGGACGGACGGGACGGGACGGGACGGGACGGGACGGGACGGGACGGACGGACAAGGGTAACACTAAATGCCCCCTCCACTATCGTGGTGGGGCATAAAAAGCCTAAACCCTAGTTTGGACCAAAACCATGGTTTCAGAAAAAATCTGCCAATGGTGATCCCCGATGGTAGTTTTCTAAACCCTGGTTTGGGCAATTATTGTGCACTTGGCGGCAGAAACCACCGGTTAGACTCTCAAACTAGGGTTTCTAATAGCTTAAACCACGGTTTGAGCTCAAACCCCAGTTTGGACTGCCCAAACCCTCGTTTAGGCTCGCCAAATTCACAATAATTCACTAAACCCCAGTTTCAGCGTCTAAACCATGGTTTAGGCTCCCAAACCCCAGTTTGAGCAATTATTGTGCATTTGGCTAGAAACTGCCGTTTGAGGTCGTACTCTAATAAAAAGCCTAAACCCTAGTTTGGACCCAAACCATAATTTAAGAACAAAACTGTCAATCGTGATCCCAAACGGTAGATTTTAGGGCAAGCCAAATGCACAATAATTCCCTAGACCATGGTTTGGAGCTTAAACCCTAGCTTAGGCTACTCAAACCCTAGTTTGGGCTTCAACTGCCATTTGAGATCTCAAATGGTAGTTTTCTTAAACCCCAGTTTGGGCAATTATTGTGCACTTGGCGGCTCGAACCACTGTTTAGACTCCCAAACTAGAGTTTCTGATATCCTAAACCACGGTTTGCAGTGAGCTTAAACCCCAGTTTAGAACGCACAAACCCTTGTTTAGGCTCGCCAAATGCACAATAAGTCTAAGCCATGGTTTAGGCTCCCAAACCCCAGTTTGAGCAAGTATTGTGCATTTGGCCAGAAACCTCCATTTGCGATCGTAATTCGATAACAATCCTAAACCCTACTTTGGACCCAAACCATAGTTTAAGAAAGAACTGCCAATCGTGATCCCAAACGGTAGTTTTCTTAAACCCTGGTTTGAGCAATTATTGTGCACTAAGCCATGTTGGCGGCAGAAACCATCGCTTACACTCTCAAACTAGGGTTTCTGATAGCCTAATCCACTGTTTGAGCTTAAACCCCAGTTTAGACTGTCCAAACCCTAGATTAGGCTCGCCAAATGCACAATAATTCGCTAATCCCCAGTTTGAGAGTCTAAACCATGGTTTATGCTCCCAAACCCAGTTTGAGCAATTATTGTGCATTTGGCCAGAAACTGCCATTTGCGATCGTAATTCAATAAAAAAGCCTAAACCCTAGTTTGAACCCAAACCATAGTTTAAGAAAATAAAATGCCAATCGTGATCCCAAACGGTAATTTTCTCAAACCCCGGTTTGAGCAATTATTGTGCATTTGGCGGCAGAAACCACCGTTTAGACTATCAAACTAGGGGTTCTGATAGCCTAAGCCGCGGTTTTAGCTCAAACCCCAGTTTAGACTGCCCAGACCCTAGTTTAGGCTCGCCAAATGCACAGTGATTCACTAAACCCCAGTTTAAGAGTCTAAACCATGGTTTAGGCTCCCAAACCCCAGTTTGAGAAATTATTGTGCATTTGGCCAGAAACTGCCGTTTGAGATCGTAATCGCTAGTTAATTTACGAAATCAGCCTAAACGATGGTTTCTGCTACCCGTCACAACCCGAGTTACGATTGGTTAAGCGATCACAAAGCCTAGTTATCATTGGCTGATAGCTTAAACTATGTTTTGGGCATCCAGTCCAAAGCCTAGTTTCTATTGGTTAATTAATCTCAAGCCTAGTTACCATTGGTGATCAGATTTAGCCTGCGGTCATCGGCGTCACTAAATGGCGTAATTGTCGATTATTTGGTTAAAGATAAAAATGCGGCGTAATGGAATAAAATGGGCGTAATTATCGGAGAGAGGTGAATGCACATCCATCGATCCAACCATCTTTTCTTTTCTTTATTGATTTAAAAGCGTGACACAAAGTCAATTGCGTATAGTACGTGTGATATGTGTAATGTGGTGTGTGGCTCTTACTTATAATGTGGCATATAATATAATATAATAATCCGAATTTATCGCATACAACCAGTTACCATTTCGACCGACCGACGGTGTTTAACCCATACATTAATGCACTCAATACGCCCTCACCCCTACACCATACCCCGTCTCCACCCACACCACATTTATAATGCTTCAGGCTGGATGTCAATGTGCTTGAGTTTTACACCGTGTGCCATTTGAATGTCAAAATATTAATTCTCACATGCTTAACAATAAAACCCAGACGCAACGAATATGTGTCATGTAATGATATTTTGTAATGATTTTAATTAAAATAACGTGATATAATATACATAGACTTCCATTAATTAATTATGATTGTAAACAAAACATATTTATTCCACAATTGATCACTGTTTCAGCGCAAACTTGCTATAAATACTATTTTTTGACGGCATACTACTAGACATAGCACTATGGCTTTACCACCAAAGTAAATAATAAATTATAAAAGTCAGATAATGAAAAATAGAAGTTAAACATGATATAGAGACATGGCATGTTAGTCTAACAGACTACATGGCCACTAACCGTTAACCCCTGTTAAAATACGTGCAATTCAGTACAGTTGCCTTAGTTCGACAAAACATTCAATTCCTGTATCATGTTTATATTTTAAAACTTTACTGTACTTCAGTGCAATTTTAACGAATTTCCCTATTCAAGTTCAAGCTAATGCAAAAGCAAACCTATTTTCGTGCGCATTCTAATTCCGGCAAGTTGGAACAAGTCTCATAAGTATTTATGTTGAAAAATATAACTTGCGAAATATCATATCATGCCGACCGAGCATAACTAAATTGAATACAGCTGAATATATAGCACAGTTAATTGAATGAACTCGAATTTCAATTTAGTAGCTGTCCCAAAAATTACTTATTTTTACTTTACCGCCAAAACATTTAACTTGCGAAATCTCATATCATACCGACCGAGCATAATTCAATTTGAATACAGCTGAATAATTCACTGAATTAGCTTGAATTTCAAGTTAGCATTCATAAATGGCAATTCCTATGGGAATTTAACATGGGGGCTAAACATAGATTTTTAAAAAAAATAGAGTTTTTATTTGTGGACCGATTTTCAAAATCTAACTTTTGTTTTCTTAGTTACATCAGTTCCAAGCTATCTCGCCAGGTTTCGGAGTCAATTCCCAATTTTTTTCGTTTTTTGATCCTTCAGGATCAAAAAACGAAAGGTTTTGGAAATTGACTCCCCATGTTAAATTCCCATAGGAAAATCTTTTTTTCGCAATAAAATCAATATTTGATGGAATTTAATCAAACAAATATTTTTGGGGAGGGCGACTTTTTTTGTTATTGATGAAAAAGTACTTACTTTTAAATATTTATTAGATTTAATGTCTTTAATGGCCAAATGTTCGTCGGCAACAAAACGTGGTACAGTAGTGATACGAAACCTGATGCGTGGAAGCGTCATAACCCACAAGTGTGTAGCGTATTGCAAGTAGGTCACCAGACCTACATTTAACGATGGACCGCATTTGTTCAAAATTCCCTTCCGCTCCCTATCTCACAGACTATTTGAACCAGGGACATGAAACTTGATGTGTTGGTGCGTCATAA
This sequence comes from Conchocele bisecta, assembly GCA_029237695.1. Taxonomy (NCBI): domain Eukaryota; kingdom Metazoa; phylum Mollusca; class Bivalvia; order Lucinida; family Thyasiridae; genus Conchocele; species Conchocele bisecta. The sequence continues at coordinate 23,938,723 of CM055279.1, read as the reverse complement.
CCCAAAGGTGTGTCGCGTACCGAAAGTAGGTCACCGCGACCTACCTTTCACGCTTGACACATTTGGTTCCAAATTCGCTTCCGCTCCAGATCTCCCATACTATTTGGCCTAGTGACAAGAAACATAATGTGTGGATGGGTCATTTTTGGTTGTTTGTTGGTGTTTAACGGCCTATCAACAGCTAAGGTCATTTAAGGCCGGGTCAATGGGTTTAGTACTAAATCCCATATATTACCTGAACTGAATATTTACAATAACAAAACTATATATTCAGCCCTGAAATCAGAATAATCCTGATCTGATCACTTGGCCCCTCCCAAAAGCAGTATGATCAGTAATAATCTTACTACTTTTATAGTGGACAATAACCCAATTCAACTCCCAGGTAACTGAAGAGCCAAAGATAAAAACGTACCTGAGGGCAAAACCAGGCAAATCGTGATTCCTATAAGGAGGAACTCATACCGTTAAGCTACGTCGTCTAATTCGCGTGTGTTGCGTACCGAAAGTATGTCATCGCGACCTATTTTTCACGCTTGATCGCATCTGGTCAAAACTTTCCTTCAGCTCCCTATCTCCCATACTATTTGATCAAGGAACACGAAACTTGATGTGTGGATGCATCATAACCCAAAGGTATGTTGTGTACCAAAAGTAGGTCAACACGACCTACCTTTCACTCTTTTGACCGCATTTGCACCAACATTCCCTTTCGCTCCATATCTCCTTATATTATTTTACTAAGGGACACGAAACTTGATGTGTGGATGCGTCATACATGTAGTCGCTTTACATGTGCCATTTGTATATGTTATCTCCCTTGAGATAGCATATTATGTCACGCAAATTTCTATGGGGGGCAGCCATATTGACCTAAACGGCGAGTATGACCAAGAAAATAGTGCCCTGTGCGAAGTTATCCTATGGCGTTTTGGTGTGTCTGACCTTGTATCTAAAACTTTACATATACTATTCTGTATATTTTTCACAGTTTTTGGGCTCAGTCTATCAGGTAAATTATGGAAAATACGAATCAAGACATTTTGTGCGTATGAATACAGCAGCTATTATCTTTAGTTCTTACAGTTAGGTAGCAGTGACTGACCAGTTAGCCGCCAGTTTCGTAAACTTTTTTTCTGGGAGTTTCAAACAGTAATTTATTCTAGAGAAAACGTATGGATCGGAATGGGTTTACACCATCACAGTGCATTTGCATCTGGATGACGATTAGAAAAATATGCAACTTTCAGTCTCTAATTCCGCAAGCGATCAGTTTTTGTGGAGATAACATATCTCAGTACTTTCAGTACTTTGATTTATTCATGGCGCGTCAAACAGGGTAGATTCAGATCGGCTCAGATGAGTGTTGTGGCCTATATGTTTTCGGTAATTAAATGGGACCAATGTCGATGAGTATTGATTCTTAACGACATTTTCTTCAACAGTATAACTATAATGTACGCTGTACGATCCCAAATGTCAGTGCCGTAACCAGGAAGCCAAAAACGAGGAGGCAGGGTTCATGCCCCCCCCCCCCCCCCCCACACACACACGGAAAACAATTACGAGTATTTAGTATAAAATCTAAAAATACGGACAAACAGAGCAGATACTGATGACACGGCTCGTTATGAGTTGGCTCACCTGTGTCTACACAATTATGTTGAAACTTTCGAAGGTATTAGGTAATACATAGATATACTTGACTTTAATGATAATTGCTTCATAAGAGCGATGTGATATATGAATATACTATATGGGAATATTGTCTAGTTGCGAAGGTAACTCTTGCAATTTATTTCCGTACCGTCCGTCTCTAGTTAAATTCTGATCCATTTTCTGTGTATGAAGCTATTTATAATGGTGGTTCATGTTGTTAAAAACGCATACATAAACGTGTCCTGAAAACTGACATATTTTACAGTTTGGTGTAATATAATTGATTGGAGTCCGTTCTACTGAATGTTCTATATGTGATTAGCTACATTATATCATACGTTTTGCTTCACATGTTGAGTTCATTGTCAAACGGAAGAACAGCTGAAACTGGCTGATGGCTGGAACACACAAAGATGGCCGACTTGGTCACCCCAGGTTTCGTATAGGATGCAGTAAAGAGGCAGTGTTCACATATACATGTATGTTATACATATATTCCATCACATTTACGAAGCAATTATATTTGAATCAAACGATGATCAGGTATATAGTTGGTCCTTAAAGGTACATGCCCACTCAGTAGGCACACACTCTTCTATATAGAAATTATATAAGTGTATAATTGTGTCACTATTCCACTCTGATATAAAGAACATTTTGTGTCTGCATGTACCTTTAACTCTGGTTAACCGAGTAAACCAGTTCAACTTCAAGGAAATTTTATTTTCGAATGACAAATGTCGCAATCATATTTGTTTCAGTGCTATTCGATCACGCCGTTTAAGATACATACGGCAATGTTGTGTTTGGAAAATGAGACACTTTTCGGAAATAAAAATTATCGGTTTCATTGGTATTCGAACCCACACGTTGATTCTCCACTAATGGTGCAAATTCGAAATACGGAAATAATACATACATTCATTTATTTGGAACATCAATTTATACACACCTAGACATTATCTTTGTAAAACATGGATATGCCCCCCTGGCATACTGGACTTTAACTAGAGATTGTGTGTCAAAAATGATTTTTTTTAATTTACACAAATTTAAAAGTCATTTGAGAAAGTCCTACTCAATTTTTGACGTAAGAAAATAGCTAATTGTTTCAGCATCATTTTGAAGGTCACAAAGGTCATGTCATTGATGGTGTGATTGCATCAGTTGAATGAACTGTCCAAATATTAAAGCAATCCTTCACGAGTATTGACGATATTACATTTTGGAGAAACTCTTACAAACGTTACGACGTAATAAAATGGCTAAGTGTTTCAGCCGTTATTTGGTAGGTGACAAATGTCAAGGTCGTGTTAATGGTGGCGCGAATGTGTGACAAATGTCCAGGTGATTCAGGTGTCCAAGTATTGAAGCAATCCTTTATCGTAATATTGACTATTTTACATGTTGGATTAACGTTTAGACGTAAATGTACACGGAAGGACGGACGGACGGAAGGACGTACGGAATATCAAGAGCAACGCAATATGCCGACCTTGCTATCGCATAGGGGGCATAACAATTACTATATGTTGGAATGTCCTACAGATAAGCATAGAACTCGATATTTATGCTGGAATGATGCCACCCCTAAATGCAAAATTATCAGTAATATCTACGTGACCGGGAATAGGGTTTCCTTCAGGAACATTGAGATTATATTAAGAGTATGCATCATATGCACTGGTGTGAAGCAAGGATATTCTACCCGAGTGTCAGAATATGTCGCCAGAAACGCCAGAATATCCTACTCCCACACCAGTGATTATGATAGATACTTTTTCTCCGCCCCTATATAGAACATATTTGCGAATCTCAAAATAATTATCTGACCCAGAATAATACTCAACCTTTAATTTGCTGAATTTGTGCGACTTTTGATACATCCAACGTGTTCGCCATGTCAACAAATGGGTTAAAACTAAGTTTTCACCCACACATTGGACGCTAATGCCAGTTCAGTGGAACGTTTACAAATTATTATTAAATTAATGTTCAATGTCATCACCATTCAGCCCCCGCGTGACTATACAGATATTCTTGTCTCAGGGCACCTGGTGGGCGAGACAAAATGAATACACGTTTACAATTCCGTTTCTGTATGAATAATATCGTCTAACATTACAGGATCCGGATCCGGGATAGCAAAACAGTTGATCGAAAATTAATGAAAGAAATTATTTTAGTTGAAATAAGACACACTACACTTCTGTACAATTTTTCTTCACGACCATGACAATTTGAAAAACATGTTGACAAACACCTAAAGGAGTATGTAAACAAGTATAAACTGCTACATACGACCCAATCTGGATTTTGCAAATTTCATTCTTGTCACGCTTTCTGGACGTTAAAGGTACATTCCCACTCAGTAGGCGCAACATGTTCTTTATGTCGAGACATCATCTGAGACATTTTCTGGCAAAATAAACATCAATTCACCATTACCTCACGTATTGATTGGCATTATTATACATTTATATCAGACGTAAATTTCCACAATGATATCAGGGGCGATAACCGTGTTTCCTTAACATGTTAATGGACATTACTATTTATTCTCTATATTCATTTTTTTCTGTGCAATGATCATACTATATAATATGTCGAAAATATTATTTTTTCAGGTGACGCATTTAATTAGTATAAATAATTGGAAACTAGCATGTCTCATTTGCATATGAAAACAGCCTGACACCACCACGAGTCACTATCAGTAAAATAAATATTACTAAATGATTTTATCTGTATAGTGTGCACTCGTAATATTTAGAAATGTTATGCTAGTGACACAATTATACACTTATTTAATTCCTATAAATTATAGTTTGTGCCTACTGAGTAAGCATGTACCTTTATGGTAGTAAGTCATAGATAGATACACTTGGCTTCAATTATAATTGCATCATAAGAGTGATGTGATATATAAATATAACATATACAAATGTTGTCGTGTTACTGTATACTATATGGTACATTGAGATGCCATCTCCGCCTTCTTTGTATGTACAAGTCGTCGTACAGTTTCGCCACTTCATGAGTTTGACACATACAGCAAATAATATGACAGTAAACCAAATACAATTTTGTGCAATACATAATAGATAGATATGACAATGGCGTGCTATAAACATTATGCTATACAAAAGAGGAGATATCTGAGAATTTCTCCCATCAATCTGAAAATAAATGTTGATGTGTAAACTTTTCAATCCGGCACAGCCTATAGGTAAAGCCATATTTACTCGCATAGTAGGTGAGTAGACAACAATGACAATACACTCAGGTAACTGCTTACATATCACTGGATGTGATAGCTAATAACAGAGTACAGTAGTGGGTATATATTGTATTTGCTGTGTGGGTTGTCAGGTAACAATTATACACTGTGCGAAATTATGTGTATAAGGCTATTTATAATGGTGGTTCATGTTGTTAAAAACACAGGCACAAACCTCTGCAGAAAACTGACATATTTTACAGTTTGTTGTAATACAATTGATAGGAATCCTTTCTCTTGGGTTTTCTACATGTGATTAGCTACATTATATCATATGTTCTACTTCACATTTTGCGCTTTGTGTCAAACGCCAGAAGAGGTGAAAGTGGATGATGGCTTGAACACACAAAGATGCCGAGTTCACCATTCTATGTGCCTTATAGGCTACAGTAACGAGGCAATGTTCACATATATGTTATACATATATTCCATCACATTTACGAAGCAATTATAGTTGAATTAAACGATGATCAGGTATAGAATGGGTCCTTACGAAAGCTTTTGACCTGGTAGATCACAATCGGAAAAGCTTTCCCCAACTACAAATTAAGTACAATGTGCGATAGGTATGGAGACTATCGATGAAGCAGATTGCGAGAAGTCGTTTTAAAATATGACAAGAGCTCCGCGGAGCAAAATGTCCCGCCTGGCGCAGTTTGATAGTACATAAGGAGCGTGTAATAACCTTGCGGTTAAGTGAGCACCATGGGCTTTCTGTAGAATGATATGAGGGTTGTTAAAATACACCTATGAAATATTAAATCATTCCATTGGGGGAGAGGGACGTTATAATGAAGTGTAAAGTTTTCGAAACAAAACATTTTCTAAATCCTTGACCTTGGGGTTAGCTGGCACCATACGCTTTCTGTAGAATGATGCAGGATGATGTTGCAAATGCACGTACGAAATAGAAATTTAATAAAAGCATTCCATCAATGGAAACAGAAGTTATTGTAGATTAACCCCAATGTTAATTTTTGTGATGGACAGACGGACAGACGGACGAACAGACAACTTTTGCATCCCTATATCTTCTTTTCTCTACGCTAGGGGATAATAAACTGAAACCAAAACATTTATTTTCCAACAAACACAGCTAAACACAAACAAGAATGCCACCAACGACATGTATCTCCTGGCACCGAAGCTAAATTTCTATACTAGACATTTTTGAAGTACACGACCTTGACCTTGGGGTTACCGGACACCATGAAATTTCTGCAGATGATGCGGAATGTTCTTACAAATGCATGTATGAACTATTACAACATTCCATCAAGGGAAACAGAAGTTACAATATATTAACCCAAGCGTTAAGTTTTCAAAACTGAGCATTTTCTAAGCCCGTGACATTGACCTTGGGGTTAGCGGGCACCATGGACTTTCTGTAGAATCATGTCGGATGTTGCTATAGCTTACACCTAAGATGTATTAAAGCATTCCATCAAGGGAAACAGAAGTTGTAATAAATTAAACCGAGCGTCAAGTTTTCCAAACCCGGAATTTGCTAAGCCCGTGACCTTAACATTTGGGGTTAGCGAGCAACATGGGCTTTCTGTAGAATGATGCGGGATATTGTTTCAAATGCATGTATGGAATATTAAAGCATTCCATTGAGGGAAACAGAAGTTACAACGAATTAACATGAGTGTTAAGTTTTAGAAACATAGCCAAACGCAAAATCTTAACTTTGAATGCATGTGAAAAGTAGGTTAATGAACCATGAAAACTAGGCCAATGTCACATGGGCTCCCTCTGTGTGAGATAGTTACACCACAGTGTTGATGAATACCAAGTTTTCCGAAAACTGAGCTAAATGCAAAAACTTAACATTTAATGCATGTGAAACGTAGGTCAATAAACCATGAAAATTAGGTCAAGGTCACATGGGCTCCCTCTGTGTGAGATGTTTACACCACAGTGTTGATGTATACCGAAGCATTCCATCAAGGGTAACAGAAGTTGAAATACTTTAAACCGAGCGTTAACTTTTCCAAACACGGACATTTATAAGTCAGTGACCTTTACCTTTGGGGTTAACGGACACCATGGGCTTTCTGTAGAATGATGCGAGATGTTGTTACAAATGTATGTATAGAATATTAAAGCATTGCATTTAGGGAAACATAAGTTACATTTAATTAACCCTGGGCGTTAAGTTTTAGAAACAGAGCTAAACACAAAAACTTAACGTTGAATGCATGTGAAAAGTAGGTCAATGAACCATGAAAACTAGGCCAAGGTCACATGCGCTCCCTCTTTTTGAGATGGTTACACCACTGTGTTGATGTATACCATGTATGGAGGTCGTAGGACATATAGTTTTCTGGAAGCTGAGCTAAACGCAAAAACTTAACATAAAGTGTTGACGCCGCTTATGCCGACGACGACGCCAATGCTGACGCCGACACATACGCCGACGGAAAAGCTATGCCTATGTCCCGCTTCTGCTAAAAGCAGGCGGGACAATAAAAGTACATGTATGACATTTTGACATTTCGGCAGCCATCTTGGATGACGAAACAACTTGATTTTAATAAAAATGATGACAGAGTGATCTAGACATCAAGAGATTCGATTTGGTATATAACAATTTTTTAAAGTAATTTGAGCCCCCCTGGCCACGCCCATTTTTAACAGTGGTGCCACCTATTGAACAACATTGAAAGAGCATCAACTATCGACATTTTCCGTTCTCAGCATGCTGCACATAGTACTTCCCACGCACGTACGCACGCATGCACACATAGTGCAATACATTATATAATATCCTATAGTTTAGTACCGTTTCCCAATGTTCCATGATGTGTTACTATAATAATGATCTAGCACTAGTCATATGTTTAGACGAACAAAATGATCCGGGATCTGATCAAAATTTCACGGCGGTCAGTTTTCAACGACTGAAATGTGAGAGGAAAATCAGTTGAAAAGTGACCCTGGGACAGTTCTCAACGTTGAAAAGTGACCAGGCGGGACAGTTTTCAACGAGGGTCAAAATTTAATGTTACACCGGCCGACAACTATTATTTGTGAAGTCTCAAATCTTACAAACCGAGCATAATTTTAATGATCTTCTTCTGGTTTGTTGCGGAGAGTAATTAAGCATCTGTTTAATTTATATTGGCAATTACTGCAGAATGTACACAAACAAATATTTTGCTGACCGCCAAAAAATGTAACTTGTGAAGTCTCATAGCATATCGACAGAGCATAATATTTGAATTATCTTATTGAGCTTGTTGAAGACTCTAATTACAAACCGAGCATACTTTTTGCAAAATATCGCCATAAAAATGATATCCAGACTGATTAGGGAGTACACTGATGTACATATTGCCGGTAGTCTAATCAGACTGAGCTGATCAGGGACTACTAGTGACCAGGGACTACTAGTGCTGTTAATAAAACAATAAGTAAAAAACATGAACATAAATCCTTAGTGACATTGATCATTTGATCGGATGTGGGTCGTATGCAAAACAAAGCACCATCCCTAGACACACATTGTGGATAAATATTATCAAAATAGGTGAAGCGGTTCATAAGTTATTGTGTGTGTTTTTCCCCTTACCCTCAGTCGGTTGTTAGCTCACTGGCCAGTCTATAGGTTAGAACACTGTCTTAAAGGTACATGCCCATGCAGTAGGCACAAAATGTTCTTTATAGGAATTAAATAAGTGTATAATTATGTCACTATTCCACCAGTTCTAAAAATTACGAGTGCCCGCTATACAAATATAATCATGTATTAATTCTCAATTTACTGTTAGCGACGCGCGGCGGTAACAGTCTATTTTGATATTATTCGGGGACGACGACTTTCACATCACGGCTTGCGATGCGCATGCGCAGTATACTACGCGCGCCAGTAGGCTTCCCAATATGTAAACAAGAATATCAACATGTCGAAACGTCCAGGACGGAAATTGCATGAAACGGCGTCGGCCAAGAAAGGCGAAATGTCTGAGGGACAGGCAGTACAGAGAGAGAGTGGTTAATATTGGCGACCGTAATACCAAATGGAAAGAGTTACGTGGAGATTTAGATTTGGACTCGAACAGAGATTTTTCTTCTCAACTTCCGATACTTCACTACGCATGTCAAAGATGTGTTATGATTGACCGTGTCACGTGACGCGTATTGGTAAAAATAGCACGAGGTCGGAAAATACTCTTTCTGGTCGCGGCATATAAAATGCGATTTAACACCAATTAACACGCGCCGTAATTCAAAATAACTCGTTAGTGGGTAAACAAATGGCTCATATAAGGCATGACAGAAAATGAAAAGTAGTAGTACAGTGTAACCTGTTGCGTGGGCATGTACCTTTAACCCTCGATTGCCCAGTGCTCTTGTCAGGGTATGTCTCTCGCTAATATAAGCAGGAACGATAAAAAACGTGAATATTTTGAAAATGAAGAGAGAGGACGTCCTTTACTGAGCTCGTATAAGGTCATTTTTGTCTCCGTGCATTTTGAATCTGTCACTTGATAGTACGTCATTGATGTCATATCAATTGTCAGATTCAAAATTCATGCAGAAATTAGCGTATGTGAGCTCGGTAACGACCGTTCTCTCGCTTCATTTTCAAAATGTTCTCGTTTTTTGGTCGTTCCTGCTTATATTAGCGAGAGTTGGACCCTGATAGAGCAACCGATGGTTAAGACAACGTTTATACACAGGATTATCACGTTTAGTTCGTGATTTTTTCTTGTTTTAAAGCGGAAAACAGTAAAAATTGAAGCACTTACCTTTCACGTTTTTTCCAATCCGCCATCTTGTTGGTGTCTTAATATACCGGCCCGTACAGGTTAGAGTACAGTGATTAAGAAAGGTATATTTCCCATACTGTTGACTTGAATATAAATGTTTGGTTTTGTTCCGAGTGTGGGAGCAGGTCAAAACGGCCTCTTGTCAAAACGGCCCCCAAGTTTTGGGAATTTGGTAAAAAACGGCCCCTACTAGAACGGCCCCCTATTCTATATTATATAAGCCCAATTATATAATGTATTGACCAGGGGCCCGTTTCACTAACGAACTAAGCAAGTACTTTTGTCATAAGTTATAACTTAAGTCCGGAGTACGTGCTTAGTCCGTTTCACAAAACATCTTAGCAAGAACGACAATCGAAATTTACTATGAAAAACTAAGACAGGTAGCTAGCAGTCTTAAGTTATAACTTAAATATTTAAGTCGGAACTTATGAAATAAACAAAGATGGATGCCCCCATATGAGCCGAGGTGGAGAAAACAATTCACTGACAGCAGGTAAATGTTCACTTCATACGTACTATTTTAGCAATTATCTGCCATATAAACCATATATGCTTACATATAGATAGCCACACTTGTGCTAGTTACCCGTGTATTGCTATTTGTGATGTAGGTCATGTTCGTTACCAGTATTCGTTATGCCCAGTTATCGACAACATTTACAACAACTGTAGATCCAGATGAGCCGGCTCGTAACAAACCATCTGTATGCTGTACATGTATGTCTGTTTGTCGGTTGGTGTCAGTCAGTTGGTCGGTATCAGTTGGTCAGTGTCAGTTGGTCAGTGTCGGTCGGTGTCTGTCGGTCTGTCAGTCAGTCAGTCGGTTGGTGTTGGTTGGTGTCAGTCGGTGTCGGTCAGTGTTGATCGATCAGTCGGTGTTGGTCGATCAGTCGGTGTCGGTCGGTCGGTCAGTCAGTGTCGGTCAGTTGGTTTCGCACGGTCGGTGTCAGTTGGTCGGTGTTGGTCGGCTCGGATCGGTGTCAGTCTGTCGGTTAGGTGTCGGTCGGTCAAGTGTCGGTTGGTGTAGGTTTGTCAGTGTCGGTCATCAGTCGGTCGGTCGGTGTTGGTATGTCGGTGTCGGTCAGTTGGTTTCACACGGTCGGTGTCAGTTGGTCGGTGTTGGTCGGTCGGTGTCAATCTGTCGGTTGGTGTCGGTCGGTCAGTGTCGGTCGGTGTAGGTTTGTCAGTGTCGGTCGGTCAGTCGGTCGGTCGGTGTTGGTATGTCGGTGTCAGTCAGTTGGTTTCGCACGGTCGGTGTCAGTTGGTCGGTGTTGGTCGGTCGGTGTCAGTCTGTCGGTTGGTGTTGGTCGGTCAGTGTCGGTCGGTGTAGGTTTGTCAGTGTCGGTTGGTCAGTCGGTCGGTCGGTGTCGGTATGTCGGTGTCGGTCAGTCGGTGTCAGTCGGTGTTGGTCGGTGTCAATCGGTGTCAGTCGGTCGTTGTCGGTCGGTCGGTCGGTCGGTCGGTCGGTCGGTCCGGATTGGTCGGTGTCGGTCAGTGTCGGTCGATTGGTGTCGGTCAGTCGGTGTAGGTGTGTCGGTCGGTCGGTGTAGGTGTGTCGGTCGGTCGGTCTGGTCGGTCGGTCGGTGTCGGTCGGTGTCGGTCGGTCTGATCGTCGTATCGGTCAGTGTCGGTCGGTCGGTCGGTTGGTCGGTTGGTCGGTTGGTCGGTTGGTGTCGATCGGTGTAGGTTTGTTGGTGTCGGTCAGTGTCAATCGGTTCAATCGGTGTCGGTCGGTGTCTATCAGTGTCAATCGGTGTCGGTCAGTGTCAATCGGTGTCGGTCGGTGTTGGTCAGTGTCTATCAGTGTGAATCAGTGTCGGTCGAATCGGTGTCGGTCAGTGTCAATCGGTGTCAATCGGTGTCGTTCGGTGTCGGTCAGTGTGAATCGGTGTCGGTCGGTGTCGGTTGGTGTTGGTTGGTGTCTATCAGTGTCTATCAGTGTCTATCAGTGTCTATCAGTGTCAATCGGTGTCGGTCAGTGTCAATCGGTGTCGGTCGGTGTCGGTGTGAGTTGGTCGGTCGGTGTTTGTTGGTCTCTTGGTTTCGGTGTCGGTCGGTGTAGGACGGTGTTGGTTGGCCCTGCCCTGCCCTGCCCTGCCCTGCCCTGCCCTGCCCTGCCCTGCCCTGCCCGTGCCCTGCCCTGCCCGCCAGGGCCCCTGCCCTGCCCTGCCCTCTGCCCTGCCCTGCCCTGGCCCTGCCCTGCCCTGCCCTGCCCTGCCCTGCCCTGCCCTGCCCTGCCCTGCCCTGCCCTGCCCTGCCCTGCCCTGCCTGCCCTGCCCTGCCCTGCCAGCCCTGCCGCCCTGCCCTGCCCTGCCCTGCCCTCCCGCCCTGCCCTGCCCCTCCCCGTCCCTGTGCCACTGCCCTGCCCTGCCCTCCCTGCCCTGCCCTGCCCTGCCCTCCCTCCCCGCCCTGCCCTGCCCGTGCCCTGCCCTGCCCTGCCCTGCCCTGCCCTGCCCTGCCCTGCCCTGCCCTGCCCTGCCCTGCCTGCCCTGCCCTGCCCTCCCCTGCCCGCCCTGTCCCTGCCCTGCCCGCCCTGCCCTGCCCTGCCCTGCCTGCCCTGCCCTGCCCTCGTCCGGGCACATGTTTGGGATCTTAGGTGGTTGGAGGTGTCGCCTAAGATAAACAAAAACAATGCAACATATTCCGTAACCGAAGCCTTTTGTGTCTTAAGTGGTCATTCTTTTCTTTAAAAACGATGAATATACCACCTAATGGTGTGTCATGTATGAACGTCCGTCCGTCCATCCGTCTGATTGACTATCCGACTATTGTTTGTTCTTTCTTTACAGAACATACAAACGATGGCAGCTGCATTTGCTATAATCTAGGCGCGTAATTTACGACGGGAACGAGTCTTTAGGACCGAACCAATCACCTAGACTTCATGGATAACGAGGATCAAATATCGAAATTCAGGCTGTCTCGTGATTTTTTTCTACAAGTAAACGACATTGCACATGCTGACATTATACGGTCAAACCTGAGATCACACAGTCTGTCAGTGTCATTGCAAGTGTTAACTGCATTGCGATTTTACGCAACTGGTAGTTTCCTGGTGGTTACTGGAGATATATACAACATAACAAATCAAGTGGTTCTAGAAAGTGGAGTAGAACTTTTGCGGACAGTGTTAGCCTGTGTTTCGTTTCTGATAAGGAGATATCTTGTTTTCAGACTAGATGGAGAAACAGTCCTGACGCATTTAACAAAAAGTTCAGACCCGTCCTCTGAATGCACGTGCGCATTAATCCAGTCCTATACTGGTCAACATGTTCAGGGGCAATCATATATGTGTGACACTGACTCACACAGTGCATGCATTCTACATGTAATCAACAAATTACCCGTGTCCAGTTCAAATAAATATAATATGTCATTCAGTAGTTGTATCAGATACATCCATATTTGACCGGGCATACCATTAATAATCGACAGTACATGTGTTCTGCTGACTCTGAAACGTGATTTCTGAGTTTATGAGGTAATCTAAGTAAAATTTAAAAAATGGTCGAACTACCATTTTATTGGAATGTAAAAATAAAAACATTGTTAATTGCTTCTTTTCTTGCTGTTTCATGTCATATGCCAATTTATATTACAGTATAATGTTCACTAGTTGGCAATAAATATATCCACATGTATTCAATGGTGTCGGAATATTGAGATAAAATTTATATTCTACATGAGATTATTTTTAAAAATTAATAATATTCAACATTAGGCTTGCAAATCCGTTATTTTAGATGTCAAAACACATAAAGGGAAAGTAAAGTCATCATCAAAATATAAGCCCCGAGCGGGATTCGAACCCGCGCGGCACATACCGAAGCTGTAAACAATAACTAAGTTGTAACTTATGACGGACTTGTTATGACCGTCTTAAGTTTGTGTTGTGAAACCAAATAAGCAATGACTTAAGTCGGTCATATCTTTTGTCATAAGTTATAACTTAAGTTCGAACTTATGAACAAACTAAGATTTGTTAGTGAAACGGGCCCCAGAACACTGTGTATTTTAGTTGGGTTTCCACAAAGAACAACCCGTTATAGCCGATAATAACAGTCTTTTACAGCTTTGACATGATCTAAAAAATAATATAGGAATGAATGGCCTTTTTGTGGAATTTATCGGGGTATAAACTTGGAAAAGTCGCGGGAATACTGGATGAAGGCCGGAAGGCCTCGTCCAGTATTCCGCGACTTTTCCAAGTTTACATCCCCGATATATTCCACAAAAAGGCCATTCATTCCTTATAATTCCAGCATTTGAAATAAATTCATCAAGAAAATGTGTATATTTTCCGTTTTCTTAAGAATTATTTTAACTGCGCCTCACGGTTACGGAAAGTAGTTCGGCGTGGGAGTTTACTGGCATACAAATTTTGGACAGAGACTTGCTACGGGCCAATCAAATGTTAGGGAATTGTGTAAATATTTTTGTGCTGGAATTATGTGAAGATAAATTTACAGCACATGTAGATAACAACACGTTGGCGAACAGTGTAGTTCTTGGTCAGCCTGCGAATTCAGTTATTGCTGGATATATTGCAACACTTAAAGTACATGTATTATCTTACAGTATGGCTATAAACAAATAAAAATTGCAAGATGTGAACAGTGTAGACCCAGGTCAGACTGAATTGCAAGTCTGCGCTGGATATTTAGTCTTAACCAATGTGGGGAACAGTGTAGAACCTGATCAGACTGTGAATGCAAGTTTACCCTACTGTCTGTTCCACGTTCTTCTGCCGACTAACTTTTGGCTATTAACTTGAACACATTAAATCTAAAAAATATTTAAAAGTAAGTCCTTTTTCATCAATAACAAAAAATTCACCCTCCCCAAAAAAAAAAATTTGATGAAATTCCATCAAATATTGATTTTATTGCGAAAAAACGATTTTCCAATGGGAATTTAACATGGGGGCTAAAAATAGACTTTTTTTAAATATTTTTTTTATTTGTGGACCGATTTTTAAAATCTAACTTTTGTTTTCGTAGTTCCATCATTTTCAAGCTATGTCGCCAGGTTCAATTTTCAAAACAATTCGTTTTTTGATCCTTCAGGATCAACAAACGAAATGTTTTGGAAATTGACTCCCCTTGTTAAATTCCCATAGGAAAATCGTTTGTTCGCATTAAAATCAATATTTGATGGAATTTCATCAAATATTTTTTTTTGGCGAGGGTGACTAGTAGTATAAAGGGAGTCAAAATGATACCACCTACGGTGGCATCATTTCCACCCCCATATACTACCCCCACCACCCCCGAAAAATCAAAAATTGTTTAACGAGGAAATTGTCTCCCACCAACCACGAAAAATCTAAAATTGGTGTCATAAATACATTATGTTTTTTTACGACCAATTGAACAGATAAAACAATAGTCTTAAAAAGGATTTATTTTTGTCTCGTTGTCATAAATACATCATGTATTTACGACAGTAAATTTATGAATTTATTCTAATAAGTTTCCGATTTAAATGCGTCCTCACGCAATAGTCTATATTCCAACTCCATATTTTCCTCCTCCGATATAGCTAATTGATTCCGTAGATCAGCAACTAATTCTACCAGCTCTAGTCTACCACGTTCACCTGTAGCCACCTGACAGCGTAGTTGCTTATGTCTACAAAGAGTTTGGGCACTAACGAATTTACAAGGGCATCTGGGGCATTGAAATTGTGGGGGGGCACAAGGAAACTTTCTACGTCTCGCTAGATGCCTTCGTAGATAGTCTTTACGCGTAAACGTTTTACAACAAGTCTCACACTCCATTATATATGTATATGTATATGTTTATATTCAATTGGTCGTAAAAAAAAACATAATGTTTTCAAGACTAATTGAACAGATAAATTTCATAGGTTATATTACAGAAAATATGATAACGTCAGAAACTAGAGCAGAAATAGAAAGTTTGAGAAGAGAAGCCGAATCTCTAGGGATTACTTATAGTAAACGGTTGAGAGTTAGGGGGTTGACAAAGCTGATAAATGCCACAAAGAATGAGGCGTTTATGAAGCGGTTTACCCGCGCCTATAAAAGAGGGGCATTTAAAGACCTCTCACTAGCGGAGGAAGTTGGTAACAGAATTCAAAAAGAAAGTATTGCGGAGCTAAGGGCTAGTGTAATTAATTCTAAAGAATTACCTTCAAGCACAAATAATTTGAGACACACAGGTGACCAAATACCAAATAAAAGATCTATAGTTCGCGCGATAGTGGAAAAAGGTGAAGAAATATTGGGGGCTCACGATGAAACATTGGAAAAGGTAGAAAATGGAAGACGGTTAGTTACATTATCCTTTCGTAAAAACATTAACATCAACGAGTCCGAACGCATGTCCGATAAACTCGCTCCGTATCTAACAACAAATTTTTATTTGAGATATTCATATTCTTACAAGCTAGAACATATGGAGGAAACTAAAAATGGAAAAGCTAAAACTCTAATATTTCACAAAAATCTCGGTGGTAGCGAACCACTATCATCAATGAAAACCGTTAAAAAATGGCTGTCAGATAAGGAGCAAACACGAATAATGTCCGATAAAATAGACAGACCAAATACAAAGTGGAAGTTTGTAAGATGGGTAGAGTTTTTGTAAAGCTAATACAGGGTAGTAGGGGAATAGATTTGGGACTACAATCCAAAGAAGCAGCAGGAGGAGAACTTCCAGAATGGTTGAGGAATAGAAAAGGTATGTATTCTTTAGATAAGTATAATAACGATCTTTGTCTGTTCAGGTGTCTAGCTATGCACCTTGATAAAAAGATCAGACCTGACAGATGTACAGAAAAAGCGGAAGAACTTAGTAAGCAATATTTCGGTAGAAATGTTGTTTCACCAATTCCTTTTAAAGATCTAAAAAAGGTTGAAGAGGTTTTTAAAATCGGTATAGAAGTATATCAACCGACCAAATATAACGTATGGTGGTTGAAAAAGGTACCAGCACACTATAACGAAATAGGTAATAAACCAATGACAATAGGACTGTTTAATAATCACGCATTTCTGATAAAAAAAACCTTAAAAACCTATCTAAAACTTACGCCTGCAATAATTGTAAACAGAGATTCACAAAAGCGAGTAATATGAAGAGACACGGACCAACATGTATGAAAGGTGAGACAAAAATAGTATGTGATGGTAATTATTTAGAGCGCCCGCGTTCGTCGTTCGAGAAAGCGTTTTACCCAAAAGGTTCTAACAGTTATGGGGCGATCGATTGGATGTATTCTGTGGAAAAGCGAGAGGGAATTCACATTCACCACGAACAGTGTGGACACGGGGGTGAAAGATGGATTTTAGGAGCTCCAGTAGATGGATACTGTCCATAAACCAATACCGTATATCAATATCACGGCTGTTACTGGCACGGTTGGGTGTGAGATTCATGCAAAGCATAGAAAAGAAGAACGCGCATCCACTATGAGAAGAGATACATTTATTAGAAAAAAGCAAAGAATTCAACCTAGTAGTTATGTGGGAATGCGAATTCCAAAGAACGGGTAAAGATATAAAGATCGGTTGCGACACTACTCTTTATCCATATCAGACAGTATACGATTTTGAGGCATATCTCAACCCACCTAATTCTAAAGAATTACTTAAAACGCTAGGTAATAGTTTAGAGTACGAAGCTGAGCACGTTCCGGTAAGTGTTAGTATAGGAGATAATTTCTCAGGAACAGTAACTCATATTTGTGATAAAGATCCTGCAAAACTTATAGAAAAATTTGTAGAAGATTTGAAAGTCAGGGGAGGGGAAAAGCTATAAGAGAAGAAGTTGTGGTCAAGATATGGGTTTAATACAGATTTTCATTTTGCGTAAAAAACCAAATCGCTAAGATCGAACAGTGGATAGAGCAAGTACTGGTTATAGGTAACAGCAGTAAGTACGATATAAACAATAATAAAGAAATATTTAGTAGGTGAACTATCTGCAACAACAAAGAAAGTAATGGTCGGAAAACGTGCAAACGCAACAATATTTCTATTTACTCCAGAGTTTAGATTTCTTGATGTAATACTTTATCTAGGACCCGGTGTAAGTTACGATAGTTGGATAAAAGCATACGAATGCAAAGGACAGAAATCTTTCTTTCCTTACGAGTGGTTCGATTCTCCAGACAAACTGGATTATCCAGGACTACCGGATATAAAGAATTGGTATTCCAAACTATCTGGGAAAATGTTAATAGATGAAACAGAATTAAGTAAATGTCGTAGAACTTTCGAAGAAAATAATATGAAAACTTTCAGAGATTGGTTGAAATATTATAACGATTTAGATGTAGCACCGTTCCTAGAAGCGGTGGAAAAAATGTGTGAATTTTATAAACACAGAGGTGTGGATATTTTCAAAGATGCGGTAACACTACCGGGTGTGGCTATACAATATTTATTGAGAGGAACCATTAAAGAACAAAAATCTATACCGGAGGATGCTCTATATGCACCAAAAGAAGAAACATATGAGATGATGAAGGACGCTCTAGCTGGCGGTCCATCAATAGTATTTACACGATATGCAGAAGCTGGTGTTTCAAATATTAGATCTAATTCCTCAAATGAAATTAACAAACCTTGCAAGGCTGTTTTGGGGTACGATGCAAACGCGTTATATTTATCTACGTTAAATAAAGATATGCCATGTGGAAAAGAAACTATACATCATATAGTTTCCTAAACTTATTAAAAACATTTGTAAAAGAGTTTTATCTGGAGACTGGTTTGGGTTTGCGGAGGTGGATATAGAAGTTCCACACAACTTAAAAGATAAGTTTTCTGAAATGTCTCCACTTTTTATAAACAGAGAAGTAGAGGTTGATGAAGTTCCCGCGCACATGTTAAAATATTTAAATGATACTGGCCGAACTAGAGGAAACGGAAGAAAATTGGTGGGATCTATGTCGGCCACTAAAGTATTGCTGTACGCGCCACTGTTGAAATGGTATTTTAAAAACACGGCCTAGAAATAACTGGAGTTCATCGTGTTATAGATTATATTATGTGGTAAACCCTTCGAATGGTTCGCAAAAGTTAAGTTACAGCCGCAAGACGAACAGGCGATGTAGAACCAAATAAGAAACCAGTAGCGGATATAATGAAATTATTAGGCAATTCGTGTTGTGGAAAAATGATAGAGGCAAAAGAGAGACATTTAAATACGACATATACACAAGACGAAACCTGTGTTGACAAAGCGTTTAAGATCTGCATTCTTTGATGATTTGGAAGAGATAGGAGATGCGTACGAAATATCTTCCCGAAAACCCCGTGTGCAGTTAAAGAAGCCCCTTCCACTGTGGAATAGCAGTTTATCAACTAGCTAAATTGAGAATGTTGGAATTTTACTACGAATTTCTAGACAAATACGTAAAAAGAGAAGACTTTGAATTAATACAGATGGACACGGATAGATGTATATAGGAGTTAGTGGAAAAAACGATTAGAGGAATTGATTAGACCTAACTTACTAGACGAGTTTGAAAAAGAAAAAAATAAATGGTTGGCTTGGGATAAATGGAGCGAAAGAGAGCCAGGACTTTTCAAAATGGAATTCAGCAAGATAGGGCGATAGCGTTATCTAGTAAGTGTTATTTCGTAGAAAAAATTATTCTAAAGATAATTTGGAACAAATTAAAATTAATAAAAACTCTGCGAAAGGAATGTCCAAGAGAACTAACAATTTAAATTGGGATAGATATAAACGAGTACTAAGTGAAACTACAGAAGATGGAAAACACATTATAGATGTAGCACAAAATAGAGGATTTAAAATGAAAGACGGCGTTATGAAAACGTACTGTCAACAAAAATTAGGACTCTCGGCGTACTACGATAAAAGACGCGTGTTACCAGACGGAATACATACAGAACATCTCTAACGATCCGGGGGTAGCTGGGTGTCATAAGGCACTATAAGAAGTTCTTCGCGAACAAACCCTCGAGATGGCCCATCATTCAAATAGTAGAGCACAGGCTCATCGGGTTTGGTAATAGATCGATCTAGATGATATACATTGAGAGACCACACTGGATCAGTCGCGCGGCGGCTGCCACCTTCGAGCTCTCCAGGTTGATAGAGGTACCGGACGTCAATATCTGATGGAAGTGCAATCGCCGATTGCTGCTCCTCTAAACCAACGGGTCGCCCGCGCGAGACGGCAGAGGGCTTGCTCGTCACCCTTTTAAACTTGATAGCATCTACAGGCTTCTTACCTATCAATCTGGTCACCTCTCCGTTCAGTGCGGAAACCACGGCGGGCAGTCTGGCCACCCACTCGGTCGATCGCGAATGAGGGTCTACAAGTTCTTTGGCGTATTGGTGTCCGAACAGTCTCTCAGCCAGGGTTCGATTGAAGCGTTCCACGATCCCCTGGTCCCGGTGGATGTTGACGCGGCCGCGTCTGATAGAAACTTTATGCTTAGACAATAGATGAGAGACCGCGCCCATGAACTCGCGGCCGGGATCGACCTGGAGAAGATTCGGCCATTTGAGAGGACTCCTCTTATATATTCGGGAAAGAGCCTCGGCCACTTCCTTAGACTCTTTAGTGGCCAACGGCTCAGCCCCCTTGTAACGACTCGCTACGTCAACGATTGTCAGTGCGTACTTGTACGTTTTGCGACCGACGCGATCGTGAGGGAGAAACAGGAGATCCGCTTGGTGAACTTGGTTCGGCACCGGCACGTCGAATTTTGGTTTTGGGCGCGGAATATTGTGAGGCGCGGGTAAATAGATCTGCCAGATGGCCTGCTTCTTGAGCCATTCCTTGACAGCGTTTTCTGAAACCTTGGTCGCCGCCGCGAGGTTCTTGATGGCCGCGAGTCCCTTCCAGTAGCCGCGGGGCTATAGTATGTATTCGACAGCTTGCGCGTTAGTTTGGTATCAAGTTTGCGCGTGTTCATCGTATGCGAAGTATTCTAATATATCGGACAATCTCCAACATGCCCTCGCCAGTTCGTCCGGTAACTGCGTCGTTAATAATAAACCTTTGTTGGAAGTTTCGCTGCAGCCCCAATCGCGTTTGGGTTGGAACAGGAGAGGGGAATCTAACTCATCTAACATCCGCTTTGCGAAAAGGGTGGCCGCTTTTTCGTCCTCGCGCCACGTCTCGAGACAATCTCGGGCCAGACGAATCATACTCTTTGCACCAGGTAAACGATGTTTTTGGGCAGTGTAGCCTACATCGATCATAGCGTCATAAAGTTCGTCAACTAACATCGTTCTATATATATATATTTATAAAAAAAAAAAAATGTTTTAATTAATTAATTTAAAATCTCGATTGAATATAATAGCCGACGAGACCCACCACACCCATTCCCACGACGATGAACGCGATCTCAAGGTCTTTTTGGGGCTCTGACGGTACATAGAAATCTGAAAGTTGGGGCTCGGGATCCATTGGATCGAGACTTTTGTGCGGATATGCCAGCGCGTACTCGCGGTTGGCTTCTTCAACGTTCTGAAAAGTTTGCGCGGCGTGATTTTCGCGGCGAAGCTCTTCATTGACCCAGTCCAGATGGGCGGTTCGTTTTTTTCGACCATGCTTCCTTTGCGCTATTGAGTTGTTCTACAGCTAAATCGTGACGCTTACGCTCCTCATCCACGTTCGAGCTTTTCATTTTAGAGAATATAAAGTTGCTACCGCTGAACGCCAATGCGTTTACAAGCGCACCACCTACTATTACTGCGATTGAAGCCATTTATTTCCATATATTAACTGGTAGAATTCCAGCTTTAACTAGATAATCTCGGGTCCAAACTGCGGCCGCTACATCTAAGGTCGCGAGCCCTACGTCTCTCACAGTAAAGTCCAATTTGGGAGCGGTTCCTCCTAGGGCCATCTTTGATAGTCGAGCATACCCGATACTGAAACCCGATATCACCACGGCGTGATAAAGCGCATTCACTAACATTTTACCATCTTGTTCAGCCATTGTTATAATTATTGCATATAAAAGGGGTCGCGATCAATGTTTAAATGGGGGCGCATCCAAATTCAACATTGTTGATGATTGGTGTTTCTTCTTAACACTGGCTGGTTGTTTTTTCTGGTATTTCCACACGCACAGGGCACCAACAACTGCCAGACTACCACCAACAAACCAACTCCAATTCGTGAATTTTGGTTCAGTCAAACTCCAACGGGAGTTGGTATTGGGTGACAAATTACAAAGAATTTGGGTGTGCTTCTAATTCGTGAATTTGGGGTGAAGTTGAACCC